>CALSCE010009356.1:1865735-1877704 GCA_943593645.1 Bovichtus variegatus
CACACACACACACACACACACACACACACACACACACACACACACACCACCTGAAGCAAAATACTTTTTGTAGCCTCTCCTGCACGCTTGAATGAAAACCGAAACATGATCTATTTGTCCAATGCTACTGTCTACTCCCTACATCTTAAGGATGGAAGCCTGTTTGTCTGGCATTGACATGTGCAGACTCTGGCCATGATGGCAAAACAGCTCAGTTTATTATCGTCTCATCTGAAACATATTACACTTGTAGTTATCCCCATGAACAGACAGCCTGTCCAGTACACCCACCACATTCCCAATTGTTTCAACTGTAATGGTTACCCTGTCGTTGACTTACACTGAACATAGAAAATAATATCAGGGACAAACATATCTGATTAAATTAACTAATAAAAGCAATTTTCCAATGTTTCCACTTCGAATTTAAACAATCCCAAAGGAGGAGCTGCAGAAAAAGAGAAAAAACAAAAGAAAAAACTGAAATGCCTCTGCTTTTGAACAAGCAAATCAATATCAGAATGATGTTACTGATAAGCTACTGATACTTTATGGATTCAGATTAAACTCCCATAAAAGAAAAGCAGAAAGTGCACTAACAGTTGGTTTGCATTTCTTTAGTCCCACATGATTAACATCTGTGGGTTCTTCTCAGGTCACTCTCTGCTCTACACCCAGGCTTGAAGTTGAAACCATAACAGTGCAAGGACAGCATCAATAGATATATGGAGCAGTATTGTATAAAGAATATAGACGTGTGAATACTTGCTCACTTGGCATTTTTAGTCATGCTATTGGCATGAGTTCAGCTCTCAAATGTTACTTAGCTCCTTACTTATGTATCACTTCTGGTTCCAAAAAAACAATATGACAAACTGCCAAAACGGGAAACTCCACGGCTTCAAAACGGTGGTCCACAAACCATTGGGTGATGTCATCATGAGGTTGACATTTGTGGTTTTGAATGAAATGTCTGGACAACTAGGGTTGGAATAGCACGATATAAAGTACACACATTCATGTCCCCCTCAGGTTGAGTTGTAATAACTTTGATGGCCGTCAAGGCGTCAGATTTGTTGTTTGTTCAATACGTTTATGACTAATGGTCAATAAAGACATGCAAAACGAATAGCATTTTCATCAGCCTCCGCTGTACTTTGTATTAGGTGCTCGTGTGCTAACATGCTAAAATTAGATGGTGAACATGGTTAATAACTCCTAAAACATCAGCATGTTAGCATTGTTATGTGAGCATAAGTACAGCCTCACAGAGCTTCAAGCAGGGCTGTAGACTTTTGGTCTTGTTAGCTGAAGTGGGATAGCTAGTTTAAAATATACGACTAAAATATACAGCATTCAGTCCATTAAAATCGAACTCTGGTGCGATTCAACCCCTGGAGGGGTTCGTTTGGGCAGTTGTAAATGCAGTAATTGTAATCAAGTTCAGACCACCCTTCCCATTTCTAGCACATCACAGCATAAGTACATATTTTATTTAAATAATATGCTCGGTTTGTTTTGTGGGGTTTTCATTCCAGAGTAAAAGAAAATAATTGGCTGATTGTGTTGTTTGTTCTTTAACAATTTCAAAAAACCATGAATGTTTGAAAGATGAACAGTTCGGTCATGAGATAGAGAGAAAGCTGTGCTGTTAGTGTGAAAAACACAAAAATAGGCCCTATCTTGTTATGTTGTTTTCTGCAATGGAAGGTTATAGTCTGATGAATGACTGTGCACAATGTGTGAGAAACTGAAAGAGAGAGTGACAGAGGGAGAGAGAAAGAGCCTACTTTGAGGCCTATTACATGTACTAAGCTACTCTATCACTGCTGACACCATGTGAAGACATGCGTTAAGTTTCACTGTGGAGGAATAGTGTAGCAATTATTTTTTAACCGGTTTAATTACTGTGAGGGTTTCACTAAAGCACACGAGACAGAGAGGGAGATGGAAATGGAGGGACAAATTAAATTAGGAAAAGTCACATTCCCCCAAAGCAAATCCTTTATAAAGATCGCAAGTCCAGAAGACTTTGATACTGAAGCAAAATTGCCGTTCCACTGCTTTCTCCCACCGGATAAGACTACATTATTGTCTTTTGCAAAGATAAGCACGGCTTCGGTGCTGATCCTGACCCCGTCCAAGGTGAAAGTGTGTTTTCAATCTTTTCACACACTGGTGTGTGTGTGTGTGTGTGTGTGTGTGTGTGTGTGTGTGTGTGTAAGGCTAAATGTCAAATAAACACAGCGGCTTTCTTTCCAGGCTGGAGGAAGGAGAGCAACAGAGACAGTTAAGTTTAATCTTTTCTTTTAGAAGGGAGGGGAGTGAAGAAGAAATAATATACGCAGGGAGGCTGGCAGTGTGATGTGTTTGGGTGAAAGAGTCCAAAGGATGGAGTGCATGAGTTCATGTGTGGAGGAGAGATCTAACAGGGGAAGAAGGAAAACCATTGTGGGGGAAAAAAGATACGCAGACTGTTTGAATCACTGCAGACAGGTTCTGTTTAGACGGTCACATGGACATTTAACATTCATATACAACGCACACACAGCATACACATGGATGTGTAAAACACACATCATGTGAAAGCTGATAATATCCTATCAGAGCTTTCTATCACAGTCTACACTTTGTCTGAACATGTTTGCGCATGTGTTTTCCTGCTTATTTGCAACCTTTGCATGTGAGTGTACTCACAACAACTGTGGATGCCAAACAACTGCATCCTCCAAGTGCAATACGTGAAATATTTCCAGCTTGGCGCCCTGAAAAATACACATATCATGTATTTTGGTCATGTGGGAAAATTCTAGGAGAGAGCTGTCAAATACTTTTGGTATTTCTCGAAATAAAAACCCACTAATCCTTCCACTTGGGAAAATACTAGAAGAGATGAAGAACAAAGATTCTCACTTATACCTAGTAATAAGGGTAGTAATAATTAAAGAAATGACAAAGAATTGGTTAAAAGATGATAACTTAATTAACTGTGTATGCTACCTGGTTGTTATTGGGGTTTGTTGGCATAATATATCCTCTGATAAGAATGTATTTGTTATCAGTCAACTATATCATACAAACTGATTAGTTTTTTCATTTACTTTTGTTTCCATTCCCCGTTTCTTTGATAATTCTTCTTTTTGTTTTATTTATTATTTATTTTCTCTATCCTCTGTAAATGTACACTTGAAAAAAAATAAGAAACCTAATAATAATGATATACGTGTCTCCAAGAGACAGCACAGATACATGTCACGCTCTTTAGAGAAACCACATCTATAGTTCATTATGAGGGCATTCATTTTGAATGAAAATGAATTAATAATTCTTTATGACTGCACTCATAAACACACATAATGATTTCTTGGAATTGCATGCCTCCGTGACTATTGATTCCTGTTATACATAAGTTCCAACAGATGCACATGCGCAATGGCGTAACGGCAAACGCACGCTGTATGATGATTCAGTTTGTTTGTGACCAGAGCAATGGCGAAGAGAAGAAAAGCTCAAAAGCGTACTGCTAATAAGCCTGTATGTACAACAATTCATCAGAAATTGATAAAGAATCGGATCGATAAGAGGAATTGATCATGGAATCTGTATCAATAAAATCTTATCAATTCCCATCCGTAATCATACATTATCATTGTGTGCGTTAAGTAAAGTAAATATTGATGCATCTATAATAATCATGCTTCAACATAACGTTTCATTGTTAGTGGTAAGTAAAATGTAATTCATTTAAAAGAATCTCCGCTGCATCGCAAATGATTATTATGTAAGGCGCCACTATATAATAATCACTTATGATGCAGCATAGAATCTGTTGAATGCATGGAAATGCATCTATAATGTTTTATGACTGTTGATATAGTGCATCAGAAAACATTATGTGGTTGAGTGTTAAAATGATAATTCAGTATAAATGCCCTCATAATGCGATGTGCTCGTCATAGAAAGTGTTACTGAAACGTCTCTCGGCCTTTTCTGTTACTCATGCATATTTGCTCTTTTTGAAAAATTGGGGAAGACCTCTAGACAGTGGACTCACACATAAGAGTGTATTGTGTTGATGTCAAGAAGGGCTCAGTGTTAATGGACCATTATCACAGGAGGATAACCACACAGAGAGGGGAAGAGAGAAAAGAAGATGGCCTGAGGGGGAACAAACACGCACAATGACACGTAGTGTTGCATCCTGGGTGCAGGGGTAGCCCGAGGGCTGCAGCTTAGTCATTTCATCAGGGCCTAATGTTGATGTGAGGAGCGTCAGAGGGGCGCAATGTCTCCTTTTTGTCTCTCAAAAGAGGGACGAGACGCATTTTACAACTGGCTCCTACCTGTGCAGCACGGCTATTCTGTAAATGACGACTGCACCAGCACCTATCATTGCTGAGCAGCCTTGTAATTACAATCTGCCTGCTCGCCTTTCAAGTTAAATCATTAGTCATTTAGAGAGGAGAGGACTGGCTCCGACTGTGCTGTGTGTATCAGTGAACATAGTGAAATGTGCGACGTCTGACAATTTCCCCCAATGTCAATCGGCTACTTTGTGATTGAGAAATTAGGCCGGATTTGAATTTATCTTTTAATCTCTTTTCTCCGTCTTTACACAACTATTTCTGGCACTTTGACTGTGCACAACCGAGTGCAAGACCATGAATGCCTCTCAGAAAGACTGTCTGATAAAAATAAGTGTTGAAGTAGGTCCTCATGTCCAAAGGGTAAATTAACAGTAAATCACACACAGAAAGCTTCTGGTGCACTCGTTCAGATCCAACATGTCTCACCCCCAGTGATATCGCAGGCAGTGGAAACATGTGCTCCCTTGACACAGATGGTAAACACCTTGAAGACATTTACTTAAAAAAAAAAAATAAAATTGCATCTTTTATTATTTGAGGACAGAATGATATATGTTACGTACTAACACGGCATTCGCTTAAGACTTTCATGTAATCTATTTGTTTCATCTTTTGCCAGAATGGTTTAACTTACCTTCTGGACTGAACAGATGAAGTCAACAGCAGATGAACTGATGTGACGTTCATATAAAGTACAGCATTTTCCAGAAAGTCCGCAATCAGGGGGAAACCGGGGGTTAATTTATTTTTCCTAAAATAATGAAATATTTATTTGTTACAAACAGAAGCTTCTTTCTTAGTGAAACTTAGATATGCAAATACAACTTTGTCCGAAGGATCCCGTGGAAATGAAAGGACGACAGCACTTGAGGACCGAGCAGAGGGAACAAAGGATTAACAGAGTGAAGAAAGAACCCGGAGAAGCTTCTTTTATACGTGTAATAGAGTGGCAGCTAATTACTCTCTATTAACCCAACACTCAGCTCACAAGGCTGCGGGGCAAACTTCAGCTCACACAAGATGCATGCATTAAGGGCAGACTTCAGTATGTCCTGCGTGGGACAGAGCGAGCTCAGCGGGTGTATCGTGTGTTAGGCAAGGTGCCCTCTTGTTGACACCGAGGGCAATGAATCCCTGCTTGTTCAAAACAAGTCAGCTCTTTGTCCTTGTTTGATTAGGTATGACTGAAGATGAAATTATGCTTCTCTTGTAAAAAAAAAAAAAAAAATGAAAAACACACACAAAAAAAACCATAGACAAGCCAGAGAAGGAAGAGTGAGCCCTTCTTCATTTTAAATCGGAAATGTCTTCGGGACATCAGTCACTGTCAAACAGGAGCAGTAAAAGTCTGTTCCCAAAATGGGAGATAGTAAAGCATAGGTTTCAGTGACAGTTAGCCCATTGATCTTAGGGCTTCTTTGAAAGTAGTAAACTCCTGGAGTCACCTAGAAAGATTCCTGATCACTGTTGGGCAAGTTACAAGACAAATAAGATGAATAAAATGACATATTACTCATTAAATGTTTAATTAGTAACTACATTACCTTACTAACTACTCTACAGCAACAGCTAGCATTAGCCCCAGTGCATGAAGTCTCGTCTCTCTCCCTCCAGTTGTAAACTAAACCAGGTGATTAATCAACCCTCAAATTGTCATAGTAACGTAGCATAACTGGGATTAGTAACTGGGTAATTACTGAAATACAAATTGTAATCCCTTACACTACTGAAATTCACGGTACAAAGTAATGCATTACTGGCCAACATTGCTCCTGGGGACATAATATTGAGCTCTTGATGCCAAAAGAGATAAGATATGTGTATCAAATATGTTTTAAAGTCTCTTGAGGAGATTTTTAGTGCTAGTTGTCTTTGTGTATTCACAGTATGGAGCTACCTTATTATTAGTAAAATATATTAAAAAATTGTAATCAAAATACGTTTTTTTTTTTTTTTTTTGTCCCATTCAGTCTTTAATTGTACTGTTAAGGTAAAACCCTCTCACTACATATTCCTTTTTTATGTCGAATTTAGTAGGTTTTTTTTTTTTAAATGATTAAATGTTAATGATGCCCAAGTGAGAGCTTTCTGTCTCCGTTACAGACCAACGTTTTGGAGTCATGTAGGGTTTCAGTGTTCGATGCTTGATGCCTCAGGGGCTTGAACCTGAGCCAGAGGACTGTCTTCATTCTCACAAGGCTCGCCTACTGCTTCTCGCATCTTAGGCTCGATATTGTGATAGCTTTGCCATCACATGGCATGTAGAACATTTCACAGTTCTCCATGCCATTTTGGGAAAAGAAGCGGCGCACATGTGGTCGATGAACAAATGGTGTTATTGTTGTCGGAGGATGAAAGGGGGCATAAGGGAAAGTTTGTGAGAATCTGTGGGATCTAGTTGTTCTACAAATCTTAAAAACTATTGGTATAAATAAACATGAAATATAATTAATAGGTAATAGAGTGTAAATGATTTGCACTTAGCTGACACATACAGTTACAGGGTCAGATCCCTGGAATATTATTCTGGCATCCAAACTAATCCCTAATCTAAACAAAGGTCCAGCATTGACACTAGAAATAAAGGTTTGATAGAAAAAAAATCTTTTTGGGTGTATGGAGTTTGTGCTGTAGTCTGATGAAGACCACTCTGATACCAACAACAGGCTACATCTATATACAGACAATGCACCACCGAATGATATAATATTATACATTATTATCATTGATGCATTAATGTGGAAGTACTGAAGTGTTTGCAGTCGCTCATTTTAACTAGTTTATATACTGTTGGGCCGTTTAATCTTTGATCTATGCATAGTATTTCATACAATGGTTATATGTTGCATATGCACAATCTTAATTAGCTAAGTAACTAGTAAATACAGCTGTCAAATAAATGTACATATTAAACTGACATTCCTTGTACCTGAATTTCCGTCATCTTTCCCTGTAATTGCACTTTGATATCATCAATATTTCTATACCCTTCCCCTTTTCTGACCCCCTAATAATTTTGAAACAGTCCTTAAATTTACCACATCAGCTGAAGAGGGATAAAGTAGAGCAACCTGTGCAGTTCTGGTGAGGAGAATACTACCGTAGCAAAGATAAGCATCTCTTTCCCTTGAACTCTCTGGCTGAAGTGCACATGCATTAGTCAAGCAGTAGAAAAACAGTCCATCTAATAGAGGTTTTTAAGGCTCCACTGAGATGGTAATCTATCAACAGAGAAACACATCTGGTGCTGATGGCCGTCTGGCCTGTGAGTAAGACTCTTTTGAAGAAAATGTGAGCCTCACAGGGAGGATCAGCACAGGGCCAATACAGGTGTGGTCTAGACAGCACAAGAGACACACCCAAGGTCATAAATATACAGTAATGAAAATTGTGCGATAGAAGTCTAAATATCATGAGCAAACAAGAGCCATGTCATTGGATTCATTTGCGAGCAGAAAATTGCTTTAGGAGAGTTGAAGGGTGACAGAAAAATTACTTCCAACTAGTTTATCCTTGTCAGTCAAGTCAAAGAGAGAAAACAAACGCACATGGAGCGACAGCAGTGTGAAGAGAGGAGAAACTTCAGCAATCTAAAGTTATCATGGGAAACATGGTTTTATTTCTATAGTACTGAAAACACCACTGGTGTGAAATAGAAGCCAGATGTCCAGCCTTGATCCTTGTTCAACCAAAGTGCCAAAGTGAAGTGTTTGTTGATGTCTAAAAAAGTGCTCAAACATACTCTAAGTACTAGAAATATTGACACGTATAGAGATACCTTTGTATGGTTTTAGCCACGCTGTCGACATGACTCTAGAGATGCCAATGTCCACCACTCAGGTCCAGACTAAAACACCCCAAAAATATAGGATGGATTACCATGATGAAGGTTTGTACAGACATTCATGGTCCCCAGAGGACAAGTACTACTGACTTTATCTCTGGTGACAGAATAATGTTGACATTTTTGGTTTATAGTGATGTGTTTCAACTACTGGACAGATTGGCATGCAAGTAGGTGTAAACATTCACGTCCACCTCAGAATGATTGTAAGCACTTTGGTGATATATCGCCATAGTCAGGTCAAAATTTTTCCTTGTGCAACACTTGGATTTCGGCCAACATTCCTGCAAAATAAGGGTTCCCACAGCTCAGGGTAAGTGAAATTGAAGATTTTAGGCTTTTTTTAATGCCACTCGGAATGATATTTGAGACAAACTTTCCAATAACCATAAATTAAGAAAAAAATTACTTTCCCAAATGTGTGTTGTAACATAAAACATTCTCGCATGTCGTTCCTAGCTATCAGACAGTATAGGCTATATAACAACAAACAATATATAAGTGTTGTTGGCTCTTCCCATGTTTTAGCTTTTTTTTCTTACTTTTGAAAGATTGACTCAAGACATTTTAATACCAATTAAGCCCTTTATTTTTAGATACATTAATTCAATGCCTTTTAAGACTTTTTAAATTAGATCCGCAGAAGCCACATCAATCTTAGCTGTACTTTATGCATAATTATGAATCCCAAGGCTTTTAATAGGCAAGACACACCCCGCGTAGCTGGTTGAGGTCAGGCATTGACGCCCTGTGGTCAGCGTCAGTATAGCCCATCGGTCAGAAGACCTGAACAAATCGGGTCACCGCTACCTTGCAGGAGCATGGACGCCTGGCCAGACCTAGCGCTGGAATGCTCCGCAGGGCGTTTCCTGCCAAGAAATATCCATAATAAGGCGTGCTTAATGTTTAGTGCTTATTAGCAAATGTTAGCTTTCTAACGGGATAAACTAAGAATGTGGTAAACATTGAACCTGTAAACATCAGCATGTTAGCATTTAACCTCAGCACTGCTGTGCTAGCGTAGCTGTAGACTCTTGTTACAAGTGGATTCACGGTGGACCAATCTTTGCATCTACAGCTTTATATGATAAAGTAGTGGACAATTAAATATAATGTTTTAAAAGGTTGATTTTCATGGTTAAATAATTAACAATTAATTGCAATTACTTGAGATTTGACTGATAAAAGGTTCTAATGTGACGTCTGATGTGCTTTCTGCATCTTTCCTGACGTGATTTCTCATTACACTGAGTAACAGCTTGGCCAACACGGTGCAGTTATCTACAATGTGACTGCACATTGACAGCCTGATGAGACCCATGTGATAGGATTGCTGTCGATGCGTATGAATGAAATGGCTTAATATCAAATACTGATTTTGTTTCACTGTTTGTCTTACGAAAGAGAAAAATAGGGATGTGGGTGATGCCTTATGGGATATATCATAACAACAAAGCAAGGCAGTGTAAACTCACCACAACAACAAACTATAAGCCCTTATGAACTGATTGATTCTGCCATTAAACACAAGGGCGCTTTGATGAACTGAATAACTTGTGAACATCCTGCCTGCCTTCCTCTGTCTTCCTCCACCCCCTTCACCCCATAAGAAGAGGAGGGGTTGGAGGGCAGTGATCAACTCAGCAGACTCTTGAGACTGTGTACACTGAGACTCAGCAGCCAGTACTGGAGAGGAGAGAACTACTGGAGGAGCTGACTGCAGCACAGGGCTGCAGCTTTTTCACTTTGACACCAGTGACAGAGAGGACAGCTGCTGGTGGAGATGACTGGACTGTCACTTCAGGAACAGCATCCCTCCAATTTAGGAACTTTTCTCTGTCCTGAGAACTTGAGAGTTATTGGGAAAGTTTGATCTAAGGCACAAATATTGGAGGATTTCTACCTCAGCTGACTGGGAGTCAGGTAAGTAAGAGCTTAAACAGCAGTGACTGGAGAAGATTAATTGACTGATTTGGGGACGGTATGAAAATGTTTGAGGTGGTGAGGGGGGTTCCACTTTGTAAAAAAAAAAAAAAGGCCTTCCTCAGGGTTATTGATGTTTACTTTGAACTCGTATTGACTTGAAACTGCAATACCCTCGTGACAACATGTCAAAAACAATATAACAGTGGTACAACTTGTTTAAACATGGACCTCATTTTAAACCTTGTTATCATAATGGAACTTCTAATGAGCATCACCACTGTACACATTAATAAAACCCTCTGCTTGTGTAAAAGTGCAACCTTACAAACCATGTGAAAGTGCAAGTTGTCTTCTTGACATTAATATTTATGCAACTATTAACTTTATTGCAAATGGCAGTTGAAAAAGAATTAAATAAATATCCCCTCCCCTGCTCTCCCAAAAAATGTCAGACTATTTTCAGCCAAAATTAAAAAAGAATAACAGTATCTTCCACCTTTTCTGATCCCCTTTCCTCCCCTAATCATTTTAGTGCAGTCCCTGCACTAAAAAATGACTAACATGTTTAGACAGGGTGTGTCCGTGAAATTTTTTTTAATACTTTTTTTAATTTTTAAGGGCATTTAATGTCTCTATTTGATAGTTAGTGAAGAGAGACGGGAAATGTGGGGAAATAGAGTAGGTCTGGTCAGCTGGGAATCGATCCAGGGACTCTATGGTATGCGCTATAACCACTCTGCTATTGTGTCGCTCGTGTCTACGGATCTTACTTGTGCGCTTTAGCGAGCTCATATAGAGATGGCAGCTGAGTGACTATAGTCACATAATAAACCCTGCAGCCTCATATCCCTACTAGACAGTGAGGTTGTTTTTTTCATAAAGTATACTACTAATCCTGTAGTCAGATTACAGGCCTAAATACAGTACTTTCTTGCTATTTGTAATCCAGGCACACTCGAAGAGGGTCAGTTGTGGACTTGTTGGATAAAAAAATCATATTTACAACCAAACTCCAGGATGAAGACTCATCTCCTCTGCTTGGAGTTACTCCTCTTGGCGGGTCACGTCCTTGTGGCCAGTGGGCAGCTAGAGCCAAAGAATCAAGTGCCCCAGGACCTTCTTGCTGTTACCCAAAGACTTGGGCTCGTAGAGAGAGATGTGCAGGGTCCGGTGAGGCCCAACATGACCATGCCCCGCCGCCGGCAACCTCCCATGTGCACCGGACCCACGGAAATCCGAGACACCTTCAAGTACATCAATACGGTGGTTTCCTGCCTGGTGTTTGTCGTGGGTATTATTGGTAATTCCACTCTGCTGAGAATCATCTATAAGAATAAGTGCATGCGTAACGGGCCGAACATCCTGATCGGCAGCCTGGCACTCGGAGACCTGCTGCACATCATCATCGGCATTCCCATTAATGTTTACAAGGTAAGCTAAACCTACCCTGCAGGTTTACAGTGATCTTTTTGGCCTCAACGCTATTTTCATTTCAAGTAAATTCAAAACTCCCTTTCCTTTCTCAGACTGTTGTTCTATAATAAAGTTTATCACAATATATTTTTAAGGTCATATGCAAAGATTTTTCTGCATATTAGATATTAAATCCTTTACAAACAGACACGCCTTTTCCTGACACGCACGGACATGCGCACGCGCACATACACACTCTTTGAAAGGGGGCTTTTTCCATGTTATTACTTTACTGGATTCTGAGCCCCTCTAGATCCCCTTATGTCTCTGGCATGTTATTATCTGTTGGGCTCATTTTGTGTGTGTGTGTGTGTGTGTGTGTGTGTGTGTGTGTGTGTGTGTGTGTGTGTGTGTGTGTG
>CALSCE010009356.1:1877714-1893983 GCA_943593645.1 Bovichtus variegatus
GTGTGTGTGTGTGTGTGTGTGTGTGTGTGTGTGTGTGTGTGTGTGTGAGAGAGAAAGAGAGAGAGGGGGGAAAAGGACCAAAGCATATTTGGGTAAGGGGGCAAGCATGTTAAAACAACTGGCTGCTGTTGCATACCAGAGCAGAGACAGGAGGGATAGGGTGGTATTGGGAGATACAGGGCTACATATGATTTCAATTGATCTACACTCACATTCCAGTCGCTCATCCAAAGCAGACATGAAAAGTCTTAATACTTAACAAGTTCAGCAGAGTTTTGTTCTCCAGGAGTTACTGTCTGTACCTGACTGGGCCTCGAGGCTAATCAGAGGCCTCACTATGTTTTCCGTGAAAAGACCAAAAAAATTTAACCGGACAAGGAGGAAAACAAATCTGTCGATAAGTTCAGGTTCACGCATATCTGGTTGACACTGGGTGTCTGAGGCTGGGGAGAACAACGCGGAGCCAGATGATTTGCTTCACTCCCTCTCATGGTTTAACACAGTCATCAACTCTTGCTCTCTCTCTCTCTCCAGCTCCTGGCAGAGGACTGGCCTTTCGGAGTGACTCTGTGCAAGCTGGTGCCGTTTGTCCAGAAAGCCTCAGTGGGGATCACAGTGCTGAGTCTGTGCGCTTTGAGTATTGACAGGTAATAATGGAACAGCAACCGAGGAACAACCTGTCGTTATTTCCTCAGGTTACATCAACAGTCAGGGATTACGAAAAATATTGTCACAGCAAATTACTTTTGACTTTATTTTTGACCTACTTTAACTTTGCTGGTCAATACATTATTCTATTGCACTTGTCAAGATCATCTGGATATACTACTTAAGATGTTTAAAAAAAAGAAAATAATAATAATAATAAAAGCCTTTAAGGTAAAACATTTTTGAATGTACATATCAGTTTTGTCAATTGGGAGGGATGTGTGATATTATAATTATTTAAAGAATAGTGCAACATTTTTCAAAAATACGCTTTTGAGCTTTCTTGCTGAGAGTTAGATGAGAAGATTGATACCACTCATGTCTGCATGGGAAATGTGAAGCTACAGGCGGTTATCTTAGCTTAGCATAAAGACTGGAAACAGAGGGGATCAGCTAGCCTGTATATATATAATATAACAAAATCTGCCAACCAGCACCTCTAAAGGCCTTTACACAACAGGGGCGGGGTTTTTTCATGCAATATATATTTTTTGGAACTTTTCTGTTGGTCATTGATACTTTCATACATAACGGGAATATTACGCTGCGAAAAAGCAACTCAATTGTTTTGCGGAACAAGGTTGATATCTTACAGTCTACATCTTACATTTACCCCAGACAGACTGCAGACGCTGCTCTGGGTCGATAGAATCTCGGTACTTGGTCCTCTGCCTGCGTCAATCTATCTGAACCTTTTAATGAAAAAGTTGCAAATTTGCATCGCTGCCGGTATAAATAGTTTTGATTTTCGTGTCATCTATTCGTCCAGCCCCCGGTGTGTAAAGGCCTTAAAGCTCACTAATTAATATCAATTCATATATTATATCTTGTTTGGTTAATCAGTACAAAACGAAAAGTATAAAAAAAATAGCATGTTGTGTTTTTGGATAGCTTTGAAAGGTGCAGGTGAGCTCAGCTAAGCTATCTGGCTACTGGTTTTAGACATATTGAACTTTTAGGTGATTATGTGTATTATTTCCCAAAAAGTCAAAGTATTTCTTTATCTAATGTTAATTTGTTGGTTGACCGACAGCACTTGTTGATTCCTCCAGGTATCGTGCCGTGGCCTCGTGGAGCCGTATCAAAGGGATCGGAGTTCCAAAGTGGATGGCTATCGAGATTGCGCTCATTTGGATATTATCCATCATACTCGCTGTGCCCGAGGCAATAGCTTTCGACATGATCACCATGGACTACAAAGGAGAACACTTGAGGATCTGTTTGCTGCACCCCATGCAGAAAACTGATTTCATGAGGGTGAGATGTGACACACAGACCCTCTGACGCCTCCATCTCAGTGTGGAGAAAAATAGCGTGTTGACATAGCTTTGCATGCTGCAAACCTGCGCATGCAAATATAATACATACTGACACGCACCAGAAGACGCGCACACACGCTTACTCGTGTATTAAAATACAGTTTGTGCATTCGTACCATACTGTGAATGAGTTCCTAGATGGCTAGATCAGGGTTAGACAGAGTTTCCAGACAGTGAAGCATCGTCACACAGGAGTTATCGCTCTCTTTGCTCACAGAAAACACTGCAGCGCCTGCTTGCGTAATTTGTGTGTTCATGACTCTTCCATCTTAAAATAACAACAATGAACACTTTTCAATTCCACTGAGGTGCTTTGATGAATTGATTTTTAAATGCAAGTGAATTTGAGATACACCCTTGAGTCCCTTACT
Source organism: Bovichtus variegatus (assembly GCA_943593645.1). NCBI lineage: Eukaryota > Metazoa > Chordata > Actinopteri > Perciformes > Bovichtidae > Bovichtus > Bovichtus variegatus. The sequence continues at coordinate 1,880,113 of CALSCE010009356.1, forward strand.
GCGGTCGGGATACACTTTAATAAATTTACCTCATGTTTCACCTTAAGCTCTCTCGGACAAATTCTTGTGTGTAACTCAGTGCTGTTCTCCTATTTCCTCTGTGCAGTTTTATAAATCAGCGAAGGACTGGTGGCTGTTCAGTGCATATTTCTGTCTGCCGTTGGTCTGCACTGCTATTTTCTACACCCTGATGACCTGCGAGATGCTGAGGAAGAAGAATGGAGTCCAGATTGCTCTCAGTGACCACCTCAAACAGGTTCGCTGATGGCTTTCACCTCAATAAGCCTGTTGGTGATTACTGACAGTCTTCATATCAAGTGTTAACAGCTAAAATTCCATTTTTCTAATTCAGTAGAAGGCCGAACAGAAAACTGACCAAAGATTATTTTTGATTTTTGAAACAAGATCATTCATACATTAACTAGTGTGTCAAAAGAGAGCAATAAAAAATACAATTGTGTCTTTTTTTTACCACAAACTTTACTACAGCCTAACACTTCAATAACCTTGAGGCAAAAATATTCCAATGATGTTAAGACTTCCTTGTGCCCAAATTTCACCATGTCCCCATCTGCGCCAAAAGTGTAAGAACAAGCTGTACTGTGATTTGTGTGTTTGTGTGTGTTCAGCGGAGAGAGGTGGCTAAGACAGTGTTCTGTCTGGTTCTGGTTTTTGCTCTGTGCTGGCTGCCTCTCCACCTCAGCCGTATCCTGAAGCTCACTATCTACGATGAGAAAGACCCAAACCGCTGCGAGCTGCTCAGGTATGGAAGAAAGTAGATGTTCCGCAGGGCACAAAGAAAATGGAGGTCAGAGTAGACTACATAACTTAGTAGAATAGTGAATCATCCTGCAGGAAGGGAGAGGAGGAAGACTAATGTGTCTCTGTAACCCTATTAGTTTCTTTTTGGTGTTGGACTACATCGGCATCAACATGGCATCTATCAACTCCTGCATCAACCCAATCGCCCTCTACATGGTCAGCAAGCGCTTCAAGAACTGCTTCAGGGTAAGGTTGTAACATATGCCACATGCAGAGTGACTATATCTTAAAGAGTAGTTTGACATTTTATGAACTACACTTTACCATAAAACTTCATTTCAAAGCTGAGCTATTGAGTATTTTCTATCTGTGCTGAGCAAGAGTTTTGGGTGGAAGGAATTTAACGCATATATACGACGGTTGAGTTTAGTGATTAAAACACATAAAAGCCAGGACTATTAATTGCAGTTTTACTTTTTTTCCGAGAGTTATATGAGAGGAATGATAGCTCTCTCATTTCCATATGATTAATATGAAGCAGCCACTTAGGGTAGCTTCGCATAAAGACTTGAAACTGCTAGTCTGGCCAGGTCTGAAAGTAAAAATATCTACCAACCAGCACCTCTAAAGCTAGCTAATTAAAATGTTGCATTTATTAATCCATATAAAAAACTAAAGACAACTGATTGTGGTTATATGACTGTTTCTTGTCCGGGCTAAACAACTTCCTGTGCTAAGCTGGCTGCAGCTTCATATTGAACGGATAAACGTGAGACTGGCATTGATCTTTTTATTTAACTCCCAGCAAGAAAGCTAATAAAGTTTTTAAACAATTTCGAAGTACCTTTCAGCCCCCATCACACCGAGATGCATCTGTACAGACACGTCGTCAGCAAAATCATTGTTGTCCTATGGTACGGCGCTCCTGGCGTGCGCTCATCTCTGTTTTTCTTGTTTTGTTAGATGTGCATAGAAGTTAAAATAGTTTAAACTTTTCAGTGCAAGGCACAGAGTCGCACAGCTCATCAATGTCACACTGGGCCCAGGCAGCCAATTAAATCAAGCAAGAGGCGGGCTTTACTACTTTACCACTTCCTTCCTGTTTTAATGCCAGATGATGTGGTAGGGCTAGCTAGCTAGCATACTAACGGTGGCAATAACAACAAATAGAGAACACATATTCAACACATATTTATGTCACACACAGTGCCTGCTGACTAAAATAATCCTGAATAAATAAATGTAATTTCTTGTCTCAAATTACAAAATAGAATCTAAATAAATAATTATATTAAAATACATAAATGTCAAAATAACGCCTATTTATAATGTACTCAGCGACTCTAATTTAATTTATGCAAAGATTATTATGTGACAACATTCCTTTTAAAGTTGCCAAAATATTCCTATGACCCGAAATGTTCACTATCGGACATGTCTGTGAAATAATGTCTAGTAAGCCTTGCTATTGTCTTGGAGAAGTGTTTCTATTATATACATTTAAATGGCATTGCTCTATTATGGTGTTGCATCTTACAGTAAAACTCAGGTATTTCAGCTTTATATGCAATATTATGTTATTAAATTATTGTTGCGTAAATCTAGCATGCTAGCTAGCAGCCAGCTAGTTAGCTGGCTGCTAGCTAGTTAGCTGTTTGACTGTGAGAGACCTACAGAGTATGTGAGAGTGACGGTGGAATTCATATCTCATGTTATTGTTGTCTCATGTTTTCTTTTAGCTGTGAATACTGTACGTAAAAGTTAAGCATTTCTCTCATCCGACATTTCGCATCTCTCTCACTACTTTTCTCCGTCCTCTAGTCCTGCCTGTGCTGCTGGTGCCTACCGGCTGAGATGTTGATGGATGAGAAGCAGTCGTGCATGAAGCTGAAAGTCACCGATCGAGCCTCCGACCAGAGCAACTCCCGCATGACCAACAAGTCCACTACAGCCTGAGGAGGGGCGTAGAGTAGGAGAGGAGTATATGTTGAAGTATGGATGACTGAATGAGGATATGTGCCAATTCTTGTCTCGTCCACAACATCATATGAGTCTCCTTCAACTTTTAAAAAGGTGCTTTTGGAAATCAGTGAGGTGAAACTCCTTCTAAGCTAAAACTCTAAACATTTTCCATTGTGGACCCTGTCCAAGAAGAAATAAGCATCGATGCACTTCAAAAGCGGTATTGTCGGATGTAAGTGTGAGATGTGTGTGACACAGGCAAACTAGTGACCAAAACGACAAATACCGAGAACTAAGCGGGGGCCGAAGTTCAGCCCGAAGTGTTATGTAAAATGTTGGGATCACGGGTCAATTAGCAAAGACAGCTCATCAGCCTCGCAGCCTTAATAGTAAATGTTACTTTTGACGCTTTAAATCTTGCAATCACTTCTGCATTGTGCGGACTACATTCAAGTTTGACGCTGTGTTGCTATACTACACTGCAGCAGCTTGAATCTATTGCTCTTGTTTGAGATTTGTTTACGTTTTGTATTCTATATTTCCTTTATAATATGTATTGAGCATTTTGCGTACATTTCCGCTTGTTACATTAGTGCCTTTAAATGCATCATCTCTGTGTCATTTTCCCACTAGTTATTGAACTACTGATGTTGTGTGATTTGTGTGACCATTCAGCTATTGTATAATACTGTTCCTTATTGGGCCTGTTCTTGAGGCTTCATGTGTTTTGTGATTGTATTTGCTCCACATTATCTTAATCTGACTCCTAATCTATAGCTGGTATGACAAGAGGTAGGGGTTTCTTTTCGAAATAAATAAAAACAAATGCAATAAACATGAAACTTCACATGTGTACTGTTTTAATCATTTTTTTATTAAGGAGTTATCTGTTCAGACACACGATCATACTCATTTATGACTGTGAATGTTCTAGCTTTGCCTGTTATCTTCTCCTGACGGTGCGCACGTGTGTGTGCGTTTGTGTGTGTGTGTGTGTGTGTGTGTGTGTGTAAGGGGATTTGATTTAAGTGTGACAGCAGTCGGCATCATGTGATGGTGAATGCTAACAGAGAACATTACTGTGATCTCTCAATTTTTCTCCCCACTTCTTCACTCCACACGCACACACACACACACACACACACACTCTGACCTGGGAATGTTCCTTCAGGCTAAACCAGTGTCACGCATGTCACGTTAGCTGTCAAAGAAGCTCTCTGTCCTGTGATCTCTCACCACCCCTCCTCGACTCATGTCTTCATCCGCTCTCCGTGCCTTCACTCTCTCATCTTCTTCGGCCTGTTTTTCCTTGTTTTTTTTTTTTTTTACCTCTTCCCTGTCCTCTACCCTATTTTCCCTTCACTTTCTCACCACATTCCTGTCTCCACTCCTCCCAATAGCCCCTCTGCCTCTGTTCAGTGTGGTTGGACATTAAATCAAACACAGCGCAGTAAGCAGCCTTAAGTGAAAGAAATCACATTCAGTACATTCCTCCCTAAATTATCTCCTTTTCTACTCCCAACAAAGTTTTTTGATGTATCTGCTTGTGGATAATGGCATCGGCCCTCTACTGATGTGATTGATTTTCCTCTAAGATTCCTGCTACAAAAAGAAACAGGCATAGAAAGTTGCAAAGGAAGTGAACGTTGTGCAGTGAGCTACTTACCGAACAGTCTATACATTACAAGTGTAATTAGCTCAGGGTCAATTTATCTCTTATTTTGCTCTACAAAACTTCTGTTTGAAATTAAAATAATGTATTTGACCATGCAGCCCTGTTTTATGGTGATTTAGAAAGCAGGAAGAACAGTTCTAATCTATCACAGAGTTTATGCTAGCGCAGGGCTCAGCAGGTCAATTTGTTAATTTGCATTAAAAGAATGATTTGACACTTTGGGAAATACGCTTATTTGCTTTCTAGGAGAATATTACATGAGAACATTGATACCATTCAATGTATATATGATAAATGTGCTACCAAGAGCAGCAGGTTAGCCTAGTTTAGAATAAAGACTCTCTCCAAGGAAACAAAATATGTTTATCAGCATTTAATCCAATGTCACCCTGTTTAATCTGTACAAAAGACAACAGGTTGTGGTTTTACGAGGGGTTATGTGATATTTTCTTGGACGGGCACAGTAAATTTCTATGCTAAGCTAAGCTAACCGGCTGCTGGCACTGCTTCTTTTACCAATCACGGTTTAACGGTTTAAAAACACTACTCTTTGTAGGGATTAAATAAACTTGATATAACCAACCCCACACAAACAGCCATTGGCTTTGAAGCCAATTTGACATAGTGGCCAAACCGTGTAATTACAACTTCTGGGTCTTTCATGTGATGCCATTTGGCCCCAAAATAATTTCCCCCAATGATTTACATTGGGAAATGGGTCATTTTTTTCCCAGCTGCGTATAGGAACACTTAAATAGCCCAATTTGAACTCATTCTGTAATAAAAACTTGTCAAATTCACTAATTATTTTTGTGCTGTCGTTCATGTGAACAAGCCCGAGACCTAGCGGCTGGGAGGTTGGGTTAAAGGAAACGCTAGTGCACTTGCTCTATGAGCCCCACAGATGCGGAAGATCCGGGTTATATCTTACCCAGGAAGTCAATCTCTTTGGCTTTCTGAGAAACCTTCACAGGAATGGACGGGCCCCGCCTCCAACGCTGTGTCCAGTTCTCTTTCTACATCCATGGATATAAAGTGTTAATAAGGAAGCTTTAGAGGGGCTGGGAGGCCGATTGTGTTAGCTTTGGGTAGAGCCAGTCTTTATGTGAAGCTAAGCTAAGTGTCTCATGGCTGTAGCTTCATTAACATACAAACATGAGAGTGGTATCAATGTTCTCATCTAGTTCTTGGCAAGAAATTAAGCACATTTCGCCTAAAGTCAAACAATTGCTTAAAGGAATAGCAGCCTTTTTAAGTTTATCCCTACTTACGTAACTCTCACTGCTCCAAGACAAGATTCAGTTTTACAGTCATTCATCCTTTTCTTCTAACATGCAGCTGTAACTTTCTATCTGGACTTCAGCCCAGCCGATAGAGTAAAAACTCTCCACAGTTCAACCAAAACCAACATAATGCTACAGCAGTCTATTGTAGAGAGTTAATTTCCCTTTTATTGCTATTGGGAGCCAGAAAATAGAGATGAAACCCAGCAGCAGATTGATGCCAAAAGGTTAATGACAGAAAGTGCCTCATTTAGCAATAAAAACTACTGTGAATTTAGATACTTATCATGTTAGCTTGGCTGAGAGCTTCTTTGCACTCTACAAACATTGTGGACTTTTCTTTTTATTAACTGCATTGAACACAGAGACTGTCAGACAAACACTCTGTCTCCCAACACAAACGCACACGTGTAGTACACTTGGACACCACATATGCACAAACAGACCGCATACCAGTACACACAGTTTGTTTTTTCTCCTCCCCACCGTTTTAAAAGCCAGCATAAAGTGCTGGAACGTTGCAGGATTGGAGGGTTGATCGTTTTGGGTTGTGTGTCTCAGGGGTTGGGGTGTGTGCAGACCTGATTTGGCCCTTCTCCGCTCTCTCTTTCTCCAAACATTCTTTAATGTTATTCTACCCCAACAATCCACCATTTTGCATATTCAAGCAGCATGGTCGGCAGACATGTGCCAGCGAACTGCATTCAAAAACAATTATCAGCAGTTGTATGAACATGATGTTTGACTTAGCGTTCAAATATTTGACACGCAGTACTTGCTCATTCTCTTAACCTTTTGCTGCCCGTCATATTTATTCTGGATTGATGGTACAACGAGGAGAGATTTCAGTTGGGCATAGCTTCCACTAACATTTGAGAAGAGCCTATGAAACCATGCTTTAAATGTGAGTGTGAGAGTGTGCGTTTCAAACCCTCACGCTGCCTATGAGAAGACAAAACAAAAGTTATGTGAGCTGGAGTCTCTGAATCAGTGCGTCACTGAGTGTGTGTTGACACCAGGGCCCATATGCATGCAAGTGTGCACGTTTGTGAAAATGCTTTCTGCATATTTGTCTGATTTGACGTGCGCTATTTGGTCACACACCGTTGATTTCACACTTGAAGGAATGGCTGATAAATGACACAAAAACGCAACTCATTACTCACTTTCACAGATGTATAAATGTCACACACTTGAACAGTTGAACGAACAACACGCACACACAAAACACACACACACACATGGTGCCGCAGTAGAAGCAGCAGAAGGTAAGCAGACGTGGCCAGCAGAAGGAATTCATCAGACTGACGTACCATGAACTCTGGAACATTTCTTTCATCAATTTTCTCCTCCGTTCTACATGCAAACTTTGTGCCACAGTCCTACACCGTTACAGTGCGTCCCCTGTATTGCTTGCCAGACAACGTGGTGACAAATCTATGGGGCCAGAGTGTGCAGGTCAGTCATCAGGTAAATGTGCAGATGTTTGCAGCTCGACAGTGAGGTCAAATGTGTGAAAGCCATACTGTATAACAGACACATAGTATTAGGGCTGCAATAGTGATTATGTTCAGTGTCAATCAATCTCCTAATTGTTTTTCACAATTCATTGTTTACTCTAAAAATGTCAGGGAAAAAAAATCCCATCATCGTTTCCCAAAGCGACATTTTCAAATTGCTTGTTTTATGTGACCGAAACCCAAAGATATTCAGTTTTCTATCATAGCAGACTAAGAAAACAACAACAAGCTTTAATCTTCTAAGGGACTATAGAACAATTATTTGGGCGGTGAGGGGAGCCGAACTTTATGTGTCACTTAAAAAAAACAAAAGCTCCAAACAGAGTAATTAAAGTTTGCTTTGAGCCCTCCTCTTTATGTCAAAGAATAACTGCCACACAGTCCCCACAACATGTCAAAATAACATAACAGTGTTGACTTGTTCAACAAGTGTACAACTTGTTTAATTGTGTATCCTCAGTATAAACTGTAATGTCTTAATTGGACTTCTAACGTACGCCACTAATAAACATTAATACAATCAGAAACAGAGACAGAACCTGCACCAGCGCCATGTCGCAGTTGAAAGTTCTCTTTTGGATGTAACTATTTAACCATGGATTATATTGCAAAGGGAAGGATAAAACAAAACATATATTCAGGACAAAAAAAAATTGGACGACCCTACCTTCAGCCAAAAAAAACAAATATGGGATATCACCCCCTTTTCAGACCCCTACAATCATTTTCATATAGTCCCTAATCGCTCACTATCATTTGGGGTTAAATTGGATTCCTTGCAGATAATCAATCAATCTCTCTTACACACACACATTGTAATAATAAAACTCTGCCCTCTGCTACTTTATAAAAACATTATGGGAGTTAACGTATTTTTGAGCCAAACCAAAACATTCTTTAAGCTGCCTGCTGTTGCAGAAGTGGGGAAAGAAATGACTAAATGAAATGAAGGAATGAAGGGTAGGTTTGATTTACTCTGCCTTATCAGACACCACCCACCCACAGATATTGGCTATATATGGATGAGATTAAAGGTAGAATTATTTTTTTTTTAAATGCTGTTCGCAAATGTTAAAATCCTAAAAATCTCATTTGGTAATAAATAAGTGACTATAACTACAACATGTCACATGTCTAGACCACCTCACGCTCTTCAGTGTGGCTCCATGACGCTCTTACCACAGGAAAGAACAAATTCAATAGTGAGTTCACACTACACGATAAGTTTATCTATTTGTGGACACATGCCGGTTATGTACGGCAAGCTAGTTTCTCTTATTTGAGGTTCACAGACAGGGCAGTTATGCAACCGTTATGGCATTGACAGTATACAGAGACAGCATGGCTGGCTGCAGAGAGCCCCGTTCTCATGAGAGAGCTGATGATTTCTAAGAAACAGCGTGAATCAGTGATCAGTCTTGCCTGTACCAGACCCTGAGTATCACTGAACTACACTCTGCAGGTGTTCATATAAGCGTTTCCATCATTAAAGAAAGAGAGAGGAAGGAGAGGACATGAGAAGATTGCTCACACTTAAGGATGTTGGTGCAGAGTTTTTCCACTAGGGCGCATCAAGGACTGGATAAAGACAGATGACTTTTTCACTTTATGCATCCGTCTTCCTGTCTGTCTGCAAGTCTTTTTTGTCCATATTTTTCTCCCTATTTTTCAGCCTGTATCTACATTTTCAAAATATGTTACCATTAACTGTACAAGGCGTCAAACAGAACTTCATAATATAGAAAATCCTTCTCGTTTTGTTGAAGCTGACCTACTGATCTAATATGATATGCGGTGAGGTCATCGCACACCACATGGCTGTTTGCAGATCGGTTGCTTGGCTCTCTACTGCTTTACATTGCAAATACACCCGTGTTTACATTTGCTCCACACTGACAATGGTCACTATGGGTTACCTTGACTCACAACACAGGTAACCAATCAGAACTCACAGGGAGGGAGGTTCTCTGAGAAAAAAAGAGGAAGCAATAACTGGCAAGGTCTGAAGGGAAGAAGAAAAACAAAATCAACACGATTTACACTGATCTAAAGCCTGTGTGGCACTGTCCTTGGTGACTGGGAATTCACAAGAGGAAACTGATCCCAGGTCTGTACGCAGATGAAGGCTCTCTGTTTGCCAAAAGGGATGAGAACTATTTCCGTTCCTCTTCTGGATCCTGCAGGCAGCTGCTGCTCTATCAGACACAAGCTACAAACACAAGGTAAGCCCACTGCTTCTTATTCCATATACCAGGCCCACTACTCTCAATACAAACACTCAATACAGCAAGAGAAAAGTGTTAGTCTGGTGTTGCACGACATGTGCTGACGGGAAAGTGAAAGTATTTCTCAGAAAGCATGTGTGAGCTTCTGAGCGTGGCTGTCTGACACGGTTTAACCACGCTGCCAGAAATGTTTCGTAAAAAATACAATTCGTCATAAATGACAGCTTAAAGGTTCAATGTGTAATTCCGAGACACCTGCTCCAAAGAAATAGGGGGCAGTATACACCTCTAAACTGGGTCCATACAATCTCTATTGTTTATATTTTAGTGATAGTAGTGTGGCATATTTATTGTATTCTAATGTATTCTTTATATTGTGTATTGCAGTTACTCCTGTGTAATGCCTGTCAATGCCAAGAAAACCAAAATTCGACCAAACTGCTGAAACTCTGAGAGCCGGTCAGAAAACTCTGCTGTTTTATAATATTCTCGTGGTGCTGATCACTCTGTGTTTACTGGGGCACTAATGTTAACCGGGGCTGTAGTCCGTGTATCGCTACGTTAGTTTGTCAGCGGCCAAAGAGACTTGAGCTCTGCCGGAACCAGCCCCAGCGCCGGGAGTCACAGCGGGTTGCTGGACCTGTGTAACGGCAGCAACAGGGAGTTTGCCGTTCCCCGGTGCTGTGGCTGAGCTCGGAGAAACAGCCTCCTGGCAGCTGTGAGGACGAGGCGAGGCATTTCAGCTACTTTGAATGTAACCCAATAATCAAACTATAAAACAGACATGTTACATGGCTGTAATATTTACAAGAGAGTCAGGCAGCTGCACTTCTTCTCCCTCTGTACTGAGGCAGACTGGAGCTACAGTGACTCACTATCACCTCTAGAGGAACACGTGGTATTACACACTGGACGGAGCGCAGCTAGTCAGACTGCTAACTTCAGTAGATATCTCTGCAACACAACACATAGACGTCTTTGACAACACTGTTACCTCTTCACATTCTGTTGATAATGTTAGTTCAGTGTTTTAATGTTTTAAGTTTAAATTCTGGCACATTTTACACAATGAACCTTTAACAACAAGCACGTGCACGCCAGGAAGGCTGCTTAATACCGAGGTGTGTTGTGACTACCTCAACCATTCCCCAAACTTCTCCACAAACACACACACACACACACACACACACACACACACACACACAGACACCACATTTTACTGTGTTCATTTAACAAGGCTCCCTCACTTGCCATACTGTTATCAGCCTGGCCTAGTTCACACACACACACTGCCCCTTTCTGTCAAACACACCCGCCGCACTCTTTCTATCTCTGACTCTCTCTCTCTCACACACACACACACACACACACACACACACACTCATGCACACACACACACGCACACACACACACACACACACACACACGTACACACACACACTGGGGGATGAATGTTATGGGGGCTTATCTGTGTCCTTAGGGGCCTGGCAACCACTTCACAGACTCAGATCCCAGAGCCGAGGCCACAGAGACAAACCTATGTGACCGGAGTACTGATGAACAAAGGCTCTGTGCTGTTTTGGGACTCCTCTATAGAAGCAGCGGGCTGTAGGGCACACTAACAATGCATACATACAGTATATACACATGGCACAAGGGCAGGCAGTAGTGGATACCACTCAAAGAAAAAGAAAGAAAGCACAACATGCAAGCAGCAGTCTCAGCAGTGTGTTTTGTACTCTACACTTCTACGTTTATTGATACTGCAAAAAAGAAAGCATGGCACCGTGCCACAGTGTACACACAGAGCCGGATTTTCAGGTTATTAAGTGGAGAGTAGCTGTCAGTAGATGTTGTTCAACCTGCACTACTACTTGACATGAAAATACATATAAAAAAAAAAAAAAAGAACATATGGAAACAAATCTGCTTGTTAGTGATGCTATGTGATTTAGGTTAATTATATCTCTCCTTGGGAGAGATAAATATAAAAAATATATTCAACTACTATCTTAGAAAACCAGCAGATATTCACATTTAAGAAGCTGGGACCAGAGGATTCCTGATATATTTTTGCTTAAAAAGAATTCAAACAATTATGAAAACTATCCATTTCAGCTCTAATATCTCCTCTAATCAAACTTTGCAAAACTTTTTTTTAAAGTGTTATTTCTTCTCACTGACTTAAAAACAAGAAGAAAGATAAGAAGCTGGACCCAGAGTGTTTACTGATATTTTTTGCTTTAAAATTATTTAAAAGGAGACATATCATCACATCATGCACATGTTCTACTAAATTATGTTTACATGCTTTATTGTTCAAAAACATATTATTTGTCTCATACTTTCTGTCTGAATATACTTGTATTCATGTGACATAGGAAGGGGAGCCAAATCTGAAAGGCTTGTTGAATTTTCTGACTGAGGCAGCTCACAAAAAAACTGACTGTGTCGTCTTATTTCAGTTGGTAGGGACTCCAGATACCCAAATGTATGCGCACAAGCCCTGAAAAGTTGTGTTTTTCATAATATGTCCCCTTTTAAAACAATTAATCAATCATGAAAACTTTTACAGATGCTGTTTATTTTATAGTTACAGCTCTAATCTATCCTCTAATCCATTTTTGCAATCTGCACACAGAACTTCTTTTTAAAGGGTTATTTCTCCTCACTAACTTAAAAAATACCGCCTGGTGATGTAAATTATCCTCCATTTCACTCGTGTACTATGTAAATCATTAAGCACCAAACACATCAGAGGAAGTCGAAATTGGAAAGGCCATTGCTGTCAGATAATGTTGGCAGCGGTTTGCCACAGGAACTCAGGAAGCAGTGCCTCCTAACTGAGCTGTGCTTCCTGTGTGATAACTGACCCAAACATGTTGTGCCTCCATCACGCACACACACGTAGAGACAAAGAAGCGCGATCAGGAACTGTGAGACTACTCGTGGGCGCTCAATGATTATATTTATTTCCATGGAAGCGATTTGTTCACAGTGGGAGATCTATTGTGCACAAAACCTAAACGCTGGCGTGATCTTCAACAGAGGAGGGCTGAAGGTAAGTGCAGGTGTGGCAACAGTGTTTACAACTCAAATGTGACAGTGGTGAGGGAGAGGCAACAGAAGAGAGTATAGACACTCAACATCAGACTTACATAAAAAAAAAGGACAGAGGAGCAGGGACGGTCAGGGCGACTGGGACCGAGCGATTAAAAGGAATTAACATGGCCAGAGGACAAGAGAGGAAGTGAAGGAAAACGAGTGACGGGGAGAGAATAAGGGGGAGTAGAAAGAGTTTTTGTAGTTTTGTTCTTAACGTCACATTCACAGGCATGTTGTAAGGAATGTGCTCATAACGCCCCTGAAACCTTGAGCGTTGTGCGAAGACATGATGTTTTAAGTTCAACGCCAGCTGCCTCCCCCCTACTCTTACCACACACACACACACACACGCACACACATACACACACAGCCCGGGCACACATTGCAGTGCAAACGCTTCCTTCCTGTTGCTGGTTGAGCCTCTTTTAGAGGCAAGATAAGAGCAAAAGCATGAGATATATGAAAGAGGGAAGCAAACTGTTGTTTTTTTCCGCCCTCTCAGATCAGAGTGACCACATATCTTTATTTGGACATTTTCTTTAGAAACTGACTTTCACTGCAGGTGTGGTACACTCGCTTTTTGTGTTTTTGTGTCAACTCGCACATTTGCTCTCGTTTCTCTCTTTTGTTATCTTGCAGGTTCAGTCAGACCACAGGACTGTTTAGCAGCCCCCACTTCCTCATCGAGAGTCGAAGCAGAGCGAGTGAACATGAGTTTCCTGTGACGCATCTGAGTCTCTGGTCAATTAGTTTACTCACTTCACTCTTCCACTGTTGGACTGCGCTGCATGGAAAGAGAGCGGCCTCATCGCATCCTGGGGGGAGGTCATCTGAAGAGAGAGGACATCTGAAGAATCTCTCCAAAAAGTGGATCTGTCAGGACACAAAAACACATCAGACCTGTTCAGTCATTAATTGTCTTCAGAGGAGAGCTGTGATGCTCTTTTATCGCAGTTAAGGTTGTGTGTTTGGGAAATTCAGCCATGCTACAGCAGTCAGAGCTCATCTTTGACTTTGCCAGTGACCATGTCAACATGTCACAGGTAAATGTTAAGTAGTGGTGACGTTCTTTGCATGTGTTGAAACCGAGCTGGCATGCGATGCAGCACAAATTTCAATCAGAATTTTTTTTCATGTGATTTTATCTAATCCCATTTTGTGTCGCAGTTGGGGGGTTACTCGGATTACCCTGCGGTGATTGTGGAGCAGGTTCCCCATCCACACCTGCTCTCATATACAGGTCTAGCGTGTGAACAGTCGCAGCATCACCAGCAGCTGTTCAAAGGTCAGTGCACACACACACACACACACACACACACACACACACACACACACACAC
>CALSCE010009356.1:1902394-1915903 GCA_943593645.1 Bovichtus variegatus
AGCTGTTTTACAAAGGAAATTGAGTGATGTGTCAATGACGTTACTGTGGCTGTTGTTAGCACCGATTTTGACACTATAACTAGCTAGCCATGTTAGCTAACGTTTCCTGCTAGCATCACTTTGCAAAAGTGCAGTGAATCACTCTTACTTTAAGTAACAGTACCATTTATACGTTAGTAGGACATTCATTGTGTTGTACTTAACCACCATTACAAATGCAACATTTCTTAGTCATAAGGCGTTATTACAACACGACGTTAGTGATTAGCATTCGGTTTTATAGATATGTCATGCTATCAGCATGATGAGCATACTGTCATCTTCAACAGATGCAACTAGAAGTCGGTTACGAATTCTATTTACTAGATGTATTGACCTGTTAACTTTAAAACACAATTTCTTCTAGTTATTCCTTAGTTATTTGAATAATTGAGACAGCTCTATGATATCTTATTAATGTACTACTCAGGATAAGCCCTTCCACTACTATGTGTCTAATAGATTCTAAAATATTTTTTTCATCATTATCACAACTCACTCACTTAAAAGGTCCACTTAAATTCCATCTCTTTTCTTGTAGGAACTTAATGAGGCCTTGCAAGGAGACTCTGACAACGCTGAGTGCTTTTGCCAGCGTGCCTATGCCCACATACTTCTCAAAAACTACAGCTGTAAGTCTGCAGACTACATGCGTTGACAGACATTTTAGTTATAACACAATCCAATTGAATGCAATGTTTGTACTTATTTCAATTCAAATTCTATTGAAAATGTTGTTGTCTTATTAACTGCCTGATGATAAACATAGTGTTGTTTTCTCTCTGCAGGCGCTGTTGATGATGCCAAAAAAGCACAGGAGCTAAAACCCAGCCTTCCCCTTGCTTTCATGCGAACAGGGTGTGTACTCTAATATGATAAAGATAATGAGGGAAATTCACACGTATAGGTTTTTGGTGTATCTGCTCAACTGAAGCCACTTTTGATGGACCCAATGAATCTATCTTTTTTCTGTAAAATCTGTAATATAAAGTTGATTGGTATACATGATTGGTTCCATTCAAATTGATCTCATCTGCTATTTGCATTATTCCTGTTGCAGAAGTTTAGAGTCATGTTACGTTCAACTTTTTCTTCAGCCAGCCATTAGGTTTTTGACTTTAACTTCTTTAACATGGTACGTGATCCAAATGTTGTGTGTAAGAAGAGGCTACTTTTATTTTTTAAAAGACTGTCTGATCTAAATATATGTGGCATGTTTTCCTATCCTAACTGCAGAATAGCAGAATACCATCTGAACCACTTTGAGTCAGCACATGCAGCTTTCACTCAGGGACACCAACTGGATGGTGAGTAAAGCCTATTTCGGCTTTGAGTACAAACTTCCCATCATCCCACTCTGCACCAACCTCTGTTTGCAGCAGTATCCTGTCTGTTTTACTCTCCTCATTGAATACAAAGTGATCAACCTGTGTCCTTTTAGCTTTAGGGATAAAATACAATACAGTATGGATTGTTTACGTACAGATTAAATATATTGCTTACACTTTGTTCTTGAAAATACTCCTTTTTGATTGCCTGGCTGGTATTTTAAAAGTGTATTACAGGACACTTGAAACATAGTCCTGGTCAACAGGTTAACCACCATCCTAATTCAGTGCTCGATGTACTTTATATTAAACTGCAGGTAACATAGCAACAGCCTTACTTCATTACCAGTTATTACACTGACCAAACAAAGCAAACCGACTACAAACCAACTTTTAAAAAATGATCTCTGTTTCCATATTTCTCTGTGGTATCTGGTCATGACATAAGCGTGGTGGTACACTCTTCGGGTTATTATTTATCTTCACCTCGTCCATTATATTAGTCATAAATGAGAATAACTTCTCCATAGCGCTACTAGAGTTCAGAAAACGTATAAAAGAGAGGCAAGTGTAATTCTATATAGCCTAAAACATTAAGACATCATATTTATTTATTTATATTTATTATGATCACACACCATTTTTCTTGATATGACCACGTGGTGTCGAGCCAGATGCACCTGAATGTTGGCTATACTACTGAAATATTTAAATTGGCCGTGACAGAGTTCACAAACATTGAGCTTCTGTTGGTCTTTTAAACTGTGTTAGGGCTGCAACCATAGACTGTATATAAGAAGTGGACGTGGTCACCGGGATGTCACCCGTTGGTTTGTGGACTACTGTTTTGAAGCCTTGAGTTTGGAATTTTGTCCGTCGCTATTTTGTTTTTTTAGAACCAGAATTGACACGAGAGGGTGGAGCTAAGTACAACCCAACACTGAACAAGACAATTTTAGGCGACTAAAATTTACTTTCATGAACTGAAAAAAACCCCACAGTGAAAGGGTTATAGTTCTAAGACGAAAACTCGGACAACATCTTTGTAGCAACCTGTCAACCACAAGGTACCCATGCCCTAAAGCAGACCCTGCTTTATCGTCTATTTTAGCCTAAATGGGACCATAGTTTACAAAATGAACATCACGCTGTATTGAAGAAGACTTGTAACTACAGCTTGAGCATAATCTCTTCAGGAAAATGTTTACTTTTTTTCTCATAGACTTTTAGTACAATCAGACTTCTTTTTGTAACCTGTGGAGTCGCCCCCTACTGGATATTAGAAAGACTGCAAGTTTAAATCACTTCCTCATTTGCTTCACTGAAAAGAATCGGCAGGTTGCCGCTCGGGTGCAACTGACAAGTATTTTCATTATCAGTTAAGCTGCAGATTAGTTTGTTAAGTAATTGATTTATCATCGAGAAATGGTGAAAAACGACTGAGAAAAGAAGTTAATAGCAGACAGCAAATATCTTCTCGGATAGTTACAACATTGCCTTGTTTAAGTCATTATAAAAGGCTGCTTCTTTTCTAGCTGGAGGTATTGCATCACATCCTTCAGAAAGGCTGAATAGGTTGATAGCTTTGTTTGTTTACAGTTAAGTAATATCAGGCCACATGATGGTGTTACAAAAGAGCTGGTGTGCATTTTGGGCTTTAAGACTAAAAGTAGCCAAATTGGGTTCGCCCCGAGAGATTAAAAGATTTTAAACCAGTTTAAACAAGCTAATGGTGCCAGTGTCTGTTTGTCCACATTGTTAACAACTGTAGCCATTGTCAACCCAAACACTATTACCACCATTTTCAATATACATATCAGTTGTGAATAATAATAATAATAATAATAACAATAATAATGTCATTAATGTTAATGTTTTACTGCAGCTACAGTGTCTCTTTTTCTCTGTTCATCAAACTGGAAATGCCAAGGCAATAACTGTAACACTGTTGCTGTCCTCAAGGCGACTGAACGATTTTAATAGATATATTTTCACGTTATGACAGAACAAGCTGTTATAATGTTATAACATAACTATAATGTTATTTTTTTTGCTTCATTGGCAACTGGATAAAGTGGTCAGAAATAAATCAATAAAATGGTGGAAAAAGACTTAAAAATCCCAAGAACCAAAAATAATTATAATGTATTTTTTAAATACATTTTGAGTTCAACCTATTTTGCTTGTAAAATGTGCATCTCCTTTGGGCTGCTGATATAACCACTGGCAATGTATTAATCATATCTTCTGTAGTTTCTGCTTTGGACGTGCTGGTCACACACAGGAGTACATTCAGTGCAAGACTCATTCCACCGAGATGCGCCACAGGAAGTCATTCCTGCCTGTGGCCATCAAACTCCTTCGCTCCTCCCTCAATAGACTGGCGCTTGGTCTTATTTCACCTGTCAGCATTTATTACCCCATCATTTATTAAACCTAAACTGTGCAATACGGACTATATTTAAGTAACCTGTGCAATTATTCAACTGTGCAATACTCACACTTTGCCATTATTACTGTATTACACTGTACATTTCAAGCAATATTCTTGTGTATCTTAATTACACTTTTCGGGAAAAAAGACTATTTTCAGCATTAATATCATTATTAACATTATTACACTACTGTATACATTGTAATATATATATTTTTACATATTTATTGTTGTTATGTATTGTGTTAGAATGTGTACATTTTTACGCTATCTTCTCTATGTTTATATGAATGTTTTTACTTTATCTTATTCTAAAACGGAGTATCTGTTATGAAATCCAATTTCCCCCGGGGATAAATTAAGTATTTCTAATTCTGATAAAAGCCTATTACATTTACGACTTTAGCCTTCTTCAGCACTTATTCCAACTACTTTAGATTTTATCAACACCTCACTTACGCCCTCAAATGTTTACACTAGATTCTTTATTTGAGCCTCTTTCTTTGAATCAATATATATTACTTAACAAAGCAAGGCAGAAAATCTTCTTTTTTTGTTATTTCCACAGTTTCTGAGAAATCATTTGAGATCTGGATCAAGCGGTGTGAGGAGATGATGGGGGGTAAGTAGCTGAACTGAACTGTCTGTATTTTTATTAAGATTAGACCACTATTAATAGCTGATGTTGGTCTTTAATTTTAGCTTTATTATGATATTAGATCAGTGAAGTTGGTAGGTTTTCTATGTAGTGAGTCCACAAGGTCATTTGTGCGGGTATCCAATAAAGTGTCAGTTTTTTTTGACAAATTGTAGTGTTAAACTTTTGTTAAATGTTTTATCATGGGGATAACTATATTCATGTTTGTTGAAAATGTAACTGAAATTGAAACCAAAAAAATCCCAAATCTGAAAACTTTGTTTACAAAACATTCTAAAAATCAAATGTGATATAATAAGAAAATGGATGGAGTCAAAATGTATGTGAAACGTTTAGCACAAACATGATACTTGACTCAGACGGAAGTCTGGTGATAAAATAAAATGACACAAATGTGTTGCAGCAAAAGCATCTAGTCTCTCCCTTGAGGATTGAAACTCTGAACGTGGGAGGGGCCATTGGCCCCGTGAGGAGCTGAAGAACAAAGGCCGAGTTTAAGTACGATCCACATGTTTACATATCACGTTGATTATCAGCGGAATATGTGCAAGCAACAGAGAGAGAGTTGCGATGAATGCACTCAAAGCTGAGCAGCTGTTGGCCATTGAAGCAGACAAGAAATTGGTGGTAAAGTTAAGTCAATAGTGATTTTAATGTGCCGGTGATGCTTGGTGCGTACCCAGCAACATAAACACACTTTATTCTACTGTTTTCATTTATTCAAAGGTATTAAATATTGGTACAAAAATATTGCCTATGGCGGTTTGAGTTAAAAAAAAAAAAAAAAATATCGTTTCACACTTCCAAATCAGCACTCTTCTTCTATATTGCTATTTACTCCCTGCTATCAAACACTAAGCTAAATGGCACAGTCAGGGAGCTCATCAGCCCATCTGATCAAACAAATGAGCTCGCACACATCCATGAATCTACAGTGCGAGTGTTTAGGCAGAGCTGCTCAGTCCAATAAAAGATGCATGCCATGTCTGGGTGGTGCGTTTCTGTTTGCTGGTGATGCCTGGGCCCTCTGGATCATCTCAAGTAAACAAGAGCATGAGTTTTGACAAACACGCTTCACACCCGCCTGCACACGTACTCCCAGGAGCGGTATGATTCATCAGAGTTAACGTTACTGATGTTTGAAAGCCCCCGATGAGACCCAACTCCTTCATAGGAGCTCACAGACAGCATGAGCACACACACACACACACACACACACACACACAGACAAATGCACATCAGGGTGCAGCAGTGTCGTTTCTTCCGGTGACAGCGTGTTTACCACCAACCAACACCTCACACAGCACCTGGTTATTCCATCACATGTGGCGCCATGCTTGTTTAAAAGACCACAAACTTCGACACCCAGTCTTTCTCTCCAAACTCCCCCCCATCTCCCCATTTCAAACGCGACCTCATTAAGACAACATTAACACGCCTCCCATCATCTCATCTCATCTCTCTGTGCCCTCTCTCTCTCTCTGTAATGAAGTCATTGAATAATGTATGATAGCATGCTGGTAAACGGTGATCAGGCCTGCTTGGGCTCACAGGAGTTTTAATGGGCGTGGATGGACCAGTAAACAAACTGGTGGAGGATGGGAGAGTTTCTATGCATTGGGAAAATCTGTCTGCAAATGTTTATCGGTGGACGAAGGTGTGTTAAAAGTTGTGTTCCTACAGCTTTGCCATCATCATAGTTTAGAGACTAGACGTCGATTTAGGCAGCTTAAGGGGGTGTATTAAATGTTCCCACCTGCCACTCACTCCAAGTTTTTTCTTCTCCCTTTCCAGAGCAGACACAGATCTGCAGCGGCAACAGGGTGAGTTTCCCTCCGCGGCCACCTGGGGGCATTGTTGCTCTCAGCATCAGTGGACATTGTCAGCCTTGTATCTGTTCAAAAATGGGAGCCTTACTAAGCTTCTCTTGTTATGTTTTCTCTAATTTTATCCTTTTTTGTTTCATCCCTCTGCCTTATCACCACATCCTCCTCTCTAATTGTCGTCTTGGGGACTAAACGACCCAGCAGACACCACCTGTGAAGTAAGTGCATAAATGTAAATACGCCTTATCTAGGCATCTGTTTTTAATGTTTGTTTTATTTATTATAGCAGTTGAATGATTAACCAAGCCTTAGTGTGTCACAGCATGATGAGCTGCTTTTTATTCTTTGAAGTTCTTGGTTTCAGGAAGTTTATATATTCATAGCAGTAGTGATGAAGATGGAAACGGTCTTCAGACGTGTTTATCAGATTTCTGTGCGTGTGTTTCTTGCAGACATGACTGGTACCAAACAGAGTCTCAAGTCATTGTCACAGTCATGGCCAAAAACGTACCCAAGGATGGTGTGTGTGTCAACTTCATGGAAAAAGAGGTATAAACACACACTTGGATGCAGAATTGAAGTGAAGAAAGTCTGTGTTTTACTCTGTATTTGTGTGTGTGGAACTGAGATGGGTTAGCTTTTGGGTGTTTCCTCAGGGGGGCCCATTAGATGGGTCTCACACACAGACACACACACACACACACACACACACACACACACACACACTCCCCGTGGACCCAACTATGCCTCCAGTGGTGCCTTGTTAACATTGCCCCCAAAGTACAGATCTAAGAACAATTTACCCTCCCCAGATTCTCCAACCTCCTAATTGTCTGTAGATAGACGGCATAACCGATCTAGGATCAGCTGCCGAGCCCTCCAGGGACAACCCTCCTTTCTCTTTTTCCTTTGCTTCTTTCCACTTCTTCCCCTCTCTCAGAGGGGTAACTGCAGGGCACCCCAGGGAATGGCTTTGTCTTTCCTAATAGAATAACAAACTGAGTTTACCCCATTTCAAAAGAAATAGTTCACTCGCTGCGAATCCGACAGTCACTTTATAAGCTCCCTCTGTGGTGTGAAGTACAGATAAGTTCATATATTTTTTACTAGGTCAGTATATACAAAAGAAATTAAAGATGAAAGGCAGTGGTTCCAGTTCTTTTCCCTGGTGACTGAGCATGCAGCAACTGTATACCTACAGACAGCGCAGGAATTGGAACTGGAAATGAATATTAAGGCTTTGATAGTTTTGTGGAATTGCCCAAAAGCTACTTTAGCTAACTTTCTAAGCTTTCATCCCTGACAAACTACTTCTTACATGCATTTGCTCCCAAATCAGAAAGTCCACTTTTAGTGAAGTAGTAGGTGTTGAATTGCAAATGATTACAAGTTGAAGTGATGTACTATTTCTCCGCAAAAAAGAACTGATGAAATGACAACAGTCGAGTTATTCCTGAAGTGGGCAGGTTTCTTTTTGTGCGTTTCTATATGAGGGCACCATTTGCCAAGTGACAAGTGTGCAGGAGTGTGAGGATTTGGGCCACAGCCGAGTACGTGTCCCTCTTAACCAACAAGCCACCCACCCAGGCCCAGTGAGTGACAGGCTGTTAGGAGCTGTCTGACCCCCCCTCATCACTGGTCACTCTGTGGCTGCAGGGGACAGGGCGAGGATACTCCTGGCCGACAAAGCAGCCGCATCAGATGATTATTCTCGCGGACAAGCTGACACCTGCACCCCACTCACTCCTTTCTTTCTTTTTCTTTTTTGTGTTCGTTAAAAACTGTAGTTAAAAAAAAGAATCAATACTACTACTCCTATCGATACTGTTATGTTTTTTTTTCAATGTTAAAAAATTGCTTTCAAAAATATATACTATTTATAAAAAAAAAAAAATTAAAAAAAAAAGAATAAATTCAGAATGTCTTAATATTTTAAATATAACTAAATGAGCAGCAACTGTAATGTTCACAACAGCAAAGTCACTAAAAACTCAATACTATTATCTCATTGAACAAATCTAAAATGTCAATAAAATAAATAATATTCCTGAACACAGACATCATTCAGTATCAGTCCTTCCTGTTGTCCTCTGCTGACGTGAATCACTGCCTGCAGGAGCCGCTGGTCGAGGGCGGGGGGGCTGCTTTGTCTCAGCCAGCTGCTAAATTGTACAAGAATTTCCCAAATTTAAAGATACATGGGGAACTAAGCTAAACGGTAAATACAGAAAGCTTTTGTTTCAGCTTGTTTGTAAGAATTCTGCATTAGCCGGCTAGCGCGCTGTGCTTTCTACATGTTACATGTTTATGCTTGTTGAGTTGGTGCAATGATAAAGCTTTGGCTTTTCACTCGCATAAGTTTTATTGCACTTATAGTAACGAGCGTAGTTGGAAGAGCTCAGCCCCGACACACAGAGCAGGAGAGGGCTGTAGCGTGACGATAAATTACACGGGGGAAAAAACAGATAACAGAACCGGTAACGTCCTATCATTACTCTGGTCTAATTTTAGCTAATAATTAAGCCTTGGGGCCTGATAATACTGGGTTTCGGTACCCATCCCTACAACCAATGAGGGGTCTTGTCTAATATCTGGTGTCTGTGTTGTCTTCAGCTCTCTGCCACGATACAGCTGGCATCAGGCGAGAACTACAACCTCAACCTCCACCTCCTGCACCCCACCATCCCTCAACAGAGCAACTTCAAGATCCTCACCACCAAGGTATCACAGTTACTTTGACTTTAGCTATTCCAGTTAGTGCGTTGTGGAAACTTTCTGAATCAACAGGGAGTCTACTGTTTTAGAAAAAAAAAATTTATTTTAACCTCAGCCGCTCTGCAAATTTTACATTCTGGCATACATTTTTGATGATATGACACGCTTTTGACAGGTTTAGCAGACATTTCGCTGTGACAGGTGACATGATCACGAAGCAGAAACCTACCGTCGAGCTTTCAACAACACCGGTTGTGTTTAATGGTCCATTGTGCACTAAAAGGCACGTCAAAGCTTTGTGACGTGCGTTCTCTGAAGTTGGAGCACACAGGACAAAACGTCCTTTCTGGGGTCACAGTGACCACGGCTGACCAACACTCGATAACTTAATGATAATATGGCCTCAAACTAAGCAAAAACATTGTTGCCAGGATACAATTGGTCGCAGTCATTTAGTTTCTGGAATATCTGAGTTTTCAAAGGTGTATTCAAGTCGAGGGAAGGTCAGGAAATCCGGTTCTTCCTCTGTGGGGAGCCATAAAACAACCAGGAATTTAACAAATGGGTCATTTTACAGATTATATCACAAAGCTTGTATCACACATATAGTAGTATGAGATGGTGGTTTTCAGATGGGTTCTCTTCCACAGGAAGCCCAGCTGTAGGGGAATATAAAACTGTTTACCACTTTACAACCTTTATGAACTGAAAAACATCAACAAACAAGGCAGAAACAACATTTCTAGGTCATGGAAGCACTCCAACTAAGTTTGAAAGACCAAAAGTACACAGTTACACAGAATCACAGTGAGTTTTTACACCCCTATGATGTCGTAATGGCACACACTGGAGAAATGCGGGCACTTCTCTGACCACGCTTCGAATCACTGAAATGAGACCATCACATGGCATGATATTATCTCTGTGTATCATTGTCTTAATAGCTGATCATTCATTATTGTTGTGTCTTTGTTAAAAAAAAAAAAATGTATTAGTCACATTGTCAGGTAATAAAAAAAATTTAAAAAAAAGAAAGAAGGGCAAGGCCGATGAGAGTTTAAGCAGCTCACTGGAGTTGTGACTGATCATTACTTACCACTCTCAGATTAACATCTTAATCTCTTCAATAATTTAAAGCAGTTAAAAGTAGGCTGCCACTACCTATAATTCCTTAATGCTGGTAAAGCTTACTGTAGCTGGAGTAGAAATGAGAAAATCCTCTCTCGCTGTATAGAGCGCGGCTCCTGTGGAGACGTTAATGCAGTTCATCTGAGCAGCTAACAAGAGATTCACACAAATGCACAACTCCTCACTCCTACACACACACGCATTTATTATGGCTGTACTCTCTGAGTTCCTCAGCACTGTTTACCGTGATTATGTACCTAATGAGTAGGAAGGGCACTTTTTACTATAGACTAATTAGTGTGTATTATAGATGATGTGGGCTAATGAGTGTGCTGATTCAGGGTTTAGACCACTGTCAGGTTTTAGCCTGAGGATCAAGAGGCAGGTTTTGTGTTGAGTTGTTTTGATTGTGTTTTTAATCGTTAAAGAGGAGGAATTCGTCTTTGAGGCCATTGATCACTCGGGTCTTGCCAATACAGTAAAGCTCTGCTTTCTTCATTGGGATCCTGCGTATTGCTAAGAATTACTATTCTCATGGTGGTGGATGATCTTTCCATAGTTTTTGGACACGGCATCTTCCAAAGCATATCATATTATAAGTTACTTAAAAACTTAATTTTATAGTTAGTAAAAAGCATAATTACCACAATTAAACAGCTAACCACTTTTTGACGCTTCACATTAGTGTTCATTTTTTTTTTTTTTTTATATATATAATTTCGTCTTAGTCCTGTGTCAAAGGTTAGTTTTCATTATATTTAGTCAACCTTGATCTGTTTTTGTTTATTAAAGTTTTAGATCAATAAAAGTCTGGGCAGATTGGTCTTATCTTCGTCAAAGAAAATTGTAAATATTTTAGTGTAGTTTTAGTCTGTCTGTCTGTCTGTATACGTACATCCCATTCTTGTGAACGCGATACCTCAGGAACGCCTTGAGGGAATTTCTTAAAAGTTGGAACAAAAGTCCACTTGGACTCAAGGATGAACTGATTAGATTTTGATGGTCAAAGGTCACTGTGACCTCACGTTTTTTGGCCATAACTTAAGAATTCACACGCTAATTATACAACTTTCACGCAAATGTCTAATAGGATAAAACTATGAAGGGAAGACATTTTGGACACACATGGACGTAAACTGCAACTTGACTGGTTGGCACTGGCATACAACAGCGAGGCGGTAATTCTAGTTTAGTCATCAGATTATATTGAACATTTCAGTAAATCAAGGACAGAGACAGACTGAGCACCGTGCTGTGTGTGAGTGTGTGTTTGAGTGAGAGGGACAGAGAGGGGAACAGAAGGTGAAGGTGAAGAAAATAAAGATAGATTTTGGTAAAATTTATATCTTTTTCCGTCAACGATATTGCATGTTATACTGTCGCAGTTAGTGTTCAATGATGTCGCTGCCGTCTTGTCATTGTCTCGTCTAAGTCATTGGGGGAAAAAAGATATATATATATATATATATATATATATTTTTTTTTTTTTCAGACATAGTTTTCGTTAACGAAATGAACACTACGTCACACAGGTGGTCCATTCCCTAACCCTAACCAATAGAGTATTACACAAGTCCTGTTGAATGTCAGAGCAACATTTTAATCTTGTATCCTCATGTAAATCAGACATTTTAACAATATTAGTCCCAGATTTACTTCTACTACGCAAATGTGAGCTGCCATTTTCAATTCATTTGCCACTTCAACTGCTTATAACTGCTTATATTTTTACCTCTTTACTTATTAAGGCAGCGTCCCATTACGCATTCAGTTCCTGGACTGATCCTGGGGCTGCCCTCCAGATGCAGCACCATACACAAAGTCTAGAAAATAAATGATAATGTTGTGATCTTCTTGACTCCACAACGTTTGCTTCGACCAAAGTGAACTTTCGACTCCACGTGATGAAAAAAAAAAAAGTGTAAGTCATTAGATTATAATATAGGAATAATGTTGGGAGACAGATGACCTTTATGAGGAAATGAAAAGGAGATGCAATAAGACGCACAAAGTATGCACAAGCCACCTACACACGAGTAGAGTGGGGGAGAGGATGATATTGGTACGGTCGATGTATCTCTAGAATACTGAGGTAAATGCGTTCAAATGCATTATATAAAAGTCTTATCAAAAGATAGAACAGTGCAGCCTGTAGTGATTTCAAACAGCTGCAAAAACCTGAGTGAATCTGGCCAACAGTGTTTGACATTCAAACCTGCAGTAACTGAATTCTTCGGCCACTTCGGGGCCGCGGACATAAATTGTAAACACAACATTGACGTATCATAACCAACCAATGTTGGAATGTAAGTACAATAATCATTTTCTTAAGCTCTGTTTTTGGTCTCTACCCACTCCTGAGGGAAACATCTGGTTCTTTAGCCGCTAAATGTTCCACTGTGTGCACCAGCTAGTGGCTAGCTGGTGGTTTTTAAAGAGCTGCCTGTGATTTGCTGAAAACAACACTGTAAAGTTGCGGGCTGGGCTGCTAAATAATGAGCTAAAACTCGAATGCCTTCTTATTATTAAAAAAAAGCAATTATAGCCGTTTTTAAGAAGTTTGACTTTTTTGAATTATTTTTGTATTTATAAGTAATATATATTTCAAAAAAGAGAGACCTTTTTGGGTAATAAAACTTAGGGATTGTATTAGTACTAATACAATTGTAACGATACTCTGCCCTATATGTGTTTCTATTAGATGTGTATGTTTGTGTAACATCAATGAACAAGCGAAAGGGTTTATATCAAAAGCCTAAAAAGGTATGCTATGGTACTAACATCCCCAAACAAGCCGAGCCACAGAGCCTCTAAAAGCAATGATGATATTTATTCTAGTTTATTTTACAGCAAGGCCACAGGGGGAATGAAAGGGCAGCACATGATCACAAAAGTGCTGAAAATATACACCGTATGTTGCCACGGTAGCAAAAATTTGATTAGTAGCATTACATAACTTGACATCTACATTGTGTGCATTACATCCACCAGCTCCACTGTGCCGAGTGGAGACTGACCTGCACAGAAACTGCCCCCTCTCAACAAAAAAAAGAAAAACACTCTCACTCACTTTCTGACTTTTCCATGGCAACAGCAGACACTGCATACCAGAGGTGCACGTGGGTTGCAGCTTAAACAAGGGCTCAGTCTTAGAGAGACCACAGCTGAAGATGGTCTTACGATCTCTCTCATCGCTCTCTGCTGTCTGTCTTTTTTCCTCTCGTTCTTCCTCATTTATCTTTGTTTTGTCCATCTCTCCATGGCCCCTCACAGACGCATACACCTTCTTTCTGTCTTTCTCTCTGTCGTGCGTAGACACACACACACACACACACACACACACACACACACACACACACACACACAGACACACACACTCAC
>CALSCE010009356.1:1930598-1955775 GCA_943593645.1 Bovichtus variegatus
AATGCTAACAGCACTATGCTAACATGCTTACAGTGACAATGCTAACATGCTGAAGTTTAGCAGGTTTAATGTTTCCCATGTTCACCATCATAGATTAGCATGTTGGTATGCTAACATTTGCTTATTAGCACTAAACACAAAGTCCAGCTGAGGCTGATGGGAATGTTGTTAGTTTTGCAAGTATTTAGTCATAAGTTAAAGTATTGAAACACATTGAAATTTAGACTTCTCAGTGCAAACAAGACAGCCCAACCCACCAGGTCGAATGTCATGGAGTCCTTGTTGAGAGCCTCCACATCAGGCAGACGAGCCTTCACTTGTGTCTTGATGTAGCACTTCTCTCCTCCTGCAAACCGGATCCCTGTGATCCCCTGGAGAGAGCGGGGGGACAAAAAGGAGCTGGAAATCAGAGCTCATTACGTCTCCATGTCTGGGACTACAGACGTGTACGTCTCATGTAACATCACAGCTGATTTTGATAACACTTTGAGGCGATGCAGCATTATGTTCTAGATTTTTTTTTAATTACACTCAGGGACACGATGATTTAAGGTCAAAATTGTAATAATTAAAAGGCCGAAACTGCTGCTTCACTAGTCTGATTGGCCCGAATGGGGTGCTTTAATTAAAAGGTCAAAAACCACCAGTCCACGTTTAATGAAAAATGGAGGGACGATGTGTCTTGACACTGATTGGCCTGAAGGGAGATAATGTCTACTTGCTGCAATCTCCCCACAAGAGTCTTTAAGGTTTCAACAGCTCTGATCCACTTCTTCTCTGTTGCTTCAAATTGCTCAGAGAGTGCAGATCAGTGTGTTGATGAGTCAGCGTTTTTGGCTTTCACTTGAAACTCCAGATACATTAAGATTATTTTAGATCCAACTCACGATCTCAAAGTCATGGACCTCGACGGCCTCGTCCGCCCCGCTGCCGGTGCTGAATCTCTCCATGTTGTTGGCCGCGTCGATCTCCATCGTACCCTCCTCCACTTTGCCATTGATGCTCATGCTGTAGTGGACATTGTAGATCTGCACACACAGACACACACACACACACAGGGTTTCAGACTGGCATGTAAGGTATGAGAGTCTCCCCACCCCCCTCTCTTTCAACACTACTCCTCGCCCTCCCTCTCAGACTTTTCCTCACACATACAGCCTCTCTTTTCTGGATTTCTCTTTCAGACTCAAACATTCATTCACACTTGGTCAGAAGAATACAATCTGTGCAGCTCTGGGTTATTATGACCCTTCCACAGAGCCGTTTCATCATGTCTTAATAGCATTTTCTAACTTCATATTGGAAGAAAAACACTCAGAAAGCTACATTTCCCCTTTCATCTCTTCCACCTCTTGCCCCCGGAGCATCAGCCGGACCAAAGAGGCCCCCACCACCACCACCACCACCCCTCTCCACCCTGCCAGGATCCTCCAACACACACACACACACACAACGCCTCCATTCACCAAGCAGAGCTGGAGTGTTTAATTTACATTTTACTGTTTGCCTACACTGCAAAAAGAAAATCCATCTTGGAAAAAAAAACACTTTGCTCTCGAGTCTCCTTATAATTCAAACAAGTAAGAAACGTTACCACTGCCCACTTCATTTAGCTCGTGTACAATTCAAAACGGCTTGTTTCAAGGATTTCTTCAATCACATGACAGGAATGTTTTATACATACATATGACGCATGTTTTCTTCTAGCAGCGCCACTCATTTTAGAAAAGTTTTTAAAGTCGAGTGGAAAAAAAAAAGGAAATCTAGCAGATCAGACTGCATATGATTAGATCTTTGGAACTGTACGAAAGTTATTGTGTTGGCGAGCGGGGCTTAACCTTATGTTTTACATTGTAAAAAAAAAAGAAAGGCTTTCAACATGGTTATTTATGTTTTCTTAGAATATCTTATATTTGTAATATAATGTGTGTCACCGATGTACTGCATATATAAAAACCTGACTGAAAGACACAATGTGCACTTTTATGAGCCAAGTGAAAGTTGTCTTTTTGATGTAGCTAATAAAAATATTGCAAAGGAAGGCTGACAAAATATAAATTCCGGATGAGAATCAACTAAAAACTACCTCCTCAGCGCTCAACACTCCCCCCCCCCCAATAATTTTCGTACAGTCCCTTATAAAAACTTTTCTTTGCAGTATTATTCTTACGTGTTTTTCGTTGTTGTTCCAGAAGTAGAAAGCTCCGACGGCCCCCAGTAGCAGTAGGAGGGCCCCGGCGATGAGCACCGCGATCCCGGCCTTCAGCAGGCGGCCGGTAGCAGCTGGCTTCACGGCCACGGCGGTGTATGCCTACCATTAAAAAAAAAAAAGATTTAAAAAAAGAAAGAAAATGACCACGTGCACATAAACATGACATCAGAAATAACGGCGTGCTCATCGGACACAGTCATACCTCAGAATCACTGTGATACATTTGGTCATCTATCCAGCAACTCACCAAACCCTTTGGCCTCTGACTGACCCCTACACATGCACCGACCCCACTCTATGTTAAACACCTCCATATCCCGGGAAAGTCGGTCACATTGAGCCGTACTGGCCTGTATGAAAACTCACCGGGGGCATGAAGTTATGCAGGTCCTCTGGTCCCGCCGAGGCGATCGGTACTTTCTCTGAGTTCCCGGCCATGACTGGAGCCAAACACCTGAGGGAACCCCAGTCCACTCACTCTCTCTCTCTCTCTCTCTCTCTCAGGAAGAGGAGGAGGAGGAGGAGGATGGGGCAGGCAGCTCGTGTTTTACACTGTAGTGTTGAAACTGCGCACAACCTTTCCAAGTTTGAGGACTTTTAAAATAAAAATAAAAAGGTAACTCATAATCTCCAGGCGGTGATCCCCACAGTATGAGCGACCACTAATTAATGCCAAAAGTTATGCTTTCTTTCAGAAAAGCGTTCATCGTGTTTTCCCTTTGAAGAGCTGCTCATGCAACTTCCATGACTTTGATTACCGCTATGATCCTCAGAATATGATATCATTAAGCTTTATGGCAACCTCGGTGTGTAGACTAAGATCTATTCGGCAATTAAGAGGAAGATGATGCGGGAAGGGTGAGGTTGTCTCCTCAAATCACCTTGGCACACAGCCCTCCTCTCTCTGTCTTTCTCAATGCCTCCACAGACGGCTGCAGGTTAAAGGTGACTCTGGCGGAATGTCGCATGTTTTCTCGGTATTTGCATGACAGCTGAGCAAAAGCAGCAGCTTGTTGGACAGACGTGGACCTTATTACCCTACATATTTTTTTTTGTCGAGAACTTTCTGTTATGAAATGCCCTGAACCCATGAATGATAATGGGGAGATTACGTAAAGGGCGCAGCGTGCGCGTTTGGCAGATAGACAAAAAAACGTCCTGACAGGATAGCAGGAGGATTTGCTCACAAGGACTTCTTGTTCTTTGACAAAAATAAATGAAATAAAAAAATCACCTGTGTGTGGATGCCTATCAAACTCAGATTGTTAGGCTGTTTAACTTCCTCTCATACATGTTTATTTTCTCTTGGAGACTAACAGTAAATGCGCCTAAACAATCTCATTATGTATGACCTCTTCTATGCGCACATAGGTGGTTATGATTTATGTATAGGGAACCTGAGCATATCTTTAATTGTTGTATTAACATGCCGTTCTTCGGCAGTAAAATGAGAAAGAATAAGTCTGAAGACGGTCGCTCTTGATATGCATGAGGTGTGAGAGTGATTTGCTAGAAAACCTTGGCGTCTGCTCTGGCATCTCTCCAGAAAAAATCGTATTCACAAAAAGAAAAAAACGAAACTGACCTTCGTCGGGCTGCAAGGACAGAGGCTCACCACTGCAATAACAGCGACGCCTGTTGGCTTTTACTATATTTATTGGCCTGACTCATGCTCCTGCTCACCTGGATCTGAATCTTTTAGAACAAACGCATCACTCACGTGTTCAGAACAGTATTTCAAAGTTTATTTTCTCTCAGAATAGTGTGATAATAAAAAAAGAAATCTGTACAATTACTTATTATTGCATTCAAATAAATCCATACATCGTTATCAACTTGATACATTGTGGGTCACTGGCCCTCCAACTGCACAGTTTTCTGGGGCCCTTTTTAAATAGTCAGCGTGCTTAAAGATCGATAATTACAATTCATATGTACATATCTTTGCTTAATTATTACTTTTATAAAAAATAAAACCTCTGTATGTACAAAACTTGCATATGGTACACTTCATGTCCAACAAAATGTTTCAAAGTGATTGAACAGCCATCAAATGTGGCTTTTTACAATTAAAACAACAACAAAAAACACACATATTAGGATATAAACTTATATATGCACAGTCTCCACAGCAAAAAAGAACTTGAAAAAAGTTACAGTATTCTCATTGTCAATGAAGCATAAATTAAAACTTTGAATATACATGTCTTTGAGAGTGAGCTAGTTGTGTGCAATGTCTGTTTTAGACGTCATCGTTGGGACAGTGTGTTGGGGTGGGGGTGTACACAGGGAGGGTTATATCGCTGATCTCCTGCACCCTCACAGGCCTGGGTGGGGTGACCAGAACGTAGTCGTACTCTCTGTGCAGCACCTTCTCGTACACGCTCTGCAGACCCACTGTTTTGGGGATTTGGGCCTGGTAGTAGTTGTCCCGGCGGTGGGGGTCCCGGGGCAGGGAGGCTGTCTTGGAGAGGCTGCTGAAGGAGGAGAGGGTGGGGGCTGGAGAGGGAGCTGCGTTGGCTCTGACCGCTGAGGGGCTCCAGCAGCGATCTGAGTGACCCAGGACCTTACATTCACTGGTGCAAGCCCAAAGAGCTGTGGAAAAGAGAGAAAATAAGTTAGAACTACAACCAAAGAAGAACTACATAGTGACATATATTCGTTCACATTTTCCAGGTTTGTTGCTCTTACCATTTTGGCCGCCCATGGGAGGAACCACTGCCCCATCTTTCTTCAGGCCAGTGTCTCCACTGACATCACTGTCACTGTCATTGAAGTCACTGTCCCCCTTGCCACTGTCTTTGCCACTGAAGGCCGGGTCCCTGGCAGAGATGGTGGTGTAAGAGTTCCCCTTCCAGATAGTGATGGGCCTCACGGCCTCTTTGCCGTTCCCGTAGCCAGGCAGAGTGGAGTAGCCCTGCAGGAGGAGAGGAGAGAAAGAAAGCAGAGGTTAGTGTCTGCTGGCTAAACACATTGCAGAGTACTCAGTGTTGTGTGTGCCACCCTGCACCTCCCCTCCCCACCGCCATGCCCCGAAGGTGCATCTCACCTCGTGTTTATTCCCTCGAGGCTTGTTGTTGCTGTCTGAGTCATACACACAGGGCACCTCGCTGCCATCCTCTGAGGCCGAGCACATGTCGCTGCCCCCGGGGTGAGCCGAGGTGAAGCCCCCGGGCTGGCTGCTGTAGGAGTGTCCTTCAAAGCCCGCTTCTCCCCCGGCCCCGTGGAGAGGCAGAAGCGGGTTGTCAGCCACGTGGTTCCTGCCCCGCTCCAGCGTGCCCTTCTCCCCGTACGAGTCGCTGTCGTCCCCGCTTTTGTCGCGCTTGCGCCGGTTGCAGGTGGTGGCGATGAGGATGATGGCGAGCAGCAGGAGCGTGCAGCTCCCCGCGAGGACAACGATAATCACCACGGACAGGTCCCACTGCGCGGGCATCCCGTCCCCGCTGCCCGACTGGTACACTGTCCTGTCGCTCGGCGGGGAGCCTGCGATGATGAGGAAGTGGAGCGTGGCGGTGGAGGTGAGCGCGGGCCTCCCGTTGTCGCTCACCGTCACGGTCACGCTCAGGGTTTCGTCCACGTCGTGGCTGAGCACCTGGTTGAGGTAGATCTCCCCGGTGGCTTTGTTAACGGAGAACACTGAGGGTTCCCCGGTGGCCAGCCCGTAGGACAGCTCTGCGTTCACGCCTTCATCCGCATCCCGCGCGTCCACCCGGGTGATGACGTAGCCGGTCGGTGAGTCCCGGGGCAGCAGGACTTCAGCGGAGCCGTTATTGAGAGGCGGCTGAGTGATGACCGGAGCGTTGTCATTCTGGTCCGCTATCCTCACATACACGTTCGCGCTGCCGGACAGAGGCGGGGAGCCGCCGTCGCTGGCCGTGATTCGGAGCTCCAGCTGTTTCATCACCTCATAGTTGAAGCTGCGCAGCGCGTAAAGCGAGCCGCTGGCGGGGTCCAGTGACACGAAGGTGGAAATGGGGGAGCCCATGAAGTATGTGTCCGCCAGTTTGTAGCTGACCTTCCCGTTTGACCCCAGGTCCATGTCCCGCGCCACCACCGTGGTGATGTATGCGCCGGGCGCGTTGTTCTCCACCACGGCCACCTCATACACCGGTTTACTGAACACCGGAGAGTTGTCGTTCTCGTCCGTCAGTCTGATGGTGTACTGGGTGATGGTTCGGAAGGGAGGCGAGCCCAGGTCCTCCGCCACTACCGTGAGGTTATATTCTGGGATTTTCTCCCTGTCTAACGGGCTGGTGCTCACAATCATGAAGCTGTCCTCGTACGCCTGCTGCAGTCTGAAGTGGTCGTGTCCGTAGAGCGTGCAGTGCACCTGCCCGTTCGCGCCAGAGTCTCTGTCCGAGGTGCTGACCAGAGCCACGAAACTCTCTCTGGCCGCCGCCTCGGTGATGTACGCTATTCCCGCCGTTATGGATGTCATAGGGGTGATTGAGATCTCCGGTGCGTTGTCGTTAACGTCCTGCACCTGCACCACAATTTTGCAGATGGCCGGGCTCGGGTTCGGACCCAGGTCGGTGGCCTGGACGTCAAACTCGTACGTGTTCTTACTTTCAAAGTCAATCTGGCTCTCCAGAGTGAGCCGTCCCGTCTTCCTGTCCACTCTGAAGAGTTGCCGTATTTCTGCGGGCACCTGGTGACCGAACCCGTACACCACCTCGCCGTTCAGCCCCTCGTCCGGGTCCTCCGCGTTCAGGTCCAACAGGAGGAAGCCCGCCGGTGCGTCCTCGGGCAGATCCACGGAGAAGCTGTTCCTGTCGAACACCGGGCTGTTGTCGTTGTAGTCTTTCACCTTGACGTTGATGCGCGTCGTTCCGGTGCGGGACGGGTTGCCGCCGTCCATAGCGACCAGCTCCAGCGCGTAAGAAGCCTGCGTCTCCCGGTCTAGCTCCTTCATGAGCACCAGCTCCGCATATTTAACCCCGTCGGCCCTGCTGAGCACGTCTATTGAAAAGTGGCTGTTGACGGAGATCTGGTAGCTTTGGATGTAGTTCGTCCCGACATCGTCATCCACGGCAAAGTCCAGCGGGATCCGCGTGCCCACTGCTGTGTTCTCTGAGATCTCCAGACTCGACTCTTTCCGGGGGAACTCGGGGGAGTTGTCGTTGATGTCCTTGACCTCCACCTCGACATGGACGAGTTTGAACTGCTCCTTGGAGAAGCTGACCACGTCGAAAGCGATGAGGCAGTGCAGGGTGTGCTTGCAGACCCGCTCCCTGTCTATCCTCTCCCCGATGCTCAGCTGCCCGTCGCTCTCCCTCAGACGGATGAAAGAGGAGTTGAATTGTTTCATCATCCTGAAATTGGTCCTGGAGCCCCCCGAGGAAAAGGCGGTGGTGGAGATATCCTTGGCCAAGTTTCCAATCACTGTCCCCGGTGCGTCTTCCTCAAATGTCTGATATTTCACCGTCTTTCCCTGCGTGACAGCAGCCAGGCACACAAGCACCAACAGCCCGTTCCACCCTATTTCTCCCATCTTGACACCTTCACTCCAGAATAATCTGAAAAACTGTCCGCACTGAGTCCGATTTAAAGTTGAAAAACAAAACTGCGAAAAGCTATTCCTCCCCCGTTCTCCTCGACTCTCCGGGGTTGTTTATTTTTCTGTATAAAGCCAGTAATAAATATTCCATATGTCTTTCAATGCGCACTCTGGATGCGCTCCCCTCTCTCTCACTCCTTCTCTCTCTCTACTGGAGGTGTGCTGCTCTCTCAGCGCAAGAGGGCTGCAGTGTCTGCAGGAGGGTTTATACGGCGAGGCATGCAAATGAGCCGCTCTGTGACCAATCCGGGCTTTGAGAGGGGGGAAAAAATGGGGACTTCTGAAAGACCTCTAAACCCTGTTTAGAGATTCCTGGACTGTGCGGGGAAACTTGGCACCCAATATGTGGGCTAAACTCCGGGCTTGATTTAATACAGCTATAGTTTCCGTTGCTTGTTTATGTTCCTCGGGCTGTTAAATGAGTCTGCGCACCGACACATGGGGGGGGGGGGGGGCACAGAGATGCGCAGTGTCCCTGAGCTAGAGGACAAAGCATTTGAACAGGAGTGTTCAGGATGCTCAGCGCATATAGGCGTACTTTCACTATAAAGAGATTTATGCTTAAACACTGTTCCGTTGGATCCCCACGCACGTGTCCTGTGTAGCCCACTGGGGTAAAAAAAAGAAAGAACAAAACAGCCACTGGCAGGCTGAGCTGTCCCAGTGACATCTCCACCTCTGGTGGGAAAACTACTTCATGCAGGAATATGACGTGATTTGTCCTTTTCTCCAACCTCAGAGTGCCCTGATCTACTCACCCAGACAGATACGGTTTCATGTAATGCACTTCTGATGGACCCATAATGCTGAGACAGCTTAACATGCTGAATAATGGCTGCGCCGGGGATTCAAAGAATGTGGTGTAACTGGTGGTAATAGCATCGTTTTATTGCTCATTTTATTCTCATTAATAAATTCCATAAATTTGCTCCGTTTTCTATTATTCATCCCCCTAGTGTGTTGTAATCCAGTAATTGTTTGCTCTATCAGATCATATCTGGGGCTAGAAAAGGCCTATATCCACTTAAACATTGATTTTATTCTAATTCGGTCTCAGCTCAGATCGGCTCACGAGATGTCTCGTGCGCAAAAGATTTATTTATTTATTTTTTTTATTAAAGCCAGTGTAACGGCCCGGTTTAACATGCGACTCTGCTTGCCCTCGCCTGCCAGAACAGAGAGGCGCAGGTGAAGACGACCCACACCCACTCATACACACACACACACACACACACACACTCATAGGCGGTCACGCACGCACAATCTTCCGCGCACCCGTTACAAATGGGATTTGGCTGTAAACGCAGGGGGGATTTATCAGGATTTCAATAGTGAGATTATATCAAAGGCGTATGAAGCCCTCGTTAGTAGCGGCGGGATAATGGCATGGCATGGTCTCCCTTTGCAGCCGTCCATGCCGGTATTGTGGCCCCTAGGCTTGTCTGTGGGGGCCCCTAACCCCCGCTGCCTCCAAGCAGCCCTCCGTCTAACTGCAGCATAATGAGGCAAAGCCACATGCAGCCTTTGTACCATCCCCAGTCTCTCCCCCCTTCCTCAGACCTGCCCCGGTCCCAGCCACGACTCTTTTCATTACGGGGAGATTGGAGATGAATTGCCTCGGACATCAGGGTCCCTCCTATTAAAATACATTTAGAGAGAGACCGGGGCCCCGTCACGGCTCTTTAAGAGATTTTCTCATTCTTCCCATTGGACTCACTCTTTCCCTCTCTTCCTTACTCACCCCCTCCCTCTCCCCCTCACACACACACACACACACACACACACAGCTTTTCAGGGGCAACACTTGCCTTGCAGTAGAAGCTAATATCAGTTGGCATGTACTATAAAGAACCCATCTGCCACAGAAAGTCAAATAGGAGACACCTGAATGGACAACATCTAGTCAAGCAGCTTGCATAGTTAGACACAGTCAGGCCTGTCCTAAACGATGAGGAGACATCATTCTGTGAATCATTAAGGACATTACAGCAACAACAAAAAGATATCAGCCCGTATAGGGGTGTCTATTTTCTGTCGTCCTTAATTTACATTTGATTTCAGCCTTCCTGTTAATGGTTACATAAATAGCTACATCAAAAAGACAACTGTCATTTGCAACATGACTCTCAATGCTACACTTTGCCACATGCAGAATACAACAGACCCTATATCAGACCTGTTTTATTCATACTTTGGTGTTGCACATGAGAAGTTCTATGAAGACATTATAGTTTAAATTGAGGTACATGATTTAACACGTTTTTGACATGCCAGGATGTTGCATTTTGAACGAGGAGAGTTCAAAGAAAATATTAACAACCCTTGGGACGAGTTTTCTTTCTTTTCCTTTTTTACAAAGTGAAACATATAAAGTTAATGAATTACTTTCACTGAAAATCTTTCCATTCACAACACTTCTGCACTCCTCCGTGTTTTAAATAGTAAGATTTTAGTTCAAATGTATGTATGTGGGAAGTAGTGAGCATACGACTGGATAAACGAGACTTGGATTATACTGCAGGAGTTGTGCGAGAGTTTGTAAACGGGTCCCCATTTACTTTTTTTTATTTTTATTTTTTATTGTGTTTGGATTCTTCGTTCACCGTGGAGGCATGAGAGAGGCAAGTTTTCTTCAAGAATTCAAGGTAACACAGGGTGAGTAATTGATATACAAATGATCATTTTGGGGGTGAAGTATTCCTTTAAGCACCCCTCGCCACCCTTAAAAATGCACGTACAGTCCCTTAATAGGTGTGTTTGTCCAAATTAGGACACACATTCAATAATTTGTTACGATTCTGTGAACACATTACCAACATTTATAACTGAGATGTTACCAAATAGAGGATCCACACCGGCCAAAAATATTTTAACAGCCTGGCAACCCCAACGAATGTGTTCCTTAATGGCTATAACTGATAGATGAAGCATTAGTAAATGATTTAGAAAGGGTGCAAAGTATCAGTGATAATATGAAGATAAGGTAACTCTGATGAATTAGTGTCAACAGCAACATGAAGTCTGATCCCAAAGATCCCTCTTTGCCTGCGAAGCTCAGTGAAGAGTGCATTGTGTCCCAGCTGAAGGCTGAGAGCTGCTATTGAACCGCAGTAATAATAATAACGTGCTCACTGGGGGCTGTTTTTATTCCGCCCTGTGAGAACCGCCGTGTTTATTCTCATTTCGTGTTTAGAGCACACAGGACTCTAATACCGCTCAGCATTCTCTCACACACACAGAAAGACAGAGCAATCAAAAGCAAATTACACTAGTCTCGCCTCGCGGATTAAACTCCCCGCACGTGCGTGTGCGCGTGCATTAGACAGACAAGGAGACTTCTTTTTCTTTCTTTCTTTCTCCCTTACAATGTTTGACGGGCTTTTTGCATCCTCACCAAAGCTGTCGTTTGAAGGACACACACACACACACACACACCTAACAAAAAAAAAAGAATAATTCTTTCACGTGACCAGCGTGTCGATCTCGCCCGTCTGCACGCGAGTTCAACAATAGCAGAATTAGAGAGTCTCCGAAATCCCCTCAATTCTTCACGGGACATATTAGCATTTTCTTTAACGTATATAAATATGTCTTTAGAGGACCCCCCCTCCCCTCCCTCCCTCTCCTCCTTTCTTTCTTTTCACCACCATTGTGGTCCCATTTGCTCTAGTGATCGCCGGGTATTTGGGGTCTGAAGCTGGTCGCCCGATCCCTTGCCTCTCGTCGGGGCTTAACTCATTGAGATGGAAATGGGCGATTTGGTGTCTTTTGTCCCCCAGATAAGCGGTGGAAGGAGAAAGTGGGGAGAGAGAACAGGAGGGTGAGAAATGGAGTATGTGTGTGCGTGCGTGTGGGAAAGGGGAGGGGGGTTGTTTAAGATAATCGATCAGTTCTCTGAAGCCCCTCCACCCGCTCCCCCCTTCCAGCTAACCTTTGCTTAACTCGCGTGCCACCACAAGCACATGGTCCTAATTGGTCCTCTGCACTAATTATCCAATTATCGCCTCTCCACCGCAGAACTGCACTCCAGGGCTCTGCTGGCCTCATCCTCCGCACTATTGATGGGAATGATGAGGAGTGAATGCGCCCATCAGCTGCAGAGTGCAACACTTGAGAAACTCGTGTCACGGCCCCTGTATGGAGGTCTTATAGAGAGGATCGCACTTCATTTACAGAGGGGGAATGGGCCCATTCAACCTGTATTATTCCTAAACTCTTATCGGAAATTGAATGCATGATAAAGTTGTGTGCAGGCTAATTAGGCCCCCTTTGTGTGACCCTAAAAGGTGAAAAAATTTGTAGTTGTAGGACAAGACCCCGAGTCTGGCACTCATGTTCAGGTCATTTCACGGTGAATGAAATAGCGAGTCTATGAGATGATGTAGGGGTTGTATGAAAGCTGAACCTTTTGTAAAAAAACAAAAAAAAACAAGGCCCTCATAGGGTAACGTATCATAATGCTTCATGATTGCTGGTCAGATTTAATGACGCAATCACTGACCACTTGTAGTCACTTATAACCAGCTTGTAATGTATTATATCTGCCTAGACCTCAGGAATTTAAAGCAAACAATAACCACTTATAGTGACTTATAATTACATTATAACGAGATTAAAATATATTACAACTATGTAAATTATAATACACTATCATCCTCGAGAGAAAAAAAATGTCAGTGAGTGACACTTATGAAGTATTATGATACTTGACCTTATAAGTCATTATAAAAAAATGTATACTGAGTATTGATTATGAGTATTGTTATAAAGCATTATGAATATTTGTAATTGCTTATAACTATAATAATACGGTGACCATAAGCAGATTCTGACACATTATGAGTAGGCTTATGTTTATAATGCATTATAGACATTGGTGTCATAGAAAGTGCTACCCAATAACAACATGCAAAAATAATTTGTTTCACAGTAAACTCCAATTTAAACCTTATGTATTATTTTGGACAAGAGAACAATAAAAGACCCTCCTGACTAACATACCTTCAGTCAAAAGAAAAGGTTACAAGGTGCACCAAACTGCAGTGTAAATATGCTCGTTTTAAGGAAAACAACCTAATTATTAATGCTAGAATAAAGAGACATGCTGGTAGACTACTTTGCATTGTGACTGCGCCAACAGGGGACCAACAGTGTCACCGCAATGGAGCAACAGGCATTGAACTGCAGTGAGCCACATCTGAATGAAGCAGCAGGCCTGGACTGGCACCAGAACGCCACCAGATTGATAACGTCCAGTTACATTAAACATTTATTGTCTTTTCTCCATCTCTGTTTCCTTTAGTTAACTTCTGCTCCGATCCATCACCTTCCAGCCCATCTGTCGCTGATAGATGCAACACTTTGAATAAATTCCTCCCGACAAACAAAGCGGTTAACATCTCATGAATGCAGCTTTTTACACCCCGCATACAGATTGTGGGGAAACTTTAGGGCCAGTGCAGTAACCAGTGCAAAGAAATCTGTCCTGGGACACTCCCTCTTAGCTTCCACTTCATTACCGGCATTGTGCTCGGGAGCGCGCAATCTGTGCGGCCGTCTCCGCCCGGCCCCGCCAGCTTTCTAATGAGTTTGCGATGATGATTTAAAAGCTCGCAGGACGGTTTCCCTCCGAACTCCTCCCACCTGCCCTCTCCTTCTTCCTTTCACTGCTTTTGAGTCTCACTCGCTTTTGTCTCGCCGTTTCCATCACTGGCATGTGATTCAGGGGAGGTCAGGAGGAGCGCACATAAAGATTCACACATCAGGCCCGAATAAAGGAAGGATACATTGGGGAGTTAAACGTTACCAAGTTAGGCCCCTGCCTGTCTAGTAGAGGAAGAATCGGAGAGAAAGAATTAGATGCTTATGTCTGGTCTAATGGTGTTTCTCTCCGAATGCTTTATTTTCTTATTTTGAAGACAAACAGAAGCTGAAAGTTAGTGCGTGAGGTAATAAAAGGCTGGGGGTGGTGGGGTGCTGGGTGGGGGTAGGCTGTGTGTGCGCACACCTGATGGTTGCAGTGTGCCAGATTGTGCCGTGCTTTGAATGAACAGATGGGGGTGGATGAGTTAAGAGAAGCATGGAGGGAGGGAATGGCAGACGTCTGCATATAATTCATGTGAAGTTATGTTTCCCCTTCTTCTCTCTCCGTTGCATGGTCCATGTGCATTCAGAAATAAACAGGCACCGGCATGCAGATGAGCTGCATTTGATGTGTGAGGTTGATGTAGCCGAAAGCAGGTCGGTGACCATAACTGGCTGTGATGATAATTCATCAATTACATTGGACATTGTCGGAGGCGCATAGGCATCTATAGGGGAGACTTTTACTGGCCAAATGACTCACTTAGCAAGAAATTAGTAATCTTGTAGAAACAGCAGTAACAGAGGCGTATACACTGCATCACTGCATTAAAAAAAAAAAAAGAATATTCAGTTCAATTGTGAGCTTTAGTTCAATGTTTATGTGAGTTTAAGTAACACTTCTCGAGCAGCAGCTCCATCACACACAGGTACTTAGAGCCGACAAGTGTGAGACAGTCACCGAAAAGTCAACTCTGAAAAGTTTCGTTCATACAGTTGTTTTTTTCCCTTAGCCATGCTAGCTCAACAGCTAGTGGATGAATTGCGATCAAATGTTGTACAGACAGTCAAGGTCCCCGGAGACGTCTAGTCAGACTGTACAACACAGAACTGAGAGGAACAAAAGATGGATAGGTGAAATCTTTGGGGTTTGTTTAGTTTGTTTTCTTTTTAGTGTGTTTGTGTTTTGTTTCATGGCAGTTTTTTTTATGTATGCATATTATGTAGGCGTATGGTTGTATTTTTAAATGTGTATGAGCATAATGTATGGGTGCATATGTGTATAGAGATAAATGTAGAGTTTTTGTATTGTTTATGATGTGCAATCATGTATAGATGTGTTTCATTTTTTCAAAATGGTTATTGCTATTCTGTTGTTAACTATGAGCATGAATAATAATATTTTATAATAATAAACTCAAGGTCAAGTTGGTTTTAGTGATCCCCTCACTTTTCCTCACGCCTTTAACATTTTATAGTGAAATATCTCAACACAGTTATGGATTGCATGCTATTTGGTTCACACATTCATGGTGCCAAAATGATGAATCCAAATAAATTTCATCACGTCAACAGCAGGTCAACATTTTCGCTGACTGTCAGTAATATATATTATATTATTGGGTGATCCCCGCTTTCACTCTAGCGCCGCCATGATGTTGGTATTTGTTGGTTAAGACTGAAATGTCTCTACAACGATTTGATGGATGGCCGTACAATTTGGGAATTACATTTATGTTCCCCTCAGGATTAATTGTAATAACTCTGGTGATCAGTTAACTTTTGATCTAGTGACATCATCATCTCAAAATGATCATAATTGATGGCCAAATAGCTGCAGAACTAATGACATGTCCATCAGCTTCAACTTCACTTTGTGTTTAGTGCTAATGAGCGCAAATGTCAGCGCAGTAACAAGCTGCACTAAGTAGTGCACATAGTAGGCTACACATTTGCTGAGTATTAGCATGTTAGCATTGTCCTTGTGCTCACGTTAGCATGCTTGTGTTAGCCTTCATCTCAAGTAAAGCTTCCTTACTTATTCTAAGTAAAGCTTCACAGAGCTGCTAGCATGTAGGGCTTTCAACCACATCTCACAGACTTCTTTCAGCCAATGGAGCTAGCTCAGGTGTTACACATGAACTAAGTGTGATCTAACTTCAGCTTAGAGTTGTCCTTCTTAGTCGACTAGCACTCAAACGATTTTGTCGACTAATCGATAGTTGATTAAATTGATAGATCTGTAAAAGTGAATTTCTCCACCAAGAACCATGCAAACGCACCACCTAAAATCTTGCGTTTACCAGAGAGAGCTCGTCAGTTTCCTGGAAACAAGTCATTCAGCATGAAAAAGCATTAAAAATGACTAAATCGACTAAAGAAATCTTAGTGGACTAAGAGAGAGGGCAGCCCTACTTTGGTCATATGATCACAGTATGCATGTTTTACGTTCACTCCCTACTGAATAGCTTTACTGCTGAGGCTTAGCCTGCCCGTATTAGCTCTTAAACTTTAAGCAATAACCCACTAACCTACTTTATAGACTTTATGAGTCACACAAGACAATCACCGAGTGCATTAGCAGCCAAGGTGGAAACGCTTTTTAAACTTTTGATAGGCAACAGAACTCCCACTCTCACTTACTTTGTAATTCCTCTCTCTTAT
The DNA here is from genome assembly GCA_943593645.1 of Bovichtus variegatus. Lineage (NCBI taxonomy): Eukaryota > Metazoa > Chordata > Actinopteri > Perciformes > Bovichtidae > Bovichtus > Bovichtus variegatus. The sequence goes on from CALSCE010009356.1 coordinate 1,946,615, forward strand.
CCCTTCTCCCACTCCTCTTCCATCTTACCTTTTCCCATTTCTCTCTCGATTCCCCCACTTTTTCTTGCTGTTTCAAGTCCCCGCAGTGCTATTTAGAGCACGGCACGGGGCTATATTAATGTGACTAAAGAGGATTGTACAGGTAACACAAGTCCAGCTGGCACTAAACTCAGCGGTGCGGTTCCTCTCTCACAGAGCATTAAAGCTCCCCTGTTTATGGAGTCACCCTCCATAAACAATACTATATAATTCTCTTTGAACGTTACAGCACATGGCTCATATAAAACAACACAAAATATGAGGGGACACCATGCGCGCACGCACACACACACACACACACACACTCACACACACACACACACACACACTCACACACACACACACACACACACACACACACACACAGACACACACGAGGCAGGCAGCAGTGCACAAACACACAACCACGGCATTATGCGATCAGTGTGTCCTCTCTGCATGTGCCAGCAAGACTTTGAAGGGAAGGCATTGTTTTCCCTTCGGGAGTAAACAGCCACCAGAGACAAATAACTATATTCAACAAATAGTCTATATGCACCAAAATACGCCCCACACCAAAAAAAAAGTAATATATCTCCGCTCACTATAGAGCTAATCAATATTTCAGCAGCCCAGCCCTGATTGTTCATGCAAGCTATGAGAGGGCTAATGAGGCGACGCTGCAGAGACAATCTGCACACCAAAGTAGACTATCTACTAAAGGACAAAATGATCTCTCAGATCTCCTGGATCAGTCGCGCTCTGCCCAGGATGAGATGCCACTAAGGTGAACCACTCGAGACCTTCCGCTGCATGACAGCTCATGAGTAAGCATATCTGTCTGAGAGAGCGCAGGTGTGGTTTCCTCTGATCTGGTGTGTCAAAGTCCTCACGCCTCATATGCTGTGTGTTGTCAGCGCACTTTGAATTGCACTTTATGTGGGAAACGTGGCATGCAAATAAATGACATTTGATGGATTGACACCAAATTGAGAACTTGGAGTTATTAGGTTTCAATCAAAGTTTAGTCAACCACAAATAGATCTCGCAGTATAATAGTTTTAGTAAGCATTTCAGTTTGAATATTTACAAACACAAAACGTTCACACCAGTTTTGCTCAGGGAGTGTACAAAAATTATTAGGGTTCAAAAATGGGGAAGCAGAACCAAGTGGCAACCTCCAGATCTTAAAAGTGTAGCCAATGCAGACCTCACCTGCATTCGCTCTAATATCCAGCGGGGGGGCGACTCCACCGGTTGTAAGAAGAAGTCAGATTGTATAGAAATCTATGAGAAAATTACCCTACATCTCACTTGATATATTACCTCAGTAAACATTTCCCTAATGAGTTTATAGTTTCAAGGGCCTACAGCACATGATGTAAATGAATATAGACGATAAAGCAGGGCATGTTTTAGGGCGTGGCTACTGTGCTCCCACCGTGGTGTCCGTGTTTTCGTCTTACAACCCTTTCAAAATGGGTTTTCAGTTCATGAAAGTTAATTGTAATATTTTGGTCACCTAAAAATGTCTTGTTCAGCATTCAGTTGTACTTAGCTCCAGCCTCTTGTGTAACTTCCGGCTCCCAAAAAGCAATATGTGGACGGCCAAAATGCCAAACTCAATGCTTCAAAACTGTAGTCCACAAACCAATGGGTGACGCCACGGGGGTTACGTCTTCGTCAGTCTATGAGCAGAACCAGAGATATTTTGTTATTTAACCCATTCCCCCTAACCCTCCTTCCCTGTAAAATCCTAGTGCCTACATTACCCAGAATGCAACTCTTCTGTAGACAGTTGTGTTGGAGATATGAGTGTGTTATGCTATAGCGGCTCATGTAGCCTCAGGCAGAGATTAGGAGTGGTCTGCAGAAGTCTAGTAAGATCACCTCTTTTGAACTCCACAGTTCACACCTCCATTTTATTTTAGTTTTCAAACTTTTAGTCTTCAGCCCCAGAGTACATTGAGTCAGCGTCAGTTGACTACATTTATTTATCAGTTTCACGCAGCTCCCTCTGGAGCCACAGAAGAATCTATGCAATATTTTTGCAATAGTACTCCCCAAGACCTGTAAAAAGCTCCCCCTTAAGATATTCAGGTTTGAATTGGTGTACTGGATTAAACAAGTAAAAAAACAAAACATGTTATATTATTTTGACATGTCACACTGCAGTTTTAAGTCAAGAGAAGGGTTCAAAGAAAACATCAATAACCATGGGGAGGGCCTTGTTTTTTTCTGACAAGGTTAAGCACCCCTCACCACCAAAATATTTTTTGTACAGTCCCTAAATGTGATGTTAAATCTTTTATCCCAGATTTGCACTTCAACCAGGAAGAACGTTTTGAATTCACACTTGTGTTATGAATTGCTGAAATAAAAAGTGTTTTGGTTGCAGGACTATAAATGTATCCAAGTGATACAGTTATGAAACGCTGTTAGCGTGCTACACTTTGGGTCCCGTTGCCATCAAAGAGAAAAAAAACAAGCTATGTAAACACAGAGATCCTTGCAGGCACAGTAACACACACAGCAGGCAACATCCAATTATCTTTTCTTACAATAAATGAGAAATAGTCAAATTAGTATTGGGTCTAGGAAGTATCTTTATAGATTAGAATATAAAAAGTCGAGGAAAACATCCGCACTCATAATTCCTCACAGACCATCGACACAAAGCCAAATGTAGGCTATTTCATAAAACTACAACCCTGTGTCATCAAAGCTCTCCCTGCGGAGACGTTATTCTTGATCGCTCCTCCCGTCTAAGCGCCCTATTTCTCCACATAGTCATCTTTGTTTGCAACACTTGTCTCGCGTCACCAAGAGGAAAAAGCCCGCGTTCGATTCATCTTAACAGTTTGTGAGTCACTAGGGGGGGAAAAAATGGGTGAAACTTAAAAAAATTCAGTCTTTGTTGCCAGAGAACAGAAGGCTGACAAAGTTTTATAGAGGCAGCCATGAAGTTCTGCCTCATTAGATAGAATAGCTGTTCTATATTCAGGGTCTCTGTGGGGCTAACAAACGCAATGAGTGGGCCAAACTCGGTTCGTTCCGCCAGAGCAAGGGCCCTTTTGTTTGTGTTTGGTGGGTGGGGTTGGCTGGGGTATAGGGGCCAGGCGGGTCTGTCAAAACCTGGATTTCACCACAGCTGAGCAGACTATATTAGGAGGAGAGTGCATGTAATGGACTACATAAGGAAACCCTGTAGGATTTAAAGTTACACAACGTGTCCTTAAATTATCTAATTCAGTTAGTTACATCACTGCAGAGACCCACATTGATATTTACCAAGAAGTGAAAAGTACGGACGGTGTATTACTTTCCCATAATGTAGCACAAAGGAACCATTATACTTCAGCTTTGTCAGGCGCTGAGACAAGCCCAGTATTTTTCTTCATGGTTTCATTTTATTTCAACTTGGGTCTATATTTCGATGCTTGTTGTTTGATGTTGATGACTGTTATTTCAGTTGTTTATGATAAGATTGTACTCACTAAAGTCCAAAAGGTGACATAAAACAGGAGCAGTCCGATAAACAGACATGCTGTAAACAAATGGTCCACACCTCATTATGATAATGATAATCTCAAGGTAGCCACACCCTAAAGCATACGCTTCTTTATCATATAGTTTACTCTAAATGGGAACATAATTTACAAAATTAACATCATGCTGTATTGAAGAATACTTGAAACTAGAGATTGAGACCATAAACTTATGTTTACAGTGTTTACTGAGATAATAAATTAAGTGAGAAGTAGGGTCATTTTCTCATAGACTTCCATTAGGAAGAATGCAAGTTTAAGGCACTTCAGCGATGACTTCACTTTTAAAACACTCGAAACCTATGAGCGCCCACAACTACAGTGATTACAGCAGATCAAAGTTGAACCAGAGAGTTGGTCTATAAACTGTGATAATTTTACCGTTTTCCTTTTTTTTCCTCTATCGAGAAAGTTTAGTGAACCAGGGGTTCTGTTTAAAACCTGTATGATTGTCTGACTGTGTTTACTTGGTCATTAACAATAGATCACATGACTGTGTGTAATGAGAAAGATGGAGCTTGTAGTAACAAACTGACAGAGAATTACCAGTTCCTCTCAGCTTTGCAGAGTATTTTAGCATCTTTCAGCTTGTTGTTTTGTTTTTTACGGCCTGCAGCTTTACTGCTTTGGTTCAATCTCACCGCTCTCATCAGTCACTATCGTAGCTTCTACCTGAATCTCCATGGTTTGGAGGTTAATTTCACTCCGGTGTTCATGTTTTTATTTTCAGATATCAGCCTCATTTTACCGTTTACGGATCGCTTTCAGCTATTGGAGCTGTGTTAAGTAACTGTTATTGCAAACCAAACCTTTCCTGCTGTTGCCACTTCACATTAAAAGTTCTCCACTGGTGAACCGGCAGGATGCTTTAACTCTACTTTAAAGATATAGGACATACTGCTTCTTTCATTAGTGGTGCTATTTGTTCAATAAAGATGTTTCTCATGCACATCATATTGACATATTCTGCTCTGTTTGGTCAGCCGAGGAATACAAACAGAAAGTGTGACAGTGAGCTCAAAACAGCTGCAGGCGACAGGCTCACCGTGGGTTGTGATTAGCACACCTCCAACTCCTCGTCAAGGTAAATGACATTACCTTGATATGGTGGTGCAGTGGGAAAACATTTGATCGCTCAGCGAGACTTTTGATTATGAAAATGTGATATATTTTTTTTGTCAAATCCAGGCTATGGTAGGCTGTCATTTGTAATGTTCTTTATTTCTAAAGGTCAGTGCCCTTTAAAGGCGACAGGATGCAGCAGGAAAAGCACATCACATGTAGTTATATTGCAAGTTTGAGACCAAGTAAATAAATGACGTTCCCATTTATATATTACATTCTTATCATGGTATCATCATTAAAACATATAATCCACTATATGGTGAGTGGCTCTATAGAATAAGAGATCTCTTATCATGTGGATATTTTTCAGGTAAAACAGCTTTTAAAAAAAAAAACTTTCATCAATTTAAAATGTCCAACTATATGGGTCATTCATAGCATTCATAGAGCTATAACAATATGTACATAAAGAGAGAGATAGTGGGGCCGGGTGTTTATTTTTTACATGCATTTATATTTTTAAGAGTAGCTCTAATTCCAGAAGGCAGTGGCACTGAATATTTTTTTTTTTTTTTTAAATCCACTGCCTGAGTTTAAGGACACATCTCAGAGTTGTCCTCCTAGAAAAGATTAGAGGATTAGGAAACCATCTCGAAGTTGCTGTTTCATGTCTGTGTCCTAGATTCAGCTTGATATCCTTTGATTGCACAAAGAAAGCCACTCAGGCTATGGAGCTTTGAGCCAAGATAATAGGGAGAAATTTGCACTGTGTCATTATTTTCATCTTACTCTGCAGCTATCATTTATTATAGGCGGTATTTCATTGATAACGAAATAGCCTCATTCTCCATTCACGTCGGCTCGCTCATTAGGGGCTAATAATGCAAATGTTATACAGGCTATTAGAGGTGTTTAGCAGGCTTGTGTCTGAAGACGTGGGTATTTGTTGGGCAGATGGACGCAGCTCCGGGGCTGCCCTCACCCCTGACCCCCCACAGATGTCCCAAACCAAGGCACTGCTCCGTCACGAAGCGGTGGAAAATCAGTAATACACCGGAACCGGCTTGTCAATACGCAGGACAATTAGGCGCGTTGGAGCGCCAGCTCTGGCTGCGCAGCGGCGCTCGTTGCTGCGTGAAACACGCAGTTTTACAGCGGAGATGAAAGAGGGAAAGAGGCCATGCGGTGCCTTTCTGTGAAGGCTTGTTTGACCGATGGCTCTCTCCTGAATAGGGCTCTGGTGGTCATACATAAATTAAGAGGTTAAGTGAGCCATCAGGAACAAATGTTTGCATTTATTAACTAAGGATAATAGCTCCCAGCAGTGAACCCACAGACCCTTTGGGTTGAATTCTTAAACTTGGACCAAATTGAAATTATATTGTAACTAGTTTAAGCTATAGCCAGTCTATATGGATCAGTCGAGTTTAATTAACAAAGATGATCTGACAATAAGAGAGGGATGCTGCAGGGCCATAAGACATAACATACAGTAATACTGCTGTTAAATATACCAGAAGCCACTATTATATACATTAGAGACGTGCAGTATTAAGGTGCACACAGTGTTCCGAATGAACAACCAGGAATCACTTATTCATATGGAGAAAAAAAAATGTTAAAACAACCAATAAGTGCGACTCCATTAAGACATCAGAGACGGAAGTGTTCACAAGGCTCGTTATACAGAACAAACATTCCCATTCACATGTGAGCAGGGATCCCGCAGGAATGCATGAGGCAGGTGTAAATTTAAACTGTTAATGAGGCGCATCAAAAGCATCAAAGGCGCGTCGTGCTGAGCCATTCTACCATTAGTCCACACAACACAAAAGCCATCAGAGAGTTTCCCTCGCTAAACGGTGCCGAATGGGTCCGAGCAGCGGGAGCTATATCGTGGCCGCAAACCCCCGCGGACTACACCGGGCTCACCAGCCAAGTCTCATGAGTGGAGCCTCTAACGAGACAGATGCAACGTCTACTGTTGGCCGGTGTGCATCTTCTGGAGAAGCTGCCATGATGATGTCATTGTGGAGATGCTTTCAGGGAGATGAATAAATACAGATCGAGTGATCTCATGAGTTGCTTATGTGTTGTGCGTTGCCATGGTCAGTCATTACTATGAGTTCATCTCAAACACGGCATATAGTGTTTCGTTATAACCATATAGGTATGATGACCGTGTCCCATGAGACACAAAGTCCTACATGAGGGAATTTTTTTTTTTGTTATGGAAATGTGCATTTCAAGTGTTCTGCAGCTCTGCCCAAACAGGACACTTTTATTAGGTATGTTAGGATACATACACTACTGAGCTTTATCCAACAATATCTCTTTGTCTGTATGCAGGAGGAAGGGCAGAGGCCCAGTCAGTGGTGGAGGAAGTATTCCGAACCCTTACTTTAGTAAAAGCAGCAATACCACAATGTACAAATAATATTCCCAAGTAAAAGTCCTGCATTTGAAAAAGTCCTGCGCGTGTCACCAGAGTCTTCCATGAGCTGCTAGGTTGACAGCTGTGAGTACTTACAATAGCCATGTTCGTTGTTTATGTTCATAATGATCATGTTAGGGGAGAGGCTTTGGAGGGACAGGCTGTCAGTGTGGCAAACTTGCCGACTAGACTTGTGGAGCTAGTGCTGATAACTGCTTTCATTGGAAATGGGTTAGCAACACTAGGCTGGGTTTTTCGGTTGGAGCATTTTCAAATCTATCGTACTCTTGCTAGCTTCTCAAGACTACCAACCCTATCTTTAAGTAAAAGTATGTAAGTGTTATTCGCAAAATCACAGTATCAAAAGTATTTGATACAGTAAATGGTGATAGAGGCTACTATCATATGTTATATCATCAGATTACCAGAGCTAATGCATTAATGTGCATGTGGGGTGGCGGTAGTCTAGTGGTCTAGTAAAGTCAGGCTTTCAAATAGAACACCAGAAGGTTGTGAGTTCAATACCAGGCAAGGCACTTAACCCTGAGTTGTTCCAGGGAGACTGTCCCTGTAGTTAGTACAATATTAGTCATTCTGGATAAGAGCATCTGCGATGTGAGGGTCTAAGGACAGAGGGTGTCGTACTTTGTACAGGCTGTAAAGCCCACTGAGACAAATGTATAATTTGTGATATTGGGCTATATAAATAAACTTGATTTGATTTGATATGACCAGTAATGTAATCACTGCATCCTACATTTTGGGAAATATGCTTATTCCCCAAGAAAGCAAGTAAGCATATTTCCCAAAATATCAAACTACTACTTTATCTATTTCTCATAGGCTAATGTTGGGTATTTTTTATAGCAATGCATTGTATTTAAAAACCTCATCATATTTTTTGTACGTGAGATCTTAATATGTGAAATAACTATAGCTGCCAGATAAATGTAGTGGAGTAAAATAATAAAGTGTCATGAAATGGAAATAATAAAAGAAAAGAACCTCTGTGTACTTGAGTGCAGTACTAAATATAGTGAGTTATTTTCCACCACTGGGTCCAGCTTTAGAAATCCACCTCAAAGAGGAACATTTCACCTAAATCCCAGATTCACAATGGCCTTCCAGTCCAATCAATACTGTGTAAATATGAAAAGCTCTCTGCCAAATCCAGAAACTAAAGAAAGTTCTTCTGCAACAAACTGAGAGACCAGTTATACCTCCCGAGGCCACTCCCTTGATAAAGCACAGGAGATACTAACTTGGCGGAATAATGGAATATCTTTTCATCTGAATGAAATTTACATCATCTATCACTTCTGAACCAGAAAATACACCGTTATCTGCAGAAAAACCCTCTTTCATATTGCCACAGTGACCTTTTCCACTTTATTTTCAGTGTGAATTCACAGATGCATGGGAGCGGAAAACTTGTCTTGTTTCTGGCAATAGAAACGAGTAGTGAACGCTCACTAATACACGGCAAATTGTCCTAAGGCGTCGCAATAACATATTTGAATGATGAAATCCAGCACGATTCCCCTTTGGCAGGCAAATTCCCTTAAATCCTTGCATCTCAGCAGGCACGTAGGGGTGGGTTTTGGGGAAATTAAGTGTGTGTGTGTGTGTGTGTGTGTGTGTGTGTTTCCCTGAGGGCTGATGGGAGGCTTGCGTGTGCATTTGTGCGCTTGCTGTAGGTGGTTACATGTGTGCGTTTCAATAAAAAAAGGCGGCTTATGCAAATGAGCTTGTGTGACCAAGTGGAGGGACGATGACGGCGTCTCACAGTTTTAATGCGTACCAGTGTTTAACCCGAGACTAACAAGGCACAGTGCGCCATCAGGGCAGGGCGGCGGCCTTCATCCATTAGACAAGTCAATGGGCCTCATGTGAGGCGACACAGAGAGGCCCTGCTGAGCCTGAGGATGAGGTGCGGGGAGAAGAATTAGAAACAGTCGAGGCTGTGGCCCACTTTTGGTTTTTGGAGCCTTGATAGGTGTGTGACACATTGGCATGGCAGTCTGCTGTCTGTGTGGACTGTCAGGGGGACAACAAACAAGGGAGGCCATATTCTCCTCTCCCCTCCTCTCCTCTCC
>CALSCE010009356.1:1970372-1982033 GCA_943593645.1 Bovichtus variegatus
ACACACACACACACACACACACACACACACACACACACACACACACAGGCAGACAGACAACAAAGCACAAAGAAAATCCTGAATCTCATGGATATTGCAACTGTCAAGGAGCCACAGGGAGCATTTATGTTCTACTCATTCTAATTCTGTGGCTAAAAATGAGCTTCTTCCTCTCCCAGCTGTACCATGTCAATCATTCAATTTTTTCTCCTTTTCCTTTTACTTCCCATCCTTCGTTCCCCCTTTTTTTCCCCGCTGGCAAAAGCTGTGACCGTCTTTGAGAGCACAGCCGAACAGCTCTCATTACTTCAGAACTTGCGAGAGTTTCGTAACATTGTCAAAACTCTTAGAGAGTGCTCACATTTCCCCAAAAAGATATTCAAGCACCAAAAACAGAAGGAAAAAAATCCCCGGGAATCCTTCTCCTGTTGAGCTTGGAGGAAGAGAGGTAGAGAGAGAAAGGTGTGAAAGATGGGGAGAAAGGGAAGAAATGGAGGAAGACGGAAAGAATGAGAGGTCTCTCCCTGAGGATATACTTGTCAAAAAACCCTACTTTGCGTTTCTGACTTTTTCAGCGATGAACAACAGTTTCCTCTGACAAAGCATTTTCCTGCTTATTTGCAGACGGAGGGAGGAGACGGGGCTCAAGTTGGAACGTGAGAAACTGAAAGGATGTAACAAAGGATTCAGAGCCAGTAAGCAGATAGCTCTGAAGGCCGCTAGGGGCCGGGGAGAGGAGGGGGCGGGGGGGGTGGTGGTGGTGGTGGTGGTGCGGGCTGGTGGTGTCTTTTGAAGAGAGAGATGGTAGGGGAAAGAGAAAGGAGGAGACGGAGAGAATGAGACACAGAGAGAGAGAGAGAGAGAGAGAGTGTGTCTCCTATGTATGTGTTTGGGGACCCACACAGTGAGGCCGGGCATGTGATTTATTTCAGAATACTAATGTCTCTTTGATCTCCTCTGCTTAGAAAAAAACCCTGCTGGGATTGGGGGAGCACACACACACACACACACACACACACACGCACGCACGCACGCACGCACACAAATGCATATATGTATTTATATACAAGCTAGCACATGCCCATACCTGCGAGCGCACACACCCAGATTAATATTGTTGTGTCCCCTCGACTGACTGCTGAGCAGGACTCATTTATGCACACACACTCGCACGTTCAGTCACACACACACACATACTCCAGGGCGTCTAATCTACTTTAACTATCGTCAAATCCATAGAGATCCAATTACAAAGATAGAAGGATATTTGTTTTTCTCTATGCATCCTAAAAGACTAATTAAATTTTCATGTAAAGATGAAATTATTTGATACAACACAAACATCTTTTCATTTTCATAATTGTAATGTAATATGTTTTAATTGGGGATCCTGTGACTGTTTCTGCCTACCTCAGCTGCATTTCTAGGCCTATTATTCTGTACAACGATTAAATCAGTCACAAAAAGAAACCCAGAATGGTGATGTACTCTACTTACTTTTCTTTCTTGTATCATTTCATCATTATTCCAAGTCAGGGTCATGGGGGCTAGAACGTATCCCAGAATGCACTGGGCAAGCGAAGTCATTCAAAGAGCTAACACAGGCAAACAAATACTCATATGGAGATTTTTCAGACCTCAGTTGTTTCATCTTGTATGTGTCTCCTTACCCTGAAAAGCAAAGAAGAAAGTGCATTACATAACTTTATAAATAGAGATAGATAGATCAGATAGATGCCTGTTTCAGATAGAGTTACAATACTTAGCGTGACTAGGCAAAGTAATACAAATCAATATGTATTCATACATACAAACATACTACTACCCTCCATTACAGGTCTGTTGACCACTAAACACAGAGTCTACAGCCATGCTAGCAGCTCTGTGAGGCTGTACTTTAGCACAGCCGTGCTGTGAGCTACATGCTAATGTCAGCATGCTAACATGCTGATGTTTCGCAATATGATGTTTACCATGTTCACCATCTTCATTTAGCGTGCAAGCATGCTAACATTTGCTAATTAGCACTAAACAGAAAATACAGCAGAGGTTGATGGGAATGTTATTAGTTTAGCAGGTATTGGAAAAAACTGTAATTCTGAACTGTTGATGGCGCTACATGACAATTCATCCTGACGGACCAAATATGGCAATCCATTCAAGAAGACATTTCACTGAAAACTCCAAATGTCAACCTCATGGTGGCGCTATTGGAAAGGTCAGGGATCACCAAAGTCACACATCCTCTGGGGATCATGAATGTGTGTGCTAAATTTCACTGTAATCCATCTAATAGGTGTTGAGATATTTCAGTCAGGACCAAATTGGTGGACCGACTGTGCCAATCCTAAGGGCATCCAGCTAGCATGGCAAAAAAAAAATTGTTACCGTATTTAACGTTCTTATTCAAGAAACGGTCAGATTTACTTAATCCTTTTTGCAGTGTCCAAGGCTTTTTTTTAAACACCATCAGTACATTAAATTGCTTTCATAGAGTAAAAGAGTGTCCCAGAGTATGCCGGGCTGATAGAGACTCAAGACAGCGGCTCTTTGAGAGCTAATTAATATCTCCAAATTACAGATTCACAAGAACAACACACTTAGTATCCCACAATCCAATCTGAATATTGTCCAGGACTGCAATATGATAGGGGACAACGCCGTGGAGCCTCAGTCTCGTTCGCTCTGGAACTCAAGGCTGAAAATACGAACAGTCTTTGAGAAGCGGACTTACTCCAATTAAACGGCTCGACGGGCAGACCAAGGAGAAAGCCGAGGCAGGAGGTGATCAGTGTAAGCACAAGAGGTGCTCACGAGAAAAATAAAACCTTTAATTTAACCTCATTTAATGCATCTGTTCAAGATTTTACAGTTACATTACAGGTCATTTAGCAGACGCTCTTCTCCAGAGCGACTTACGGTGAACTAACTACAGGGACAGTCCCCTGGTGCAATTTGGGGTTAAGTGCCTTGCTCAGGGGCTCAATGGTCCACTATAGTACCACCACCCTCAGAATCAATAGAAAAACTGCTTGTTTTCTTCTGTTGATTTGTAATTATATAAGAATTTATTATAGAAGAGACTGATACATGTTTATCCAGCACAAATCATGCTTATACAGTAAATACAGTATATATGGTACAGTATGTACACACATATTGTGCATACATAAAGCCTAGTTAGCGGCTAACAGCTGGTTTAGCCAAGCTCACGTTGTAGGAAATCACTGACTGAAATAGAAGTAGACAACCCAGATTGCCTAAAAATAGGACCGCCATAACCTTACTGTTCAAAATGTTCAAACAACTCACGGGATATACAAATTAAAACATCATAAAGTGAAGATATGTTACAGTTTAATAAAAGGCTGGCAGTAGGCATACTGGGTGAGAAGAGCAATTTCTTACAAGCAACTTTTTAGTCATGTTAGCGTCTCTATTTGAGATTTTGCTCTGTTGGTCAGTTGGACTGCCACTTTGGTTAAAAACTGTTGGATAGATTTCTGGATGACAAACATTAACCCACTGGAGTCTGTGCATTGTGCCGCCGTGAGGCAGGCCCTTATGAGAGGTGGCATCACCAAGCTGCTACTTATGCTTTGAAGAGGAGGGTTGAAAAACCCAGAAGAGCAGATGCAAGCACTGATGTCCCGAGGCTGCCGCTGGAGGTGTTCATCAGGGAAGAGAGCTGGGGTTTCTGACAGTATGTACTGAGACTAGGGGCTGGCAGGAGAAGGGGGGCTAGATTAACTTCCTGTTTCAAGCCTGAGCAGTATATGAACACACATGCAGAAAATACACACTAAAACACTCAATGACAGGGACCACCAGGCACAGGGGAGCAAAGGTATATAGATTAGTTAACCTTAGACCCCAGCAGCTAAGGGCCTCTTACAATATCAAGTATTATACGCTTTTCACATTTATTTAAAGCAGCTATAATTTACTCATGAAACATCAAATGACTAATATGTCTAGTTGCTCTCAGTGACAAACCCAGGGAATTATAACAAACTCTGTCATTCCCCTCTGCTCTACAGAGCATTTAAGCATTTTATTTTTGCTCAGTGCTTTGGTTTCCCGCCTGCAACCTTTCGGTTTTGGTTCAGCGCTCTCTGTACACTACCTGCTTCTCAGCACCAAACAGCAGTCAGACAAAGTTAGCGATGAGCTGAACATACATGTGGCCTTTAACAGTTGAAGAAGAGCCAGATATTCCCTCAGCAGTGGGTAGAGACCATAACAGAGCTAAAGGACAGTGTGTTTCCAGCTTGTTTTGACATCCTACTCCCAAGTGACCAAAAATCACTTAAGAGTACTCCACTGATTTCACATTGCACTCCTGGAAATATATATACAACAAATCAAAGCGGCTGAACTGACCCTGCCATGACAAACATCCATCCTCTTTTACATGAAAAACATTTCATTCATCATTATTCACCCCTCACTGATCCAGCTATCGTCATTCAGCTCAGCCACCTTTCCCGTTTGCAGCAACAGACAGGCCTCGGCTATATAAAGTTTTTATTTTTTATTTTTAAGGACCAGGTGCAGAATTTGGAGGGTCAATACTTGTCTTTGTGTTTTCCTACCCCAAATCATAAATCCTGCCCCTGTATGCAATGGAGAGGTTCCCTCTAACACTCCCGCACTCTCAGCTCTACACAAAGCATTGAAAACTGCATTTATTAGTTTCCTTAAAACAAATGACTTCCCCACACTGATGGCCACCCTGAACACGTTGGTACCTTACAGCCGGTGCTCTCTGGTCAAACCTTATAATATACACAGACTACAGGTCCAACAAACCCCTCACACCACGCCTGGACAAGCACGAGCATAACAGCACGAGCATAACAGCCTCGTGCTTCTAAAGTAGACGGCGCCATCTTGTGGCCGCTCTGTGGCGAGCAGCACGCAGAGGGTGGAGCTAAACAGGAGGAGTTATCCCGAACTTGCCCTGCTTCTTATTTCTTAGGTTTTTATATCGGGAAGTAAGGCCGACATGGTTTTTGAGGAGCTCGCGGGCCGTCTCAACGACAGAGAGTATAAGAACTGGCTGAAAGCAGGCCGGTGTCTGCTCATACTGAAGGACGGACTGCATCCCTACACCACACAACACATGAAGACTTTCCACGGAGATCTGCTCAATCAAAACACTCTGCTCCGGAAACCGTGTGAGACTTCTTCATGCAAAGCCAGAGGGAATAAGGTCAGATCAGTGTGTACATTTTCAATGTGGTCGTCAATCTCCTGTGGAGTCCTTGTAGGCTACAGGTGCTTACAGAGCCACTGTGACACTGTTGTTATCATGTTATTATGAGTTTACTGCGACCATATTGTCCCTATATGTCCCACTTATTCTCACAGTGACTTGCTGTATACATTTTAAGCGTATGTGTGTGTGTGTGTGTGTGTGTGTGTAGCTGTTCTCAGCATGCAGGGTGTGTTCAGAGTGGCAGACAGTGATCCTGAGACACCACAGACAGCCAGGTGTCACAGTGTACTGGGAGAACTGCTTCCTTCCCAACTGGAGAACCGAGCCCTGGGAACTGGCCAAGGTATTCTACACAGCTCTCCACACACACTCACTTAACTTAAAGGTGCAGTGTGTAGGATATGGCAGAAACTCAAACTTAAAACATTAAAACAATGAACTAACATTATTAACAGAATGTGAAGAGGTGACAGTGTTGTGTGAGAGACGTCTGTGTTGTGTTGCAGAGATAGCATGCATCACGTGATCCAGTAAAGTGAAATGTGCAACATTATGTCACCAACGGAAGCATTTCTTGACTTGTTAGAACAATATGACAAACCGAAAGAGATCTGAAGATAATGACCAACAGTACAAAGCATTGTGCCAATATTGATGATTACAACAAACATCTTTACATATACATTTCGAACATACCGTTGTGTGTGTATGTACAGTGTGAACAATAGCAGAATTCCTTCTCTCTGTCTTTCTGTAGGCCTACATGCCACGGGGTCAGGGGAAAGTGAAGGGGGCAGATCAGTGTGATGCCTCTGCTCTGCTCAACCTTATCAACTACTGTGATTGTTTCCAGGCTGTGGATCTAAAATGTGTGAGAGAGGTAAACAGTCATATTGTTTAAAATTGGCTTGCTGTACTACTTTTGGTTAGTCATTGTCAAGTTGTAAAAACATTTATGATGAAAAACTCACTTTTTCAGTGCTAGTGCACATACACGTGGGTGTCTGAAGTGCCTACCAACGCTCAAGTTAGTTTGTGGGCTTCCTCGGTCAAAAAACATGAGATTCAACAAGCCATTCATGACTTCCCTTCCTATGTCCCATGCAGGCTCATTAGAATAAACCCCCCCTCACCTGAGTATCTCCACCAAAGGCATAAAAACTACTGCGAAGGTGCGCAATGTTTTCTCACAAGCACACTGGGCTTTCTTTGAGAGGGGGTCTTAAAGAGACAGGCGCTAAAACGAAGCGCCTCAGGCAGAGGCTGATACAGGTATATTCAGACAGACAGTAAATAAGTAAAGGGTGATGTGCAGCGAGCAGGTCGTTACTGCAGAATAAACCCCGACAAGTTGAGCAGGTCTTGACTCAACCTGTCAGGATTCATTTCGCAATAACGACCTGCTCGCTGCACATCACCCCGCTTATTACACGGCTACTTACTAAATGAATCAATAATGTGACACAAAACATTGATAAAAAAAATATTTTCATTGATTCAGAAATAAATTGTATTGCTTCACGGAAGAAAAATAATCCGTTAGATGGAACTGCAGCGATAGCAACGTAATTCTGTAGCCTTCTGAAGATTAGCAATTCATGTCATGTCAAACTTTGAGAAGTGGCGACATATCCCAGCTGACTGCTGTGTAACTGGCAGTCGAGAAGACTTACAAAGGAAGTCCTTCCTTAAGTAAGATTTTGGTGGTGGTAGTCTAGTGGTCTAGGGGTTAAGCTTTCAAATAGAACACCAGATGGTTGTAAGTTCAATACCATGTCTGCCAACATTGAGCCCCTGAGTAAGGCACTTAACCCAGAGTTGCTCCAGGGGACTGTCCCTGTAGTTAGTTACTGTTAGTCACTCTGGAGAAGGGCATCTGCTAAATGACCTGTAATGTCACTGTAACACTTTGAACAGATGCATTAAATGAGTGCAGCACTGAAGGAGGTTTTCTGCCTCGTAACTGTCAAAGTCTGTTCACAGTTTCTTTTCCATTAACACGTCTGTACTCTCTGCCAGAGCCCATCCCGTGTTCCCTTTAGCGTTTACTTTACGTCTGTCTTCTTCAATACTGCCGGTTTCTCTGCGTCCAGCTCTTTTGTCTTCTAACCTCTCTCTTTTTGAACATTAAAGCATGTAAACAGAAATGAGCAGGATATGTTCACTTTGAGTCGAGCAGACAGATGCGTACACTGTTTTCAGCGCTATAAAGCGCGCGTGTGCATGGTTCTATTTTATAAGTCTCCCGACAAAATACTCACACTGTGAATATATTATGTCTGCCCGTTTGTCTGTCAACTATCTGCCCGTATGCCTGGAAATAAACAATAATAATCTACGTTATTGCACTGATATCTAAAGCGACTTCCCAAGCTGCTTCAAAATAAAAAGGTTGGGTGAACGATGGAAACTAACGAAAAACACCAGAATAAATAAAAAGAATAGTATAACTGGGCACACAACAGTCGATAAAAGTTAATGACACATTTGACTGCCATCATTTAAACTGCTAGGTGTGTAGACATCAAACACTCATGTGCACTCAGTATTTGACTAACCTTCAAAAATAATAGGGTGCCTATTAGATTCAGTTTTCCACCTTATTATATCCACAACACTGTGTGTGTGTGTGTGCGTGCGAGCGTGCGTGCGTGCATGTGTGCGTGTGTGCTTCCAGGTGATCCATTACAGAAACGAGTTGATGCATTCCTGTGAGTTTCGTGTGACGGATGGATGGATGAGACGCTACCAGATCGCTCTGAAAAAGCTCATGCAGCCATTCAGCAACGTGCCACGGATGGCAACAGTTGGACAACAGATCGAGGAGGTGAGCGCGTTTGTCTGTGTGTGCACCGCTGCTGCCCAAGCATGTCCAGGGTGTGGATCAGTGTTCATTTTGGAAGCTATTTTAGATTTTGTCATAGTCCTACTCTTTAGGCGAAAATGCCAATTAGTTTTAGATGACGAAAAGTCATTACATTTTAGTCAACTGTCAGTCATTATCTTTAGACACGATGGTTTCTCTCCATATGTGATCAGCTACTTTTTATTTATTATTTAGTCTCGCCCAACATGCAAAAATATGCGTTAATAAACCACCAGGAGCCAACCCACAAACTTTAGGCATGATAGTAGCACAATTGTCAAGACTGAGAAAGAGATGGATTTAGCGCCTGTGCGCGTGCATGTGTGTGTGTGTGTGTGTGTGCGTGTGTATGTGTGTGTGTGTGTGTGTGTGTGTGTGTGTGTGACATTTTAGTCAACAACTTAGGATAGGTTGATATCATCACAGTTTTTGTTTAAAGGCGCAATTTGTAAGATATGGCCAACATTTTTTCATTTAACACTCAAAAAATTAACTAAGATTATCAACAGAATGTGAGGAGGTTACAGTGTTGACGTTGTGTCAAAGACGTCTATGTATTGTGGTACAAAAAGATATCTACTGAAATCAGCATGCTAACTGACTAGCCCGACTTCGCTAACTAAAGCTCCGTGCCCTGGAGCCGCTGCACGCTCCCCTCCCTGCAAGCAGTCCTCGGCCGGCGCCGTCTTCTATGACTTCTATACCCCGGACCCAAGCAAATTGAATACAATACACAATATTAAGGACAAATTACAATACACTCTTAATGTCAAACTACTACAACTAAGATATAAACACATAGGATAACAGACTGGACCCCATATGGACCCAGTATTACACATTGCAACTTTTAATGACGTTGTGGCCGTGTAGTCATCGTCTCGCCTTAGTCATGGATCAAAAAAGTTGTTGGCGAACATATTTTGTCATAGTTTCTGTAACTAAATAAACACTGTTTAGAAGTCACAGCTGTGTCCAGGTATATTTGAGTCACAGTTTGTGTGCCTGTGCATTTTGTTTGTCCAGATGCTGACCGTTGATTTGTCAATCCATGTCTCTGGTTTGGACCACATGGATTCTGCCGGCGGATTACAGTGCGATTCTGTCAGCCAAATGGAAACCAGCGCAGACTTAATTAGCCAATGGGAGGCTGAGCTGCTACAGGAGAGGCTGCGAGAGTTACTGCATGCTGCTGCTGATGATACACAGGTTCAAAGAACAAATATGTCAACATGCACTTGCATACTTTGACATAATACATATAAATAAGATGTCCCATGACTTCGACTGACTCTGTCTCTTCCTTAGGACACTGAGCAGCTGAAGAGGCTGAGTAGCTTCCTGCAGGCCAACAGAGATCTGAGCGAGAAGTTTTCTTCAGAGCTCCAAGCCATCAACTCACTGGAGGCCCGAGAATAAGGAGTGAGAGGTGAAAAAGAGAATGAGGAGCATATTGTGCGTTATGTCTTTATATTCACTATCTGAAATAGGTCGAGGTCAGAACTGAACTGAACGGATTTCTGACAGATAGTATGTGCATGAAAATAATGAGAAATGTAAATTAAAACATTTGAAAAAAATCTATTGACTTTTTACTTATTGAATGGATGTTATATATTTATTTATGTCATTAACTTGCAATAATCATGACAATAAAATCAACAAGGTGCTCATACAGCCACAAAATAATGAAGAGAAAAAAAGATGAGCAATGACCAAAAAGGTGTAGGCTGAAGCCTAACCTTGTCACACCTAACCTAGCTACAGTCTCATAACAAGTAGATGTTAATCATGTGTATTCCTCAGGAGAGGAAGCTTGTAAGGCTTTCATTAAGCTCAGCTCTTACTAAAAAGCACTGGCATATCAGCGAGGAATAAGGTTTCTATAGTGACCCGAGATAAATAACATTAAGTTGATCAGTTACCCTTCAGAAGTTAATAGGGATTAAGAACTCAGGGCCACATCTACATATATAGAGGATATACGGGCTACAAAGGAATACTTCACCCCCAAAATATCATTTGCATATCAATTACTCAGCCTGTGATAACTTGAATTTTAACTAGAAGGGGGTACGAGCTAAAGGCTAATATTTGTTGCACTTGTTTCTCTGACTAAAATCCTTTATCCATTTAAAATGTATAGTTAAAACATGTATTGTAACAATGTGCCTTAAAACTGGATTAAAAAAAAGTCAATTCCTGACAAAGGGGGACGACGCCATTACCGACAACCAAATGAAACGCACCGTTATGACCGATTAAAATGACAGACAATTCTCTAGGTTTTAAAACTGTTGGAAACATTTGGGATGATGTGAGTACACAACCCAACTAAATATATAACCTATGTCTAGTTGTTTTTAGACTTTTTAATACAGAAATGTTACATATTATACCTTTAACACATACCCAGGGATTAAAGCAAAATAAATAATCTTCTGACTGAAATGTTTTTTTTAGGGCAAGTCATATTCCTTCTTTACAATTAATATCTGTAGAACAAGTTACAGAGGAGGCCATCATCTCTATTGTGCGGGCCAGTCTACTTACTGAACCCAGGACATGCACAGAACTCCACATGAAAACCGAAGCAGCTGGATGTAAGGCATGAAGTCAGCTTCTTAGCTTATTAGATTCCTTTACCTTTTAGAAAGTGTTCTACAGAAAAGCATCTTTAAAAAAGTGTTTGTACCTTTTAATAAGCTTCCCACAGAACTAAATTCTCTCAGTTTTAACAACTTGTTTGATGATGTTGTATTCTGTTTACATTCTTGTTAGTTTTATCTTGAAAAAGAAGCTAGGTCTGAATAAGGACTTTACGTAACTACTTTAACAAAGTATCTGCTGGGAAAGACAGCATCAAAACAAACCACAGCTAGGTTGGATGTTTTCATGCATGTGTGTGTGTGGGTGGTTCAGCATGCACATATCCGTTTGCTGGAACTCAGCCACCTGTCTTCTGACTTCATCACAAACCACTTTCATGCAGCTTTTAAATCCCAACAGTGGTTGTCTGCACCGTACCCCGATGGTGTATTAGAAGGCAAAATGGTGGAGTTTTGTGTGACTTGCAAAAGCACCATGTCAATGAGGCCAAAAATAATACGACAGATTAAAAGCCATTATTCTGGATAGTGCACGACATGTAAGGTGAAACTGTATGTCAGCAAGGTGTGAAAACCAGAAAAGGCTTTTCCTTTCTTACACTCATCTGCTGCTACAGCCTGCTGCACGTTCACCACTTTAGCACACACGGGGTGCCTGTCTCAGAGGCAACATGGAGAGAGAGGGGATGCTGGTCCGGTCTATGTACTACGGGAGAATAGGATGCGAGGCCACGGAGAGGCTGCTGGAGAGGTTTGGACATGATGGCAGCTTTCTGCTGAGAGACAGCGAGACCGTGCAGGGGGCCTACTGTCTGTGTGTGAGGTGAGAGAGAGGGTTGGACTAACCAAAAGTGTCATTTTCTCATACATGTGACGCTGGACATGTTATGTTGATGCTGGACATGTTATGTTGAGTGTGATGCTGGACATGTTATGTTGAGTGTGACGCTGGACATGTTATGTTG
>CALSCE010009356.1:1982043-1999763 GCA_943593645.1 Bovichtus variegatus
GCTGGACATGTTATGTTGAGTGTGACGCTGGACATGTTATGTTGCCCCTTTATGACTGTGACGCTGTCTGTTCTATGTGAACACTAGAATAGGCCACTGAGCATGTTTTATTTGTAGTAACATAACTATTTATATATCATGTGCAGTCAAGCTGTAAACAGTTGAAAGTGCGGATTTGGCACTTTTACACAATGTCTCAAGAAATAATGTTTAGAAAACTGAATTATTAATACTTAAAAGGCATACTTTTTCAAGTAAAATACACAAAAACTAGGTGGGATACAATATTGTAAATAGACTGTTTTAATGTATTACATATTACAGATGTATTTGTGTGTATAAATAGTGGAATGGTATTTTTTACAACATTGAATTGTTCTATAATAACATTTTGAGTGATAATTATCAGATGTGTATTTTTCTAAATTTCTTTCTAAAGCATGGGATAGGAGAAGCAAGGTAACTGTTACATTCCTCAGACTGTTTTATATGGATGTTTATTAGTTTATGAATTTAATCAAATATGCAGTATTTGGTACTAATGGATATAGATGTGGATTTTGTCCTATTTAGATTTGTGTATTGTGTGCGTTTTCCATTATGGGACATCTCCCTGAGCGTTATTTGCGGGAGGTTTGCTTACGTTTGTGTTTGGTTGATATTTCTGTATTGTGCTGTTAGACGATGGTCGGTTGACATGTTTGATTTGTTGTTGGTTAATGTGTCTGAATAGTCCCATGAGACACAGACAAAAAATATTCATTAATTTTACATTATATGAGAAGAGAGTGAGAGAGAAGTAGGGGTGGAGGATATGAACTCAAATTTATATCACAGTATTTATTTAATTTTTTTGCGGGGACAGTATTATAACACGGTATTACAAAATTAAAAGGGATATTTATCTCGAAACATAATCTCCTTTCACTCTATATTGGCAATGTAAGGGAACATATCTTAAGTAAGAAAAACATATTAAACAAAACGGATGTATTGGCTCCAAATAGGAATGAAAATAAGGTATAGGCCTACGTGTGTTTTGGGAGGAATAGTCTGCCCCATTCTTCACATTGTCACTGTAGTTTTATTATTTCAAAGTTTTTTCACTTCTGAAATAGAAGTGCCACATAATTTGGGCACTGACATACCACAACCAGCCAAACTGTGAATTACATTACTCGAGATTTACATATTTGAGGCCGACGAAAAACTTTTACATCTCAACCACAGACTGTATACAGTCTTTGATCCTAATCCACATGTAGAAAGAGTTTGAAACACTTGGAGCAGCAGACGCTGTTGGTAGGACCAGTAGGCTGCTGTAGAGAATAAAAGACACGGGGAAAGCTAAACACATGTACAATAATATACTGACAGTGGTGGAAGAAGTACTCAGAGGTTTTACTAAGTAAAAGTAGAAATACGGCAATGAAAAATAATCTGTTACCAGTAAAAGTCCTGCATTCAAAATCTAATGCTAATAGCCTGTACTTAAGTATAGTGGTAGTGATATATTATGACTATTATATACATTATTATTGGAATTTTACTCCTGATTCATTCCTTCTAGGCAGCATCTGAATGTTGACAATGTAATTGTAATATGTAAAAACTGTATATAGTTTCATCCGTAATAATGCATATTGTCTAACTGTTGACATATAAAATCTTGATCTAAAAAGAAACTGGAGCTATCAGATGAATGTAGTGGAGTAGATACTACAATATTTGATTCTGAAATGTAGTGTAGTAGAAGTAGAAAGTAGAATAAAATGGAAATACTCAAGTATACGTTCCTCAAATATGTACTTGAGTACGGTACTTCAGTAAAATGTACTTAGTTGCGTTCCACCACTGTATACTGGGGACTCCTAGGACAATAAATATACAGTTTTTTATATTCCAGCAATAAATATTCAAAAGTCATCCTATAATATAGATAATAAGAATATCAGCCGTCAGCCATGAGAGTGTTTCCTATTTGCAAGCTAGTTGTTGTTTCTTAATGTTTCAAAATCTGAGTAGACTAGACTTTAAAAAATATTTACATAATTAATCCATACAAAAAAATACATTATTTACTTTTTTTAAATCAAGAAAACAAAAGGAAAATTATATTTAAATTGAAAATGATTATTAAATGTATCTTTACTCCAGTGTGTTGAACACAAAAGTGAAATCGGTCATCCTCTGCCCCCGACCCACGTGCATCTCTTTCACATTGAATCATTCCATGTAATCGTCACATTACAACGTGTGAGTGCACTTGTTTCAGGTTTTACACATTCACAGAAAAACAATTCAAATTCCTCAACTTTGTGTTTTGCAGAAAAGCACCGTTTGTGCACACCTACAGGCTTGTACGCTGCCCTGACGGCTGGTGTTTTCAGGTGGGTGAACATCTGCATGCAGATCGCACACACACACACAAGAATATTATTCATGGTTTGTGTGCGTGTGTGTGTGTGTGTGTGTGTGTGTGTGTGTGTGTGAATAGCAGGATTCAGGAGTCAGACTGCAGAGATTTAGGACTCTGGAAACACTGATAGAGAGCTACAGAACAGGTGCAGCCTCTGATGTCAGTATTGCCCCCCTCACAGAACCACTGGACCAAACACAGCTACAATACACCAGCTTTGGAGAGGGTATAACACACACACACACACACACACACGTGTTGCACTACAGCAAAGTCTGATCAATGCACTCACACAAGCACAAACACACACAGATACACACAGTATGACTTCAGTGTGTGTTTTTATGTTTGCGGTTTGAGACATACTTACATAACTAATCCATATACAACATTTTGAAAGACAAACGGAAATAATACCTTGTGAAAAAATTGATTAAGATTAAAAAAAAATGGAAAATGTATAGAAATATTCTATACCCCAACTCTTAAAAAGTGCATCCTTTTTTAAAAATAAATATTTTAACTGACCTACGTTTTTTTTTTTTATTTAAGTTTCCTTTTTTTTTTTAACAACTTTGTAATACATTCAATTTCAAAATACAAAATGTTGTCCATTTTTATACCCTACCTTTTATTGCCATGTCCTATAAAATGTACCAGTAGGGCCACCCAGCGTACACTTTATGTAAAAACCACATAACCAGAACATCCAGCCCTTTAGTGGGAGAGGCCTCCTACTTCCACTTCATAAGCATAAGGCGTAAAAAGAGTTTCTGTCAGCAAGGAAATGTCCTTCATGGCTCATGACGTACTCAATCAACTCTAACGCATTTTAAATGTGTCCTCCACAGAGTGTGTGTACATGGAAACGTGTAGCAGCAGCAGCTCGGTCTATTGAGGTCCTGCCTTTAGCCCGGCAGACCGACGCCATCAATCAGGTGGACAAAGAAGATGGCAGAAACATGCAGCAGGTGGCACATCGACGAGCCGTGTACTGGCTCTCGTATTTCTTCTGATTTATTATTTAGTATTTGTGTAAAATGAGCTTCACATTGTGTGTATTACTTGACAAGATTGTGAAAAAGAAGCTACTGTAAACCTAGTTAGTTTCAAATAATATGAATTTTTGAATTGGTGTCCGAGTGAGTGTGGGGGAAAAAAAAACGTAATAGATGCAAGTACTGTATATCGCACTCTGTTGCTGTGTTTTCATTTTGGCAAACACATGTTCTTCACATGTCGTCCGTCATTGTGTGTGATACACAAATGGGTTCCAAACTAATGGCCTCAGTATATAGTCTCTGGTCATCTGTGCGTGCTATAAGGCTTGTGTTATAAAAGAAAGATATTTTAGTCGTGGTCTTAAATCGTAAGGTTTTTTGTCTACAAACACACAGACACGGCGTTGATGGGCTTTATGTTTTGTATCTGCTTGAGTACAGTGATCTGTTTGATCTGTGGTTTGTCTGTACATATGTTGTCTTATCTGAGGCCACTGTAGCAGAACGGAGAGTGTAACCATACAGGAAATGTAGCAATGCAGGAAAGTCGCATCATAAAGCCTAAAGTCACATCTCACCATGTGACTTTATTTCTTTTTTCTTTTTTTTTGAGTTTTTTGAAACTCAAGGTTTATTCTCAGACACTGGTGATATCAAGCCCATTTTCAGGTCTCTTACTGAACTCAATCTGGTATCAAAAACAAAAAATGTGTGTCTACTGTATGTCTTGGATGGCTCACCAGCTTCACTTCAGGCTTAACCAGCATTACAGTCAATCTGCCAGACGGAAACACAGTGTTTTCTCTAAAGTTCCTCAACTATAAACATAAATAACTTGGTAGTACATGTCATATTTATTCAATGTGTACACTTATTGTATACTTGAAATCTGAGCTCGTATATTTCCAGTCTAAAGTATCTGCAAACTATTCCAGTCAACATATTATTATGTCATAAAGCTAATAAACAACTTTGGCTTTTGACTGTGCCTTCATAGGAAGTACCATTTAACCCTCACCCACAATGATGTGGTTATTATCAGAGCGTTGCAATAAGCTCAGTCTGAGCTCATCGCTGCTGTTAAAGTTATCTTTTACTTCGTCAATTGCAGTGTTTCTCAATATTTTATTCTTGGTTTTGGTAATATGTATTTGATCTGCTGTTCTGTGGCCACGGACATTGGACTTTGTCTTAACATGTCAATCTATTTCATTGTGAATCGATATCTCCCGTCTATGTTTGAAAGTCCGTCCTTAAACCAGACTTGATTTAGTCTGAGTTGATTAGCTCTGCTTTATGAAACATCTTTATAAAACGTGGTTCAGTTTGTCAGGCTCTAAGGTAGCCGCCTCGTTGCTTTTGCTTTAATGGACAGATATGAGAAATATTCTCAAAATGTCAAACTTTTGCACCTGGCTGGGGAGGAGGCAGGGTTATGCAATTTCTTTAGCTAGTTGACAATTGGTTGTCCGGTTTAGACTTAGCAACCCGATCAAATTCTTACTGGCTCGTAAAGCTGGGAGAGGGTCTAGTTGTGAGGGAGAGGAAAGGCAGTGGTAAGCGACTTCACTTATTCACAGCTTTTATTTTACAACCACGAGTTTATATCAAACACAATCTAAACCCATTTTCACGATATGGGACTTTTATAGTTACCCCCAATATTGTTGTGTTCACATGTTGATGCTCTTCTTCCAAACCCCTCAAAACGATTTGATCCGTGTCCTTTTTAGTGTTTTTACTTGCTTTGGCTGTTATTGTCATGTGCAGGCTTTAAATGAGTATCATTCAACTTTATTTCACAAGCAAAAACATTTTGTAAAAGCACTCGATCTACATTTCAGGTTCAGCTAACCAGCTAGTTCAGGCAGAGCAAGTATTTCATCAAAACTCATCAACCGACACGTCCATGTTTAAATTGATGACAAAAGAATTATCATGTCAATGACCAAGCACGGCAAAATCTTCTATTATATGATATCTTTATGTTTTACAGTCATATTGTTATACTTTTACATCTCTTAAAATGTATTAACGCAGTGGTTCTCAACCTTTTTGAGTCAGGTTGGTGTTCGCTTTTGCTCCGTGTCCTCCACCTGTGTGATCTCCGCCTCAGCTGACGCGGCGGGGTGGAAGACCTGATCAACACGACAACAACAACAACACTTTTTTACACAAGTGGTTGTGGCTGTGTGTGTGTGTGTGTGTGTGTGTGTACACTATGTACTTACATTAAAAGTGTCATTCTTTTCCAGAAAATATTTGTACTTCGGCGGGGGGTGAGGAATCGGAGGAAACAGAACATTACACACCCTGAAACACACACACACACACAAAATGTCAACACATATATTTTGGTAACATTTGCTACAAGGACTGTATAATTATACTTATAAGCACTCAGAAATACTTTTAATGCATAATAGTATTGAAAGTATTGTAAAATGACTTATAAGGTCAAGTATCATAATACTTCATAACTACCCGTCACTCACTGACATTTTAGATTTAATGTTATTTTGTTCAGTTTATTAACTTAACAATGACCACTTAGAGTAACTTATGATCATACTACAATGCATTATAACATTATAAACATATTATAATGTATTACAACCATTGGAATTATAATATACTATAATCCTTGAATGTCAGTGAGTGACAATTATGAAGTATTATGATACTTTTAAGTCCTTATTAAATGCTTTATAATATGTTATGATTATCGTTATGAAGCATTATGAATATTCATGAGTGCTATAAACAGATTATAATTCATTATAAGTGTGTTAATATTGCACTATAGAGTCAGTATTACCCACATTGTAACACATTCTACCTCCATTTGCATTGGATAAAATAATATTTTTTAACCATTGTTTGTCAAGTTGACCAAAAAAAGTGAAACCGCTAGAGAAAGAAGAAAAGAAGCACGTCTTTTATGTTCTTTAGCGTTCGTTTTTTTCCCCCTGTCTGTCTATTTATGTCAGGTGGTTGTTTTGCGGGGAATTTTTAGAACAAAAAGAAACCGCCACAAGTTCACTCCTTTTACTTCTCCTTTTTCTGTTTTCTCACTTAACTACACCCATCCTGCTGACTTCGTGTTCATATTTCTGACACTGTTTCACATTTAAAAGAGTGAAGAGAGTTTACGTTATCAGATTAGAAACGGCTCACCGAGGCAGACAACAAAAAAAGCAGGTGTGAAGAGAGGTAGGAAGTCTGTGAGAAGCCGTACGGATGTGTCAGTCAACTACTAGTCAAACAGTACCTCTGATGGCGCACCAGCAGCAGCACAGTCAGGAGGATCATGGGTATTCCAAGTGAAATTGAGATGATCACCAGACTGCTGAGTTTGTAAATTGACTGTTCCACCGCTACAAACAGACACACGCATGAAGATGATCAATAATAACATAGTGTGTAGATGGATGGAGATGATAAAAAGGGTTAACAACAACAGCAACAACAACAACGAGCAGCACTCACTGACGATGTGACTCCAGTCACTCCATTGAGAAAATTCTTGGCACAAGTAATTCTTTCTTGTCCTCATCTTCACGCTGTAGGTGTAGGTGGGATCTACATTGAGCTCTGTATAGGACAGCTGGTGGGTCAAGTTTTTGGGGCTTTCCTGTTATTAAAAGATAAAGATTTGAAAGGAAACACAATAGCTTTTCCTCGTTTGGATTGTTCTTGTTCGTGTGCGCCAGAAAATAATGCACTAAATGCTGCCATACATATTAACACTTTCTATGACACCCATGTCTATAATGCATTATAATCACACTTATAATGCGCTATAATCTGCTTATAACACCTTATTACTAACTATAATGCCACTCATAACTATTCATAAAATGCTGTAACAATAATCATAACACATTATGAAGCATTTTATAATTACAGATAAGGTCAAGTATCATAATACTTCCTAATTGCTGGTCACTCGCTGACTTTCTTTTGCAAGGATCACAGTGTAATATAATGTATTATAATTCCTATATGCATTATAGTGTGATTATGAGTTACTCTGAGTGGTCATTGTTTGCCTTAAGTAATGTGATCAAAAAATATAATAAAATGTATGCAAGAACAACACACAGAATGTTGTAAAATAATTTTTTACTTCAGTTAAAGCAAACAATGACAATTTAAAGTAACTTATAATCACATTATAATTCATTCTAAAAAAAGATAATAATGTATTACAACTCTGTATTATGTATATGCATTACAATGGGAATTATAATACACGATGATAATTGTAAAAAAAGTCAGTGATTGACCAGCAAAATATTATGATCCTCCACTTAATTATAAAATTCTCTGTAATGTAAATATATATAAGTGCTTATAACTATAATTATGCAGTGCTATAAGTAGATTATAAGTATGTTTATAATACACTGTCGACATTGGAGTCAAGTGTTATCTATGTTATTTATGGAATAATTAACATCCATATCCACACACAGGCATACTGCACCTGATCACCAATGGCCAGCTGGTATTCAAAGCACTGTGGGTTGTTGTCAGCTCGACTGTGGGGCAGACCCCATGTCACCAGCAGGCCTCCATCTTTGATTGATACAGAGATGTTTGGGGGTGGAGACAGGACCTCTGTGGCGCACACAACCACCACATTAGTAAAATAATGAATAACAATTCAGTTGGAAGGTCTGCTGTAGACTCTCCAACCTGTAAACCTGACCTGAACATTCGGCTTGCCAAGTTCATTTATGTACATAACTATAGAGGGCATGTGCCTAAACGTAACCCCAACTAACCACCAAAGTGCCATCAGTCCCCTCTGGGGTCAAAGGAAAGAAAAACTGAACTATTGATGGGCAGGCAGGAAGGGACATCTGGAAGTCTGTTATAAGAATATAGTTTCAAATGGTATGAGAATGAAATTATTTATGACATTTTCCCCAATAGGTGCCCAAATACTTGTTTGTAAAGTTATGATTTGTTCCTCATGGCAACAATAAGACTTTCGTTATGGGTCTCTGGCTTATACAATATAATAGTGGTTTTATTTGAATCCCTCAAACACTGTATCCCTAATAGATTCCCTTTCAATGTGTAATGGAAGCCTAAAGTGTCAGGCAGGAATGGAGTGACCTTACTCTCCTTAAGCTTATTCATTTCAAAAGATATGGACAATCAAAAACGTTAACACGACCAGCATCCCCAACCGGGATTTTTTTTGCTAGCTACTACGCTAACAACCACATGTTACTAACTAAGAAAAAACCTAAACTATAGCTATATCCTATTAATGGCAATACTTGTTTTATTATAAACCCATTGTTTAAAAGCCTGTAAGAGAATCACAGAAGAGCTGGTTATTTACATTTTGACTTGCAACACACAAAAAAATCCTCTCACCCCAGTGTCAAGTGTCTTACTCCTAAAAATGACCCTGTAGGTGACCTCTGACCCCAATCGGAAGCAACAAGCGAGCGAGATGTGACAACCAACCCTGATCTCCCCTACTCAACAACAACTCAATGAATGTTTGATTTGTATTACCGAGCATGTCGATGTTGTATGTGATGGTGTAGACTGTCCAACTGCCGTGCAAGGTTATGTTAAAGCGGAGCTTTGAATGTAACTTCTTATCCACGTGCAGAACCAAAGACCTTGATCCGACTCTCTCCTCAGACGAAAGGTTCGGAGCCTGAACTGCTCCGTAATCATCACAGATACTGCGTAAACAGAGAAAGAGATACATTTGTATTGTAAATATGCATTCATATATTCATAAATACTCTATGCTACATGGGTAATGTGGCATGTAAAAAAAGGAATACCTGATATTGACTAAGAGCCGAGTATCCTTCTGTAAAGTGGGGAATGACCAGGAGCAGTTGAGTATATTTTTTGGGTAAAACAGGCAGCGAAAGTTATCCATCAGCTCATCCCCCTCTACAAAAGGCTCCTCCACCGAAGAACTACGTATATTAATCTGAAACAGTTCCACAAACATAAAGAACAGGAATTACAAATCAGAAAAGACATCAGTATTAAAGTGTAAAGCTTTTATTGTGCCTTGTGTGGCCTGGAAATTAAAAGAACATTTAGATTCTCACGCTGCCAGAAGGCTCTTCATTCTGACAGACATCTCCATTGTTGGCCACCGTCTCTGTTAAAAGAAGACATTTCTTTGTAGCAAAACGCAATGAAAAGCCATGGATCGTCAAGTTCTACCTTTGAGGACACTGACATACACGTGTGTCAGTGTCCTCAAAGTTAGAACTTGACGATCCATGGCTTTTCATTTTTCCAATGTGAGCATCAATGCAAGTCTATCAAATTGTGTGTGCATGTGTGTGTGTGTGTGTGTGTGTGTGTAGTATCAAAACTTACCACTTTCTGAGGCACACAAAACAACCATACTGCACCAAAGTATTGAATGGACAGGAAACAGCTTCATAGCCAACCTAAGGGCTTTATACACACACACACACACACACACACACACACACACACACACACACACACACACACACACATACACACACATGAAAACATACACATAACCCTATACTCCTGAGCGTTCAGTGTCTGGCCAGTGAGAAACTCTAGTATGAGTCCACATTAATACATTTCCTGTCTGTTCATACTTCCCCTTTTTAAATACTTACATTTATTAACTGACATCTAGTAAGACATCTCAACGGGCTTTAATCAAATACAAACACACAGCTTCCCTCACTTGAGTCTTCATTTTGGTCTCGGTAACATTTAATCGTGAGTTTTAACAACATACACATTTCTACTGCCTTCCAAAAGATTTGAAATTTTCCACAAAACAAATTAAGTTAACAGTGCTTTGTTTTGTTTACACACTCAGCTATACTAATCCCTCTCAAAGGTGATAAATGGATAAACCCACGATTAGCTATTCCAAGTGTAAGCTTTCTTGAATACAATCCAACACAAAGTCCTCCTACAGTACCATTATTGTAAATAGTATTAGTAAGAAGTCATTACCTCCTGCTCTCCCTTCACAGTCAGTGCTCTCAATGACTGAAGACAATAACACATTTCTGGGGAAAGAAGAAGCATGACGTCAAATACTGTACGAAGCGAAAGGAAACAATTGGTTTCTTCCTGTTACTTTATACATATTTTCCCATAAATACACTGCAAGATCAAACGAATTAACACCCTGTTCTTAGCTTTTCTTAAACAAATTGTTGATGGTAAAAACACTAAAAAAAAATAGGAGAATCAGTCAATAACTTATGAAAATAAAGTTGGTGACTTATTAAGAAAATTAACTAAATCTGTAAGTTTTTTAATAAAAGTTTTTTAAATAACTTTTTTTTTCATTGCAGAAACATATACTTTTTTTAAATATATTTACGACATTAGTAATATTTTATTACATTTTCCAACTTGTAAATAAATTCAGTAACTTCTTTAATACAATTAATAACAACATTTGAAAAACTTACAAAATACGTAATCTTTTTAATACATTTGGTAACTTTTTTTAAATGTTACCAACTATAAGTAACTATTTGTATTCGTCTTCTAAATGCTTTGAAACAATTATTTAGACATCCATTTTATGAAATAAAATGTACAGAAAATAAAATGTGACAGTAACATCTTTGGGGTTTTACTATTTGGTATGTGGTTCAAATTTTCTCGTGGTTTTTGTAATGGCGAGACTTGGTATCAATGACCTTGGTATTCCTAAAATCTTTTATACATCTGTTGAACCGGACACTGTTAAGATGACTTTCATTCAGCTATACCTGTAGTGTTATTTTGATATTTCTCTGTTGGATGTCTTGCCTTGGCAACATATAACCACTACCAGCTCTTGGTTGCTATTTTATAGAAAATAAAAACACACAAAAAGTAAAATGCACAACGATTCTTATAAATCACTTTTCCTAAAAGGGGCCATTTGCATTCATTTGATGAATGATTATTATGTAATTGTGTTGTACAAAGGAAAAAGTAGTTCCCTGACCGGGAATCGAACCCGGGCCGCGGCGGTGAGAGCGCCGAATCCTAACCACTAGACCACCAGGGAAGTATGTATTGTATAGTGTAGTGTATGTTCTCTCTCGCTTTCAATTGTGGCAACTTCTTGACTGAGGAAGTCTCATTGTTGCCCCATGTGGCCGATGGTAGGATTGCTGTCGGCCGGACTTACTGCTTTCTACTATCACTATGACACCACTACAGCCAACAGTAGGAAAGTGCTGATGCTCTACCACTAGGTGGTGGGCAAGCACCACACCCGTCGCACGAGTCCATTGTCGTTGCCACAGCCTCGTCTATCCTCACGTTACTTAATCAACATTGCTTGCAGACAAGGCATTACAACTTTTGAATAGCTTATAGTGCAAATGCTGCAGAGACGTCAGCTTTGTTCAGCTATGGACCAACTCCTTCAAAGTAATCTCTGACGCTCCGAGTTTTGAAAACGAAAGCAGCCCTGCGAGTGTTATTACGCGCACGAGGACAGGGAATCCCCAGGTACAGTGCACCGAAAGTGGAGGGAAGAATTCCTGACAGTAAGTAATTTAATCTTTTTCTTACCACTACGTTATTGCTGTAGCTATGCTCGAAATACAGTATTTAACTTGCAGTAACGTTACTTATGCAATTTTCGTAGAAAATGTTTTTTAAAGTTAGCCTACCTGATGTCAATATATAGCAAGTTAGCATGAATTCCAACCAGCTAGTTAACTACATTTTAAAGCCACGTTGACTCATCTTGAAGACATGCTCTTTTAAAGTAACGCTTGCTGCTGTATATTGTAGCTTTAATCTTACTGAGTACATTACAAAATGAGTAATTGTAGCCTACTGTTTGCCAGATAATGGTGAGCGGCATACTGCCATCACAATATGTTACAACAATCTTCCATCTTTCAAAGTTTGACTCCATAAACCGAAAAGCCAGTATTTACTAATGTACTTTACTATACGTGTTGTTTTTGTATCTATTTCTCAATGTCAGATTCAACATGTCAGCCAAAGACACAGTGAGACGTAATAAGACATCCATTCAGGAGACTTTGAGTGGAGACCACAGGCTAATCCTCAACAAAGTTTTTGAGAAGAAAGAGATAGGCCTAACTAGGCGTGAGTACAACAACCTTAAAAGCATCAACAAAGAAGATGTGGAGGGCCACGTGGTGGAGCTCGTGGATAAAATCATGAACAAAGGAGAGGAGAGCTGCCAAGCCTTCCTGAACCTCCTGCAAACTGATGAGGAAATGCAAATGACTTACCCTGAGCTGAATAACATCCAGTTGAATGTGGCCTGCCTTTTACCTAAGCCTGTCCAAGCTTGTTCAGTTGACAACACTGGTACGTTAACATAGATAGATTTGGTATAGAAATGACTCATATGCCAGCCAAATGTGTGTTTCCTGGAAGTTAGCGTCTTGAGGCTTTTATGTTTGGAGGTGTAATTCTGTTTCCCTCTGATTCCCTCAGATGTTCTTCCAAAAGAGAGCAAGAAGCGAAAGGAGGTGAGGTTTCTACCTAATATTGATATAGCACGCTAGACACATGCTTATTATCCTGTATTAACATCTAGAATATTAGCTTTGTAATATCGTCATACCTAATACGATTTAAACCAGTAAAGAAAAGTAAAGGTACCTGTTACAAAGTAAAAGTCTTCGAGCATAAAATATTGAAATGGCAAAAAGTGTCCACTCCAGTTAGTTTTCTTCATTATGTGTTTGTGTCTAACTGTTTCTATTGTTTTCAGGACGAGCACTATGAGATTAACAGCCAGCCTGCAGGCCTCTGCGTGATCATAAACAACAAGAATTTCCCGGGTAGCAAACCGAGAAGTGGAACCAACAAAGATGCTCGTATGTTACAGAGGAGACAGATTTACACTATTTTCCTGTTTGTTGTCTGTTGATGCTTAACTAGGTTTTTGTTTTTTTCCTGCAGAAAGTTTGGCAGAGGTGTTCAGCTGGCTGGGGTTCAGAGCGCTGATGTGTGAAGACCAAACCAAGGACCAGATGGATCGAGCACTGAAATGCTTCGCTTCTCAGAGCAACTTCTCTCAGCTGCAGGAGTTCAATGTGAAGGAGTGGTCTGGCAGCGGATTCACCGATCTTCAAGAGGCTCCTGAGCATGGCGATGCCTTCATCTGCTGTATTCTGAGTCATGGAGAGAAGGGCGTCGTTTTAGGGATTGATAGGCAGCCCCTCTCCATTAAACAAATAACTAGAACTTTCAAGGCGACCCCTCAATCAACCCTCACTGGCAAACCCAAAGTGTTCCTGATCCAGGCATGCCAGGGAGGGCAGACACAGTGTGGAGTGTTATTCAAAGATCTGCAGGCTGATGACGCTCACTCACCATTTACCCCTGAGGAAGCTGATGTTCTGGTTGCTATTGCCACTGTTGAAGATCATGTATCATTCAGACACAAAATAGATGGGAGCTGGTTCGTCCAATCTGTCTGTCAGCAGCTAAAGGAGGGCTGTCCAAGGTAAACATGAAGCTCAATATTAAACATATAGTTAGTCCTGTGGCTTGAAATATTCCCCATATTTTGTGGATCTTAATCTGATAATATGATGGCTACCATGTATACTGTACACTTGACTTAATCATAATGTGCCCTGAGAGGGATAGTAATGTGTTTTTGTATACTGCATATTGTTTTTAGGAGCAAGGACTTTACCACAATCCTCCACCACGTAAACAATGAAGTAGGCCAGATGGAGGGCTGCCGTGAACCTGGTGCAGTAAAGCAGATGCCTGAAGTTAGGTTCACCCTGAGAAAGAGACTTGTGCTGTCTCCACATTGCAACTGAAGCTTCATCACCAAAAATCATGCAAACACAATATACTTACTATCATTCCAATTCTTTTTTTATTTTTTTAATTATCACATTGAATCATTGTCTTGTATATTGTCACATATTTGTGTTGCAGAATAAACCTGTGTTTATGCTCAAAGTATGTTGATCACTGATGTGTCCAGGTTTATGGAGTTATACTATTTCACCCGGACTTTCTACAAACAGAAGCCGTCCGTGCAGAATGCTGGTGACATTTGCATATCTAAAAAAGAAGTTGCTAATGTAAAAAAGGCATTTTTATTTTCTCCTTGACGTATCTATGCATATTTAGCACCTGAAAGTGTTCCTAAAGCAATATATTTTTTAACCAATGATTTAATGGCTCTGAAAAATGTGAATAAATGCCAAAAAGATTGCTATCAGTAACTGCGTGCTGAAGAGAAGCCATTTGTCATTTTATTATTTTGCTTCGTTTTTAAAGAGTTACTGTTTTTATTATTTTGTATTATTCTTAACAATAGCTAAAACATGGAGGATTTGAGAACGGATTCAACCAACAAACATTATGGATCAATAAATGGAATTTGTTAGTGTGCACTCGCTTTGGTGAGAATTCGGTTGCGCACATACATCCGTCTTTACGGTACTGCGGCGTCGTTGCCCTGACAACTCAGATGTGTTCGCCCTCTTCTGCATGTTGGAAAAGAGGCAGCATATAGAAGTAAGATCAAAAGGCAGACAAACTACAAACTACAAACTACAGAAGCAACCTACCCGTTGCAACGAAAGTCTGTCTGACGAAGCTGTTTCAACTACGTTGGAACTTATTCTACTACCGCGAGTATCTGCCATTAAATACAAACAGCGTTAATGATGGAAGACGAGCCTCCTGCCCGAGCCTTAGCGGGGATCCAGGGAGGCGAACCCAGGGAGGAGCCGACAGCCTCTGGCGGAGCTATGGCGTTCATGTCCAGCGTTGGTGAGTTGTATGCTAGTCGGCAGCGTCAACAGCCTGTTAGCACCACCTGGTTTTGGCACCTCTTGAGTTACCGCAGAATAAAGAATTGGCAATTATTTCATTGGAGTAATGAGCCAAAAGTAGAAAAATAAGCTCGATTTATTTCAAATTGTCCATTATGACTCATGTTCAAACTTAAATCTCCCCCACTTCTGTCAGAGCCCGCAGAGCTGCTGAAGTGTGTGTTTCCAGACTCTCTGGTGACCGTGTCGGAGGGTGGCCGAGACCTGGGGAAGTTCAGTGTGACGGTGGAGTTTGCCCGGAGAGCCCAGCAGCCCTGTGTGCTGCTGCACGCTCAGAGCCAGGGAGCCATCGATGACTCCCCCTGTGGAACTACAGTGACAGGTGAGGGGAGGCCAAGACTGGTAGGCCTCCATTGTTTTGTCTTTTTACAGATGTGTCAGTATACCTTATCTTCATGTCCCTTGCCCTGCCTCCACTGTCCTTTAAGCCTACCTAACCACAGACCTGGAGGTGCTGGAGGAAGATTTCCATGAGTATGTCAAGGTGGGTCATTGTGCACTTCCCATACTGTCTCACTTTAACACACAAGGAAGTGAAAACGTTGTGCCTGCCTTTCATTCTTATGCCACATCTGTCTGTTTTTATTTTCTATTTCTAAACACATTGAATCCCTTTTTAAGCTGGAGGGCCACAGTTTGGACAGGAGGTGTCACATGGTGCAGCATGACAGGCAGATGGTGATCAATAAAGTTACCACTGTAGGAGAGGTGAGAGAAGAAACTATAGAGGAGGCATCATCTGTCCATAATCCTGACAAAGCAACATTAGGGTTAAATCATCCCCGGGACCTCTAATCTTTTTTATGTACAATAGATGCTAATATGCTGACCTTCGCCATAGTTCAAACTTAAGTGTCTTTCTGATAACAGTTCAAAACAGTTGTATACACTTATGTGTGTGTATAACTGTGTGTGTGTGAACAGGAGACGATGAAGAAGAGTGTTTCTTATCCAATGTCTGTGCTAAGAGGGCTGGTTACCGAGGGGTCCAGCTTTCTGCTGATGCGCCTGGTCGCTCTTAGGAAGAAGGTGCCAGAACACATGACCTTCATCTCCTTCGACCAGGAATTACACATCATCCACACCACTTTTGTAAGTAATTATGCCAGCAAGACCTTTTCGCTCATTCTTATTGCTCTACGCTAACTTTTTAGATGTCCTCCTGAATGTAAAAAAAGAAATGTGTCGCACACAAAGAAATTCAGGAGCACAATGAAAAATGTAACACAGAGTTTATTAACAAACAATGTGCTACATACATATTTATACTGTGCGTGTTTGTGACACTGTACATTTAATATCACAAGAAAACTTAACTGCGGATTTCTCCTCTGCTCCGATCGCCAACACACGATCGTCAGTGTATTATATTATAAATGTATTATTGTGCAAGCAAAAGGCACGGTGAACACTTTTGGCACATCATGTATGTGCACCTTTATTAAAAAGTTAGTCCGGGGCCCTGGTCTGCACGTGTAGCGGTGAATTACAGCCTGGCGTACGTTTTTATTTTTTTCAGTGTAGCTCACCTTTCTCTCACTTGACACCGGCTGCGTCATCACACTGCAGAGCTCTAAATCTGTGTTTGAATAGAGAACTGGTTGTCTGTTTCTCTGTGGTCAGACCGAGCTGGGTCTGAAGCAGCTGGAGGTCGGAGGCGAGACTGTGGAGGTATTTGGGGTGGAGAGGATTGTTCACTCTGTGGAGGAAAGCCCCACTACCTGGCAGTGCCACTTCCTGGCTGACGGGTAAGCTCAAAGACTACACGTCTTCAGGTTCTTGTTGGACAGTCTCACTGCCCAACACTGTGGATCAAACAGGGTATGTCTGTTGATTGTACACTGTTACAGTTCCTTTAATGTTGGCAGCTCCTTGAAGGACTGATGGCTGTTTGCATGTAGCTCGTGAAAAAACCAGGACCGATTGCAATCACATTTGTGACCTGGCTACCAGCGATGCATATATGTGGCTAAATGTAAACAAAAATTTATCAAATTGTATGTGGATTTTATGAGACCCATGAAATGATAAACGTAAGCGAGTGTGTATGAGAGAGAGAAAGAGAAAACACAATCATTATATTATTTTATTTTACATCTGTGTTTGTGTTTTTCTGTGTGTTGTTTTTCATGCGTGTGTGTGCATGGCGTACTGTCCGGCCATTCGGGAAACACCTGCATCCACGACGAGTGCCTGCATTTATGACCTTATGGGTTTACATGACTTGATAAATGTTTTTTTTTGAGGAGTTTATGTTATTTGATCAGGCACTTGGCCAGCAGAGTGCAGGTGGGCTCACCGGTCACCATAAGGCTTCTGCAGCTGCCATCACAGCTAGAAAAAGGTAACCATTCTCTCACACACACGTAAACACCGTTTTTCTGATGAAACATGTCAATTGTGTGTGTGTGTGTGTGTGTGTGTGTGTGTGTGTGTGTGTGTGTGTGT
>CALSCE010009356.1:2004416-2038025 GCA_943593645.1 Bovichtus variegatus
GCGTGTGCGTGTGCGTGTGCGTGTGCGTGTGCGTGTGCGTGTGCGTGCGTGTGCGCGTGCGTGCGTGCGAACAATGTAGCAGTGTAGCATAAGTCACATTGTGTGTTATGTATTTCTTCCTTTTTTAGAATATTTGTTTCACAGTTTGAGCATGGGAAGGCTCACCACACTTACATTTCACTGTATTGATAGATTTAGATTTATTGTCCCAGAGGAAGATTTGTTTTCACAGCCAGTGCAACACAGAAACACAGCAGCAACACTATTACTGCACCAGAAGTCATTTCTAGATTTCTTCTCTGTTAATTACAGACGGCACTGGATGTGTTTGCTGAAATGGAAAGGACTGGTTTAATGTCAAATACAAATCTGCATGAGCTGCATACAGCACTGCTGGAGTTGGATCAACAACTGGCATCGCCTATAGCGCGCTGCATGGAACGTATGAGAGCACCCAAGCACATACACACATTTTAAATATTGTATTGCTATTAAATTAATGACACGATTTTACTCTTCTCAGAAGTAGACCTGCCGCCTCAAATCGCACCACCTTCTCATTTCAGCATGGATTACCAGGTGTGTGAATACATGTGTGTTTGTATGCAGTAAATCCTATAATGAGCCAGTTTACTGGAATGGCTACTCTTGATTTCTTCCTACAGAGGGTCAACAACACCTCTCAGTCAACACAACCTACTGACGTGTCGATATGTGAGATTCAGCCCAGCCGTGAGTCTTTATTTTTCACTGTATTACTCACAGCCATTGAATAATTACCCCTTAATGACTAGCCTTCCACCCCCTCACTGCTGTAGACGTGCACTGTCATGCTTTTATTTTTATCGCACACATACAAGGGTCAGATGGAGGGGCGAGTGTTTGCCCTGATGCAGAACCAAAGATGGAGTCCTCCTCTCTTCCTGATCACGTAAGCATTCACGCTAACACGAACACCTTGCATTCCTCCATTAGAACATTAATGTTCATGGTTTTTCCATGCGGGTGTGCTTGTGCCCTGTAGACGGAGTACTACTCCCTGACTCATAACCCACGTGGTTTGTGTGTGGTCATCAATAATGAGGACTTCCTGGTTTCAGAGCTGACAAAACGAAGTGGGACTCAGGAGGATGAGAGTATGTAGTGATTTGATTTGTTTATGTTCTGCTTCTCTATTAGTTTCTCGGCACCATTCAGGGTTGAGGATGTTTAGAGTTAATGCTTCTCGCATATGATATGACGATGTACAATAAAAGCAATCTGCTCCTATCTGCATCTCTTTTCTGTGCCGCAGGGGCTCTGGTCACCATGTTCACCCAGCTCGGCTTTACTGTGGTGACACACAACAACTTGACAGCAGAGGACATACGACTTGAAATAAAAAGCCTGGGCTCAAGGAATTTTTTGGATGACGATGCCTTGGTGAGCAGTGTCACACTTTCAGAACTGTAATATCAGAGACTACTGTATGTACTTAATTTTTTTACTATTTAAAGGGACATTTTGGAAGTATCCTTTTTGTTTTACTGCAGAGAGTTAAATGAGAAAATCAATACCACTCTCATATCTGTACGGAAAATATGAAGCTACAGCCAAGAGCAAGAACTAATCCGGCACATAAACCACAATTTGCAATCGTTACGCTTTTATACGAATTAAACAACCAAGATATAACATGTTAACTGGTGAGCTTGTCCTTGGGACAGAACCTGGCTAGCTGTTTCCCGTTTTTTTAAGTTGAATAGTATAATTAGCTAATCCATCGGTGCATTTTTTGTCACATTAATGTGATTAATTATATCAATAGGAGTTATTGTCATATACTGCTGAAGTACTGAAATGTGCCATATAATAATAAATAATTCTAGACCATATTGTCCGTAATGGTTTTCCTTCATACTTTGGCCAGTATGACCGTGGAACGGGTATTAAATTGCATTTCGGTGTGTTTACAATTGTCCTGTTAAACAATGAATTTGTAAAGTGTATTTAACCTACGAGTCTGCTCGCCTACAAAGTCATCTAATGTTTAACTCCGGCATTATTATTATTATTATGTCATTGGGAATCATATCTAAAATCCAAGTTGAAATTTTTCAAAAACATGTCTGCCTCTCAGGTGATATGCGTGCTTTCCCATGGAGAAAAGGAATGTGTCTTTGGGACTGACGCAGAGCCGGTGTCCTTGAAAGAACTGACCCAGCCCTTCACCAGCGGGCGAGCCCCCACCTTGGCAGGGAAGCCCAAACTGTTCTTCATCCAGGCGTGTCAGGGAAGCGGCTACCAGAAAGGGTCCCTGCCGTGTCCCCCGAGGCCAAAACAGGAGGAGGGGATCAGACAGAGCCGCCTGGAGGAAGACGCAGGCCGTGTGCACGGCGAGACGGTGCCTTGGGATGCTGACTTCCTGCTGGGCATGGCCACCGTGCAGGAGTGCAAGTCGTTTCGAAACACTTCCACTGGCTCCATCTACATCCAGCAGCTGTGCTTTCAGCTGATGCAGTCAGCACGTAGGTGAGAGACGCCTCCAGCCAGTTTAAGACGATCCTTGTTGAGCTTTTTGTCCGCTAGCTACAGTTTAGGCAAAGCTATGACCAACTAAGTCAGTCTTGGAAAAACCAAGCTGGACCACAAACTCTTTTATAAAGGATTAGCATTTCCTTGGTCCGTCTACATTTTTTATGCTCTTAAAAATAACTTGAGGCCGCCGAAAATTCAGAAAAAAATCTTGAAATACCACAAAAAACTTTTCGCGCTTTGCTTAGTGGAAAAATTGGTGTATCGATGAAATGGAAATATAGGTCTAGCTAGTAAATTATGACATACATGAAGCATGTGACTTTAACGGCCACTGAAGCGACAAAATAATCTCATCGCTACACACAGATGTGATGTACCCTGAGGTCACGCTTGAAAAGGAGATCTTAAGCTCGAAGAAACTGCCTGATTAATTGAAGATTAAATTCAAAAAAAAGAAAATGTGTTCTAATGGGGGGGACACCTTATGTTTAAAAGTATGGTATTCCCAAAGCATTATAAACGAGTCCTAATTCAAAGTTAAAAAGTAGGACATAAGATTCTGGGAGAGTGATATATAGGATCCATATCCACTTAGAACACCGTTATGAAATGCACTTTTCGATAGAGGAAAAACTTCCTCAGACTTTTCCCAGATTACGGACGGTAATTCTGAGGCTGTTTTTGTAGGTCTGCTTTTGGTGTTTTCAAATGTATCTGCTGTGCTGGTGGTGGGATATGTGCAGGATGTTGTATTAAAATATACCGACAATTTATCATATGTGACTTGTTTCCTCTGTTTTCTGTGCAGAAAGGAGAATGATGATATACTCACTGTGCTGACGCGTGTGAACAGGGAAGTCAGCAAAGGAGAATATTTACGCTACAAGCAAATGCCAGAGCCCAAGTACACCCTCACCAAGAAGCTTGTCCTGAAATGTGTGTGAGCTGACCGAGACCAAGTGCAACGCTAAAGATGTGCCAAACCTTCATATAGCTGACTAGTTTACAGTGTGTATGACTGTGGTTGTTCTGTGGTTTCGTGTGTTTTTAATCTCGCTGAACAGCTTGTTGGATGAATTTTACATTTTTGTAGTTGCCTCGAGAATCTGATGTCTAAAGCATCATGGCATATGAAATATCTTTTTGTAAATGTTTGAAGACTCCCATGTGATGTAGGAAAAATAAACAATAAGATGTCATTTGGAAAGTTTCTTTGTGTCACAGTATTACAGACCACAGAAAAGCAGCCAGTTGCACAAAGCCTTTTAAACTATGTTAACACACTGAAAACAGTGCACATAATAGTTCTTAATGTTAAATACAAATCATTTAAGGAACAAATAATGTAAGTCTTCACCTCACCCCGAGTCGCCCCAGGGGACTGTCCCTTTAGTTGGTTCATAGTAAGTCCCTCTGGATAAGAGCTAAATGACCTGCAATGTAATGTAATATAACATCTTCATTGCAAAACACTAATTTGTGCCATCTGATGAATGCAGAACAATAAAAAAAAAAAAAACTACATTTGCAGTCTTAAATAAAGAAACATGTATGAATTCACTGACTGTAAATGATACAGTCTACAGTATTGTTGTTGTTGTAGTGAGTATGTAGCTGTAAAGGGCCGTTATTCAGTAAC
Source organism: Bovichtus variegatus (assembly GCA_943593645.1). NCBI lineage: Eukaryota > Metazoa > Chordata > Actinopteri > Perciformes > Bovichtidae > Bovichtus > Bovichtus variegatus. The sequence goes on from CALSCE010009356.1 coordinate 2,008,573, forward strand.
ATGAGAAGTGCCTGTTGAAAATGACTCAGCTAGACCAGGCGATCCTTGTTGCACACGCGCACACACACGCGCCCTGTGTGTTTTAATGTGAGATTCCTGCGGACTCCACCCAGCTGCTCTTCTGTTCCAGGAAATGTTCTTCACTGCTGCTGCTCCACATACAGCCGACAGACGGGCAGCCCAACTTCATATGAACTCGTTCACAGCGTTTTTACAAGGGTCTAACTTCGGTGTTTTCTAGTAAACAGAGAGGGCGTGGCCGACAGCGGAAACTCCAGCTATCGGCTGAGATTTTTCACGGGCAGGCGGTTTCTATCGTTGCTATCTCTTACTTGGTAAGTGGCGCTCATTTTAACATGTCTGTCATGTTTTCATAGCGGTTTAATGACCCCGAAAAACATTTGACATTGAATTGAATCTGTAGTTAGTTGTGTATCCTTGTATTTTGTTTTGAGCGTAACTGTGCGTCATCGTGCAAACGTCACGCACCTGAAAAGGCTTTTTTGTGAGCTGAGGTTTGGTCCTCAGTGAGCAGGGTGGAGTCATGTTAGACAGCTCAGTTGAGTACACTATCAAAGTTAAAAGTGTAATTCAGCCATAGTTAAACTGGTGAATATGTTACCGGCTGATGTCTTTTAACTTTGGACATAAGCAGAAACGGGGAACTGTGACTGCACATTTTCTGTCAGGAAACCACAAACTTATCGTTTACGTTCACACACACTGGGCTGTTTGTTTCGCTGCTTCGCTCAGTGCATTTTTTTTTCCACCCAGGAATAGATGTTTATTTAGGGCAGACATTTTGACTCATACCAGGAGTATGTCAGGTGTAACCAACAACATTAATGACGGCCTAGCGAGCCACCGTGCGTAGTGCCATGGCCCGAGACCTGACACACGAGAATGATACAGATGTCTTCTAACAAATGACTCCGTCAGTCGTAGTGACTGAGTGATGGTTCATGTATCCAGTCGTCGGTCCCCCCATAGACACAACACTGCTGACATCGCTGAACTCCACTTATGGACCGTATGAATGTTATTGGGGTGGAGAGGGGGGCTGAACCTTGTTTCACTTTAAAAACAACAATTGTTACGTCTGTAACGATTGTTTTAATAATCCGCCAATTATTTTCTTGATTTAATCAATCAATAGTTGGGTCTATAAAACATCAGAAAACTGTCCCTGTAGAACATTCGCAGACCCTAACTTTACTTTACTATAGATGGTCAGAATAACAGACACACTTTACAAAAATGGCCTCGCAATAAAAAAAGAAACAATGATTTGATTCATACAATCTGTATGTTTCCATGTTGGTTTTAATTGGATGGTCAGTTTTACATCCACAGCTGTACATATTGCAAAACAACGTGCTTTTCGAAAGAAAGGTCTCTAAAGTCATGATTAAAAAGGCCAAATACAGGAAGACTTTTATTATGTTGCATTCACGTGCTCCTTGGATGGTCCCATTTCATGCAAGTTTTAAAGTCGTTGTGGAAACAACATGGACCCCACAAAAATATGTGTTGTATTTTATTGCTATCAAAGTATGTTGCAACAGTTTCAAGCCATATATTAGTGATTTTGTCGCAGACTTGTTCCTTAAAACCACTAAAATGTTGCTTTGCCAGACTTGTTATCAGAGTTGATGCTAATAAATAACTTTTCTAAATAATCAATGTCACTCTACGTGGACAGCACCTAATACCATATTGCAAATTACATGAAAGCAAAAAAATTATATGCTATATGTGAATTAATAAATAGCTACTTACTATCAACCCAACATTTACTTTTATCCGCCATGTTTTTGTGCAATATGATGTCCACTCGGCAAGTCGTGTATCTAAATCTTTTGGCAATTTGAGGCGTCGTTCACTTACATTTTTCTCATTCAAACTAATTTTTCTGAATATTCCAACACTGCATGAATGCAGCATTTGTAACGGTAGTAGACCCTCACCAATATTACCCTAAAAGACACCAAATGGGTTATTTCCTCAACAACAGCCTGAGTCAAATCAAAGTCTTAGACGGGCTCAACAAAAAGCAAAAACTACAAGCCTCGTCAAAGCAGTTATTATTGAGGTATTACAAGATTGTTATGTTGTCCGCCATTAAATGACAGCAGACTTCACATGACTGAAGTTTGATTTTTTTTTTTTGGGCACATGGCCTTGCTGCTAGTGATGTGTAAAGAGATATGAGGAATTGTAGTTTGTGTTGGGCTACATGGACTTAAACAAAATTATTGCAGCGTTGTCAAAGGTTGTGTACTTTACAACACTGACTCAGAACCATGATGATGACGTTGGTGGTGAGGAAGTATAATTATCATGTTTTGGGAAATCAACAACTTATTTCTCACCACAGCTGGTCTCTCACTTTCCTAGAACAGAGTTGCACCCACCTTTTAGCCCCGTCGTCTGCTAAGTGTCTCCGCTCTGTGGCTCCTTCTGTGAATGTTTGACTGCACCTACTCTGAAGCACTTTTTCCATTTTAGTGTTTTCTGTCCGGTTGCTTGGTGCTCTGCAAGTGATGTAATGGCAGCATGAGGTGGAGCCAGCTGTTGAATTCCTTTACTGTGCGTATTCCCCTAAAAAGCTCTAGTGAATAAATATGTGAGCAAAAAGGAACCTACTTGGAAACACAGATCAGTTTTTTGTTAATACGGTGGCTTAGTATATATTGAAACAAGTTAAAGATAATGCAAAATGTTTAAATTCATTTTGGGAGAAATGTGTTCAAAATATAAAAGATTTCTAGTTGTAAAAGTGGTTCAATGTTGTTGCTAAACCACTTAAAGTATCCTGTAAAAGTACTACAGCTCTTTTAATACTCATTGTAGGAACGAGGAACAGTTTGGCCGTATGTGACAACATAGTGTACGTGCGTGTGTGTTTTATTATTAGCATTTCTGCCAGAGGTGCATGGGGTGGTTCCTGAGCCTGTGGTGGTTTTTGGAGACACGTGCCAACCAGAAACATATGCTAGTTCATCCCAAAGGTGTTCAGTGGGGTTGAGGTCCGGGCTCTGTGCGGACCAGTCAACTTCTTTCACACCAAACTCATCCAACCAGGCCTTTATGGACCTTGCTTTGTGCACTGGGGCACGGTCATGCTGGAAGAGAAAAGGGCCTTCCACAAACTGTTTCCACAAAGTTGGAAGCAAAATGACTTGGTGAGATGAAGCATTAAGATTCCCCTTCACTGGAACTAAGGAGCCGAGGCCAACCCCAGAAAAACAAGCCCATAGCATTATGTCTCCTCCACCAAACTTGACAGTTGGCAAACCCATGCCATGAAGCTCCTGGCGCACAGTTTTGGTGCTGATAGTAATGCCAGAGCTGCTTTGGAACTCTGCAGTTATTGAGTCAGCAGAGCTTTGGTGACTTTTACGCACTATGCGCCTCAGCACTCGGCGACCCCGCTCTGTAACTTTACGTGGTCTGCCACTTTGTGGATGAGTTGCTGTGGTTCCTAAACGTTTCCACTTTGCACTAATACCACTTACGGTTGATCGTGGAATATCTAGGAGAGAGGAAATTTCACGAACTGACTTGTTGCAACGGTGGCATCCTATTACAGAACCACGATGGAATTCAGTGAGCTCTTTAGAATGACCCATTCTTTCACAAATGTTTGTAAAGGCAGACTGCAGGCTAGGTGTTTGATTTTATACAATGAAACACCTGAATTCAATGATTAAGAGGAGTGGCCCAATACTTTTGTCCATATAGTGTGTGTCTGTATATAAATACATACATACATACATACATACATACATACATACATACATATAACGTGTTAGCAAACAGTTAATTTTTTACACAACAAGACAATCAAAACCTTTACAGTTGCAGCCTTGAAACCAAAACAATGAGCTAAAAGATACTAAAATAAGGAACTGAGTGATAATTGTGTGTGGGTTCATCACCAAAACCCCTTTCACATTGTCTCTACACCTTCTTCATTTCAGTTGCTAATTTTAAAATATTAGAATAGAGCAACATTTAGGTCCCAAATACACGGTGATACTGATAGAGAGTATCTGAGATAAGATGGCATTGGCAGATAATATTTGGCACGGCAATGTGTTTGTTCCCTACTGTTCCCTCCCTCTGTTATCAGCCTGTGCACATAGAAATATGAACTGTATTTAATCCACCTTTCTTCCTCACAGGTGAAATGTCGAGGTCAGACTACCCTCCAGGGTATGACGACTCCCGGGGCCCGCTATACGCACCTCAGGGCGGGAATTACCCACCACCCCCTGCGTATGGCTTCCCTGGATTTGGTGGCCCCCCGGCAGGCCAGCCCTCTGCTCCCTACCCCACTGGTCCAAACGCCCCTCTGTACCCGGGCCAACCTGGGGGCTATCCTCCCGGCCCGTATCCAGGACAGCCTCACCCTGGTGGGCCTCCACGAGCTGGCTACCCCAGTCCCCCTCCCATGCCCCCTATCATGCCACCCACCATGCCATCAGATATCCTGAGCTCTGGTAAGTCAGGGACTGCTCAGCATGTCAGGGTGTCTTCTAATGTTTTTTTTTTTTTTAAACAAATGTGAACTTTGAAGTATTTTAGTACCTTGTCCTGACATTTTAAAAAAATTACAAATATATATATATATATATATATATATACATACATACATACATACATACATACATACATACATACATACATACATACATACATACAGTATATATACAAATTATAACAAATGCTGACTCTATAATTTAAGGTGAAATAGTTTTACTTGAATGCATCATAGCACTCAGAAATGTACACTCAGTATGAAGAGTAAAACATTTCGGGGAACAAATGCTTACACACTTTCTTGCCCAGAGTTGGGGCCTAATCTCAATAGAAGGTCAGAAGCATGGTTCAGGTTTTTGTTACATTGTATACATTTGATGTGGTTGGTTTTGGTTTCTCATTGCAACTATGCGAGTGCACTAAAGAACTATGCACGACATATCTACGTCCTGACGTCATCGTGTACGTGAGCTGCGTCTCCCCGCCCTCTCGGATCCTCTCTCTCAATCCAACATTAGTTCTGCTCCTCTCACCGCGGGCTCTCGTGGCACATTTTGTTTTGTTGCATTGATTTTCCCTTTTCTGGTTCTGATAATAGCCTGCCAGAACTTCCTGTTATTGGTCTGAAAGTCAGAACCAACCAAAACCAAAAAAATAAAGTTTTCACTCTAGAAACTAACCAAACCATAGTTTAATCTGAGCCGGACAGAGATCACCTTTTGTCGTCAGACAAAGATTTCACACCTGTCATTTTGGTTCGGATCAAGCAAGGTGGGTGTGAGATTTGATTTGAAGATCGATACTACTCACATCTGTACAGTAAATATGAAGCTAAGGACAGGAGATGGTTAGTTTAGCATAAAGACTGGAAACAGTTCAGTTTTTTTGGTACAGATTATACAAACTATAAGACAACATTAGTGAGCTGTAGAAGTGCTCGTAGGCAGATCAAAGAACCATTAGACGGAGCCAAGCGAGCAGCTTCCTGTCTTCATGCTAAGCTAACCATCGCCTGGCTGTTGCTTCATATTTAGAGTACAGACATGAATGGTATCAAGCTCATTCTCTAACCCTCAGCAAGAAAAGCAAATAAGCGTATTTCATCAAATGTTAAACCATCACTTTAAACATAACATTTAAATGACCATGCCTCGTATCTGACTCTTCATCGGTGTGCTATGACCTGTTTCTTGTTGCGTTTGTGGTCACTGCTCATATTTCTGTTCTGCTGATGACACAGGTGATGAGTTTGCGGCGAGCGGCAGCGGTTGGGACAGTATGAGCATTCGACATGCCTTCATTAGAAAGGTAGAACACACTTGTCACACAAACCATGATGACATCTGTCGTGTATTAATATTATTACATGTGAGTCACAGAGCAAAGAGAGAAACAACGGGTTGTAATGCCCCTTTTGTCTGCATGTGTTTTTCAGGTGTATTTGATCTTGGCTGTTCAGCTCCTCGTCACCACTGCCATTGTGGCCGTATTCACATTTGTGTGAGTAGGAAGAGTTGTGTTTTGTGCGCCTGTTTGTATTTGTCTCTGCGTGTGTCTTGCTCTCAACTCTGCCTCTTTTTCTCACAGCAAACCTGTCAGATATTTCGTACAGAGAAACCAAGCTGTCTACTGGGCATCATAGTAAGTCTCACTCTGCGGTGACATCGGGGCCTTTTTATGTTTTTATAGGAATCAAAATGAAAGTTTGTGAATTTGAATATATCCATCTCTTGTTGTTTTAGTGCTGTGTACTTCGTCACCCACTTGGTGCTGGTCTGCTGTAAGGGCCCCAGGTGACTGTGACAACGATTTACAAAGAATATTTTCACAAAGAATATTCACAAATTTGCATTTAATCTTCAAATTGCACTTTCTTTGTAGGAGGAAGTTCCCATGGAACATCATTCTGCTGTCCATCTTTGTAAGTTGGATGACTTGGATGACAAGAAATTGAGACACATGATTCCTGTCTGTTTCCTGGACTTGGATCAAGTCTATCCTTAGACTAAAACTATGTAGCTTTCTCAGTGGAGATTTCCATCAGACTAAACTAGTGTTATCTCAGTTATGTTTGATACACAACAGTGAATCACAACAGTGAGTTACCATAGGCCCAGGCTGCGTTTGCATAATGATAATGATCTTTGAGATGTTTTTATCAGCTCTCTGCACAAAACTGCTCCATGTATTACATCATGGAGCAGTTTCGTCCGTCGGTAGAGGTGGACCATTATTATTCAGCTTTGTGGTGGTCATTTCTAGACTTCTAGTATTTAGCACAAGAATGTACAGTATGTTAATATGTTGCAGTTATATATGAAGTATTATTTATTTAAGGGGACCGTCACGATTATCCCATATCCTATTATATTCCAATAACTCTTGAAGTGGCACTAAAACATACTGGAATCACTTTACCTTACATTTAGTTATTAAACAAATATTTTTTATTGCATCACAGATGAGAGACGTCTTTTGCTAGTGAACATCCTTTTTAGAGAAAAACAAACAATCAAATGTATTCATAAACCATAAGGTCCCTCTGCATGAATAAAGGATAAATAAATTAAACGGCAACATTGCATGATAATTCCTGTATTATTTTTTTTTAACCGGGCTCTATTTTACGTCTCCATCACACGAGCAAGCTAGAAAGCGTTTGCAAGTCACCCATGTGGAGATATTCACGATTATCCTGATAATGTAAATTCACCAGGATCAACTTATTGTGAGAGTTTTTCCAAACAATCCTATATCGTCCCATCACTGGTGCGGCCCTTTAATGGCTTAGAGTGTTTAGGTCAGTTACAGGATTTGTTTCCTCAAATGTTGTGATGTGACTGTATTTTATCGATTGACAAATGGACCTATTTTGTTATTTTTGTTTTACAGACCCTGGCTTTGTCCTTCATGACTGGATCTATTTCCAGGTATAAAAAAAAACTAAACCGTGTACAGTCCATGCATATGTGTATTTGCATGGACATTCCTGTCCATCCGTTTGCCTCAGAAATAACTGTGTGTTGCTCTTTTTCTTTTTTTTTTCTTTTTTTAGTTACTATGATACAAAAGCAGTGTTTCTGGCTCTGGGGATCACTGCAGTCGTCTGCATCGCCGTCACAGTCTTCTGCTTCCAGACAAAGGTAGTGTGTGCGTGCGTGCGTGCGTGTGTGTGTGTGCGTGTGCTCATCAGATGGCCGCAGTGTATTTGGGCGGTCACACTTGTATTAACATTTGTTAGTGGTTTCTCTCTCTAGGTGGACTTCACCAAGTGCCAGGGCCTTTTCTGTGTCCTGGGGATCGTAGTATTTGTGACTGGCATCATTTCAACGATTGTGCTGTCATTCAAATATGTGAGTTAAGGCTTAAAACAGAGTTTCCTCGTAACAGCTTTTCAGTTTTCCATCATTGTAATGACTGTTTGTTGTTGCAGATGCTGTGGCTTCACATGCTTTATGCAGCTATAGGAGCCATAGCTTTCACCCTGGTGAGTAATCCGCCATTTCACTTTTGATGGTGGTTTTATACTGTCATTTCTTTTACAGTTGCCCTGCGAGTCACACGTTGTGTCAATTGTTCCAGTATTATTCTGAATGTTTCTCGCTTGTCTTGTCAGTTCCTAGCGTACCACACACAGCTGCTGATAGGCAACAGGAAGCACTCCATCAGCCCAGAGGAGTACGTCTTCGCCGCGCTCTCCATCTATGTCGACATCGTCCAGATCTTCCTTTTCCTGCTGCAAATTATCGGCGCTTCGACCAAATAAGTACATCCGAGGGTCCACGACCAACAAGGTGCAGACAAACCCCCTGGCAAACTATTCCGTGCTTTTGAAAAACCGTTCGTTTTCAGTCAGATTTTAGACTAGTTTAGACTACTAGTCATTTATATTATATTATTGAGCTTTGGCGGTGCCGGTAGGCAGAACAAAAAACCTTTAAACAAAGTCAGGCTAACTTTCTCCGCTTTCCAAGTCTTAATGCTAAGCTAAGCTAACCGGCTGCCAGCTCACTGTAGCTTCATGTTTAGCGTACAAACATGAGTGGCAGCCAGCGACTCTTCTATCTCTCAGCAAGAACGTTTTTCAAAATATTGAACTATTGATTTAATCTTCAGAAGGCAAAAAGGGCTTTAAAGGTAAGTAGTAATGCACACAACAGCAGATGAAAATAGTGCTGCACTAAGTGTTTGTGCATAAAGCGTGATGTTACATTTGCTATTGATCCTAATGACACCAGTATGGGGCCTCAAAACTACGCTGAGTGTCGGCAGTATTGATACTTACCGATCTGCAGCTCATCCATGGCTTCATATTAACAAGCCTCAGCTGACTGTTTAATACATGTGTAGCAATTTTGTAACTTTCTACGTTCTACATCACTACGGTGCCTTCACAATGAGGATGTTTCTGGGATTAGTTTTTTTACTTTAAGAACTACAGGGTTATTGTGAGAATAATCAATATATACGCTGTTACAATGTGCCTTATTGTGTCCTTATTTAGAAGTATTAAATGTGATATGAAGAATGTTATTCAATTAAGTGACTACGCATAGTATAGTGGCCAACTATTGTGAAATAAGAAACAATATTTGTAAACTGAAGGGGAAGAGTACACCTCCTAAAACGGTGACAGAAGATCTGATTGGAGCAGAGAAGCGCTGAGAGGCGTGGACACGCTTAAGTGTCAACAAGGGGCCAATAGGACCTGGCCCCAGTCAACCAATGAGAGCAGACTATACCTGAAAGGTGGCGGGTATAAAATATGTTGTAAACTAGAGATCTGTGAGACAGAGTCACTACTTAAATGTGGTCTGTGGACAGTGACATGGTCCTCAGCTGAGTACTTTTGTAATGCTCACCATATCATCATCGAATAAATACAGTTAATATGAAGAGAAGTTTTCTGAAATTGATTTCTATGCGTCTCTATTTCCAAATATAAGAACACGACATTATACTCTACAGGCTTTTATAGTATTGTTACGTGTTTTATATATTCTCCTGTTAGTCAGGTCTCGGTTAGATACTTGAGTGCTGGCAGGGCGGGGTTTTTACCAGACAGGATTACACAATCAATGCCATGGTGTTGAATTATTGGAACAATGCTGTAAATCAGTGCCATCTAATGCGGTATTGTCCAAAAGCTCCTACATGATGAACCTCACCCGGCTGGTCCTCTGCACAGGTATAGACCCACGTTACATACCCTTGACTCAAAACAACTAAGGCAGACGTTTTAAATGTGCAGCACAGATGGTCAGTGTGGGGTATGTGTTTGTAAATATACATATCGATGATGAGGAAAATGTGTTTGCCTTTTCATATCAAATAAACATTTGTATTTGTGAGTTTGGATGTGGTTCATGTGCAGTTTGACCGTCTGTGATTCCGGTTTCCTCACAAATGTATAAATATACATTTATTTTCTTTATTATATTTATAGAACATCAGCATCAATGCTAATATGCGATCATTCTCCAGATTCAATGGAGTGGTCAACCTTAACATCTTTGTTCATGAGCAAGAAAAATCAAATCTGCAAAGTAAAAGCTGTCTCCGTCACTAGCAAGTTCCTTCCCAGATTTCCTGCATCTGCCTCACTAAGAAATACTCTTAAGAGGTTTTTTAAACTGGAGCCCATGAACTTCTCTTCTGTAATCAGTCTTTGGGCTGTATGCAGTGGAGTCGCCGTCTCAGTGGGGACATTTAGGATATAGTGCAAATCATTGCAGCCATACATGTACATCATTGGTCAAGTTTGACATCCTCTGCATGCTGGCGGTAGCGACGACCCTCATATTCTCCATCGTTTGACATTTTCATCCGCTGTCGAACCTTCAGCTGCTTCAGACGGTTCTTGTCCACTTCTCTCTTGGTCAGGATGAAGCCGATGACACCTGTGGGGAGGCCGATCATCCTGGAGGGGGAGTTGATTATTATATTGATTATTTTACTCAGTGGGCAACACACAGTATCCATTATTGATGCCGAGTATAGAGAAACTGTCCACATATTGTAGTATGGAGGGAGCAAATTGGGTGGGAATAACCAGAGGCCCGACGATACTTAAGATACGATACAATTGCAATTTTGAGATTGTGGTGCTGTTGAATTGAATCGTGTTGAACTGAGAAGTGATTCTAATATGTTCTCCACCCTGTTAAATGAGCTGGTGTAGAGATTATAATGTAGATTCTATTATCTTCATGAAGATAGGACTTATTTTTATTTTGCAGGACTGCTGTATTAGACATTTTTTTGGTGTACATAATAAATCCACAGTAGTTTATAATCCAACTATTATCCCTTTCAACGTCTATTTCTCCATGATTTCTGGTACAAGAACATAAATAGTTTGTGTCAGTTTTTGAATAACGGCTGTCACTGCGGACAACAGCAGTCAATAAATAATCTGAATGGTAAAACTGAATTATTTAGTAGATCTGACACACGGGCTGGAGATAAACAAGCAGCACTGGACTTCAGGACTACAAATAATCAGCACTAAAGTTATTTTTAATTAGAAAAACTATTTAAAACTTGAGCAATCACACATATTAACATGTTATTCAGAAACTTTGACGTAACTTTTTCAGAATTCATTCAAAATGTAACGTATTATTCTTCATGCTCAAGGCAAATTGTCGATATTTGGTGCAAACCTAAATTACAAACACATCGTCTCATGTAAAACAGCTATAGTGTGTGAAGCAGAATTTAACTAACACACTAACATTCATATCAGGTCTATTTTATTGCTCATTATGATGATTTAGGAGCTACATTTTGTTTAAGCAAAATGTCATCTCTGATGACTTGTGCTTTAAGAAGGGATTCTTTTTTGTTGCAGATTTTATATAGAGCTGGTGAGAGAGACAAAGTAATGTGTTTGTATTGTCATGTTATATCTTACATGGTGTTTTCGGGAAAATGTTGGATGTGCACTTGCGTTTGTGCATCACACAATGAATGACTAATATTAACAATAAATAATTACTCCTACTCATGATGCGGCCAGTGGCACTACTTCCGCATGTGCTGCATCAGCTGCCAATACTTCTGCCACATTATTGAATATATCAAGGTCCAGTACAGTACTACAGGTGTGGTTAAGAGGGGGTTTTGCTCACCGTTTAAATCAACAAATGCTTTGTATTTTTTTTTTGTATGGTTTAACATTACAGGAATAAAGAGAAGAGACTCACCAGGCATAGCCAACCAATCTCATGGGGTTCTTCGCCTTCTTCTTGGGGATGTATTCAGGACCCTCCTCCTCGTCCTTGTCCTCCCCGGCCCTCCTGGCGTCTGTGTGGGCGCCGGTTTTGTCATGTTGCCCCGTCGTGGAGCTGCACAGGGAGGCAGCAGGGGAGGCATGAAGCGACCGACACTGAGCGGCTTGCAGCCGCGAAAACTGACACACTGCCGGGGTTTGCCTCCACTGCGTAAAGAGCCACCGGCCGGGAACAAAGTGTACACCTAACGGGAAAGAAATGCCTTCATTCTTCAATATGACTTCTGCTCCCTCTGCGGTGAGGTCAGTGTGAGGCTTGAGTCTGGTTGAGTTATGCAAAAACAAGGAAAACCCACCTGTGTCGTCCAGTTATTACAGTGACGCTACATGACGTTATTTACACAAATGACTGCCGCAGCCCTGCAGTAGGAAGCTTTGACGTTTATTTAATTAAACATTTGAGGGCAACTTTTTACAGAATGTGTAATGTCTGCATATTACCTTTTAGTGCCGTCCTGACTGCTGTCACGTAGGGCGCCGCCATGTTTGTTGAGTAATGCTAGTCGGGCATGCGCAGTGGCATTTTCATCACCTGACTGCTGCCACCTAGCGGACACATCGATGTTGTGCATCTATGAAACACTGAAGGAACTCATGAACAGCGCCAAGCAGTTGTGTTTGTCAACATTTTATTTTATTAAACCAAGACTTACATTAAATTTATGTCATCATTTTACAAAAACACATACACTAAACTGAAACCAAGCAGCCTCAATGTATTCCTTGAATATACAGTTGTGGATAAACAGCCAATGGACAATTCAGGGCAGTTCCCTTGACTTCTGAGTCAAAAACAAGACAGAAGCCAGCAAACAACTGGAGGACAGGAAGCAGCATATTTACAAGTCAGTTTGACTAAGAATTGCCTTTTTTTTAAATTTTTTTACATGAAAAAAAAGAAAAAAAGAAAAAAAAAGCCCAGGAATCTTCTGTACAGTACAAAACAAGTCGTATAACATCTTCAATGCTACTTTTTTTTTATGTATGCGTTACATATGAGCATTCAAAAACACCTCGAACATCAACTTTATTGTTGAGGTTTAATATCAACAATGATGGAATGGAGGGATTAAGGGAGGCATTTAATCTTCCAGGGCGTAGTTGGGGTTGACGACCAGAACAACTTCTTCGGTGCTCGCAGATTCTGAGCCCTTCAGCCCCGCCGGAGACAGCTCGATGAGGATGTGATCCTGGGGAAGCAGAGCACATGGTTAAGTTAAGCCTAAACATAAAGTCATTTTCTATCTGGTTTGAAAACAGCGACTGTTTTTGCAGCGGGTGGACTCACATAGTGCACCAGCCTGTGGAGGACCTTCTCGATCAGACCCTTCTTATTGACAAGCTCCTCCTCGGAGTCGATCTCCGACTCGATCTCCTTCAGATACCAGTTCACCACCGCACTTTTCTTCAGCTCCTCCTCTTCCTCAGCTGCAACACAGATAGCAGGGGAAAGGTTAGAGACTGAACAATACAAAGAAAAAGACAAAAACAAGTATGGAAATTAGAAAAAACTCTTCAGCTTGAAGAGAGGAGTCTCTTACCTTCCTCGGCCCGGCGTAAATGCAGGACCAACAGATTGGAGATGCGTCTGTACTCGGGGAAGGACAGGCGGAGAGCCGGTTTGGGCTGGCTGCCAGGCTCAGCGTGGCCATTCACACCACTGACATGGACTTCATCTCTGTTGCCGTGCCCGTTTATACCATTCACCCCGTTAGGGACTGCGTTTCCTGAAAAGATAAAAAGTGTAAAAATTTGATAAAAATCTGGATGTCTTTTCAGTCCAGGTCTAGTATATTTATGTCGTGTCTTTGCATGTGCATTTATACGTTTGTGTGTGTCAGTACCATCCTCCTGCTGCTCCTCTTCCTCCAGGTCGTCGTCTTGCCCCAGGTTGATGTCGGGCGTCTCCACTCTGATGATGGATTTGTTCAGAAGACGGAAGGCTTCCTTCACGTGTTTGGGCTGCACCTGGAGACATTGAGAGAAAGGCAAAGGTCAACATTCTGTAACGTGTAAAACGGCCGAGAGTAGTTTGGGACTATTATTTTTGTAATATTGTGACTTTATTCTCATTAAATTAAGACAATTCTCTTAATGGCTTTTTTCTCCAAATATCTGGCTGAAACACATATTGGCCATCCAAGTCCATGGAATAAAAAACGTTTTTTTTTTTTTTTTTTTTTTTTTATTAATAATGTATCATTAATGTGAATAGTTGCCACATGCACATTTCAAGAGGTTTCTTCCTCAAACAAAAATCCACAAAAGAGGAGAGAAGAGTAAGTTGTGCCTTCAGGTGTTCTGACTCAATGCAGAATGGCTGAGAGCCTTACTGCATTATATTCCATTTTATTTTTATATTTTTAATAGTCACCTGGCACCTGAATTTTGTTTTCCTTTACATAGCCTAATAAAGACATTTCTTCCTTGAATTAATGCAAAAGGGCACGAATTTGTGCATAATAGTTCAGCAGAATGCAGGAATTTAAGTGTTTGACGCCCAAATGTGTCTCCCCTGAAACCCACGCCCTCGGTTGGGGTTGTTAGATAATCATATCAGGGCTTATTACATTATGAGATTTGATCACACATTAAAAACCAAAGTATATGGGCATTTTTCGATATTGTGCCAAGTTATTACAGCCAGCAGTTCTTGTACTTGCAGCTTGCTTTACACAGAACTGTCACTTTAAGAGTTACATTTTGTCCTGTATCCAAGTGTGTCAAAAATGATTGCGTTGCCATCTGTGTTAAAGTCCATGTGGCCCTTTTGTGCTTGCTGCATATAAAAAAAATTAAAAAAACATTGTTGGCACCCACCTCGTCACAACAGTGCATGCGGGCCATGCCCTCCGACAGGCGGATCATGCTCTCCAGCTGCCGCACCGTTATTCTCCAGGCAGACTTTGTAACACCTCCGGAGCCGTCGCGCTGGCGGAGACGCTTGTACTGTTCCACGATGAACTCTTCGGATTCGCCGGAGATCTATAGAAGCGCACGCGGTTAATAGGAAGCACAAGCATACAAATTGTTAACCTGACGTCAACGCGCACAGTTGGTGCAGGCAGAAGCGCACCTTGGGTTTGAACTGCCTCGCAAAGAGCAGGTATCTGCGGATCTCATCCAGAGAGTACAGTCTGTCCACAGATTCCTCGATGCGGGAGTGCAGGTCCACAATGCGTCTGGCAATGGCGTAGTCCGTCACCTGGGATACACACATTAACAGGGTCAGATAAAACTGTTTTTATACCTGTAGGGAAATCGTTTTGTTAGCAAATAAGAGGATGCAAGAAATTAAGAATGGAACAAATAACACAGACACGCTTAAACATCTGAAGTGGAAGTAAAATGTTTACGTTTATTTAATAAATCAGCGCAGGAACAAATGCTGTATACCTCATTACAGTCGTCCACCAGGATGAAGAAGAGGTCGAAGCGGCTCATGATGGGGGCGGTCATGTTGACGTTCTGCTTCAGACTCTTGCTGCGGTCGTAGCGCCCACCGACGGGGTTGGCGGCAGCCAGGATGGAGGTGCGAGCGTTCAGGGTGGCCTGGAGGAGACGGAGGTAAAATCTGGTTATTCTACTGCAGAGATGACTGAAAGGCTGCCTTTTAAGTTTGACTTCCAACAGTGCATCTTCATCAACAAAGTAAACGGTTTTAGTTGTATTGGATTTTCATGTTATGCTATAGAAATGGATGTTAAGGCTTTTTAGCACGGGGGCGATTTTCTTGCGATTAATGTGTTGTTAATATAATTTTTTTCAAACCGTTTTTGTCATGAATACTATCAAACAGAATATTACACGCCGAAAAAGAACGAGATAAGAGTTTTGAGCTTTTTCTTTATGGAGGCTTCGTCGTCCGAACAAAGACGGCAAACTTGACTACTCCTTTCAAACTTAACAGAGGCAGAGCATACCAGATCCACACCTGTTCTCACCTTTCAAAATAAAAGCCCTAGACATATACAAAGTACAACTTTTTATCAGCTGGAACCACAATTCACTCTAAGCATTCAATAAAATATCTTACTGTAGCTTAGGTTATACCAAAAATGTACTTCAGACAGACTGCCAGACACGACAGTGGTTGGTCCTCTGCCTGCACGAATCTCTTTGAACCTTTTATGTGCAAGTGGTGTAACTGCTGAAAATTCTCATCGCTGCCAGTATGAATAGTTTTGACATTTGTGTCGTTTATTCGTCTCGCTCTTGGTGTGTAAAGGCCTTAAAAAGGTGTCTCCTGACCAAAATGGGGTGTGAAGTTTACTACAAAACATACAAAAAGGTTTTTTGGATCTTCATTTCTAGCCTTTTTACCAGTAAATAAAACTCTGTTGGGCGAATTTCCCAAATAGTTTGACAGACCATAACATCCCGATCCTTAGGAGACACAACTTTGTATTATTTCAGCGTTCAGTTAAATCCAGCGGCAGTACCTTGACTCCAGCCTTGGTGATGCTGATGGTCTGCTGCTCCATGGCTTCATGGATGGCCACCTGGTCCTTAATGTCCATCTTGTCGAACTCATCAATGCAGCACACACCCTGGGAGGAAAAAAAAAAGTGCCATTAATTCCACTGAATACACCCAATAATGTCCTTCGGTGCTTGCTTTATGACCCGTAACGCTCACGTTGTCAGCCAGCATCAGAGCTCCAGCCTCGATGACAAACTCGTGGGACTCCTCGTCTCTGACCACAGCTGCCGTCAGACCTGCAGCGGTGCTGGCCTTGCCGCTAGTGTACACTGCTCTAGGACTGAACTCCTCCACGTGCCTGCACACACACAAACACACATTTAAATTACCATCCAGACTGAGATCTGTGCACAGTGTCTTTCAGTCCTACATTTGATGGATCACAATGTAGTGACTGGGAACGTGTCTATAGTTGTGTCACATACTTGAGGAACTGGCTCTTGGCAGTACTGGGGTCTCCGACGATGCAGACGTTGACGTCTCCTCTCAGCGAGGTTCTCTCCATGGTCGTCTTGGGAACGCCCCCGAACAACATCAGCAGGATGCCACGCTTCACCTCATCATTGCCTGCAAATCACGGTGACCATTTAACTGAAAATTTGCAGCTTAAATGCCCCTTCGACGCGACCTTTTCGTTGATAGAGAATAATGTTGGACGGCGGGTTCGAGCACTGACCGTGGATGGTGGGGAAGAGGCTGGTGCACAGGTTGTGGTACAGGTTCTTGTCCTGGCTCATCTCAAACACCTTCTCCCACTCCTTCTCGGTCATCTGGCTCTTGATGCTTTCTGCCGTCTGCTCCTCATCACGCAGCTCCTTACCACCAAACTATAACAAGAGAAAAGGCACTTGTGATTAAAACACCAGGTAGGCCACCGGGGATCAGGACTCGAGGCGTCGATAGAAAAAGTGTTTGGGAAGAGCGGGAATCTTCCCCGGGTCGCCTTCGGACCAACTTTTTTTTTTGGTTATTATCATTATTAGCTTGTGTGTGTGTGTGTGTGTCTTACTCGTGGGTTGGTCGGGGCCACATTGCAGGCGAGGAAGGCCAGTCTGTATGAAAGCTCTCTGACTCCCAGAGCTTTCAGTCCTCTCAAACCATCAGCGTCAAAGCCCTGGGGTCCACCAACCCGGGTGCTGGTCTCTGCTCGCACACCTGGAGACGGGACGCCCATACGGAAAGACGTCACGATGTGTCGAATAGGATTCGTGATTTGGGACAATTTAGGTGACTCGATTGCCAAAAGTGCGTGGTGAAAATCATACCAGGAGTGCTGAGCTGAGAGACGTCCGGCACGACAATGAGGGTCCCGATGAAGTCGCAGCGGTCTCCGGCCTGAGCCGTCTCCACAGCCTCTGCCCTCAGGACGACCTCCAGGGAGCGTGGGATTGAACCCCGAGGAAGCTCCGCCTGCGTCTCCTGGACACGCACCTGAACACACAGAGTTAGACTCAATCAGAAACCTTATGTTGTCATCAGTACACCCATTTATGTATAGATACAGATACAGCCTCTCTTCATATACCCTTTTGCCACCAAAATTAGCACGTACATGCTGCTATTTTTAAAATACTTTTTTTTCTTTTCTCTGTGCCTCATGTTCCACGTCATGAATGCGCCGACCGGCCCCAAAAGCAGGGTTAGTAAACAGTGGAAATGTTATAGTGGTTACTTCTTTTTTTATTTCTGTTACTTAGTCAGTCTCTCTTTTTCCAAATTCGGACTCGGTAGAGACTACTGCGGAGTCATTTGTCCCGGGAATTATTGTTATGATTGTAACCTTTCCCCACTGAAGACAAAAGCCACATGTTAGTGGGTGTTTTTGTCCAGTGGGAAAGGGGCTATATTTACCTTCTGGAAGTCGATGAACTTGGATTTGTGTGTGTCGAGGTGGAAGCGGCTGCGGTTGTTGCAGACGGGGTTTCTGCAGATGGTTGGTGGGGAGTATTTGAACTGCTGAGGGACATCTTTGATCATTGCCTGGCAGTCCATACACAGGAAGGTGCCACTCACCTGCAAAATCATGAGAAAATATACTGTAATGCTATAACTGAGGAGCTCAACGTTACTTTATTCACACAAATCACCGCTTTGATTTTGTTTTTAGGCACGAAGCAAGCCAATTATTTTCGTGCATTCAGGATATCTTACCAGCTCAGGGTGTACTGGGTGCGTCCTCACCACCTGACCACTGATCCTCACCAGGGTGCCAATACGTATGGATGACAGCTCCCGGATCCTAGATCACATTAATACATTGCTCTAGATTTGCTTATTTAACAATCAAGTCTTACATTAAAATCACAGCTACTACATCATTTCTGATGAGATTACTACAGTATTTGAATTGTAAGTATAGTATGCCATGTCGTATGCCAACAGAGCAACCTGAAATTGACTGACAATTTCGTGCGTGCACAGCGATTCACACACAGTTGATGTAGGTTTGTCGTGAGACTTACTTGTGTCTGGTGGGCAGATCCTCAAGGGCTACGTAGAACTCTTTGTTGAGAGGAACATTCCCATGATCCCGAGCAAAGTTGCGCACCGCCCGACAAAGGAAGGGGTAAACTCTGAAAAAACAATTTAATGTTATTCCACAGCTGCCTCTCCATAGTCGATTGACATAAAAAAAAAAAAAACCTAACTATTGATAGTCGATTAATAGTCAACATCATTTTCATGTTTAAAAAAAAAAAAAAAAGGGGAGGCAGAAAATATTTTTTCCAGCCTCTCAAATATGGAGATTTCCTGCTTTTATGTCATATTAAAGTGAATCTTTGGGTTTTAAATTGACAAAACAAGACATTTAAATGAATGCCAAACGTTTTACTTTTTTTTCTGACATTGTATAGACCAAAACAATTGATCAATTAATCGAGAAAAGAAGCCTCAGGTTTATCGATAATGACAATAATAGTTAGTTGCAGCCCTAGTTTATTCACCAACACAGATACAGTATCTTATGCACTTACAGATGAGATCACCAGCTTTACTGGTCAAAGTGCTGAGACAACAAAGTGCTCATGAACAGGTCGATGGCGTGGTGAGAGCTCACCTGTAGTACTCCTCCTGGATGGTGGTGGCCAGCTCCTGGTTGAAGCCCTCCAGGTCTGTGAAGCTCACCAGCAGCGTGTTTCTCTCCGGCCGGATGAGCTCCTCGGCCTCACGGACATACTTCACCTCCCCGTCCCCGGTCTGGTACC
Organism: Bovichtus variegatus; assembly: GCA_943593645.1. NCBI lineage: Eukaryota > Metazoa > Chordata > Actinopteri > Perciformes > Bovichtidae > Bovichtus > Bovichtus variegatus. Next base: position 2,028,100 of record CALSCE010009356.1, read on the forward strand.
TGCACACGGGAACATCATTAAACAGAACACACAGCATTACACGATCATTACAGCATTGGATCATCTTAATAACTAATAAATACATTCACAATGAGGCGGCCGACAACAATACAATAAGGCCTGTTGCTGGCTGACTTACTCCTCCAAGAAAGCCTGGAATAACTTCTGACACTTTTCAGCCAACTCGTCTTTCACCATCTCTCCGGCATTCTCCGCGGTTGTTGTGGCGACATCCATGCTGAAACCCCGTCAAACTGGAACAAAAGACTCAAAAAGTTGCAGAATAACAAAGAGCCGTGCCGCTGCTCTCCGGACAGACACAGACACACACACACACACAGCACGCTACAGTCCCGACAACCGAGCGGCGGTTTCGCGCGAAAAGAGAGGCACGTGACGTTTGGCGCGCCGCTTTCGACCAATCGGTGATTGTTCTCTGTCTTGTAGCCAATCAGGAGTGAAGCTGTCAACTGACGCAGAGTCCTTCTTCTCTTCCCCGCGGCACGCTTCCGCTTCAAAGTCGATAAAGTTCAGTCGAAAAAAATGGCGAAGACCAAAAAAAATAAATGTTTTCTTTGTCTGTGTGCGAACGGTTGTGCACTTTATTAATTATACACAAAATGAACCATGACCACAATGTCACGAGTCAGATAGCTTTCTCTAATCCTAACGATACGTCATTGAATAATAAAGCATCTTTTGTTGCATTATTACAATCATAATAGCTTGTGGAGAGGATTACCCCCCCAGTGTTATTGCTAACACAGGGTTGATATAATCAGTTTTTTAAATCAACATGTACAAATCATGAGCATGATTATTACATAAAATACCAGTAACACCAGTGGTGTTCAAATGTGTGTAAGCCACTGTACTGGTGCAGCTCCCCACTGTGACCACTGCAGGGCACTCCTGCTTTTCTGCTGCGATTAACTTGTCATCATTGCCATTTTGAATCCAAGCTAAACACAGCAGCTGTTCTCTATGAAGGAAGAGACCACCAACTTGCAGCAATTTTCAAGCCTGGGGACTGCATGTTTGATAGTCAAAAGATGCTCTATCATTTAGGGTCAATATGACTTCATGGGTATTCTTCAGTGTGCTGGGTCCAATGAAAGGTGGAATCACAAATGTAATTTTTTTTGTCTGTCTCATCACTTATTACTTACAGTAGGAGTAAGCTGAGCCGATGGTTTTCTGAGACAGATTTCTTTGTATTCGGCACAACTTTCCATGACAATTTACTTCGAAACCAGAAGAACCACTAAGCATGTAGTGTAGTGACTTAGAATGACCTCTGGAGGAGGCTGTTTCCTAACAAGGCCAAAGAAACAGTTGAGTTAAAATGGCAGGGGAGAAGTAGAACCAAACTACCTGCTGACACCAGGGCTCTTTGTACCTCACAATACTCATTTATGTGCTCAATTAAGTTGTAAATATACAAAAATGTCTTCAAAATATACCTGATTGGGAAATTTTAAGTATTTGTTTATTATATGTATGCATTTATTATATATTACATTTATTAAGAGAGTCCTTATGATGACTTTTCTTTCAAATACTATCTGCTGATGAAGGCTTTAAGATGCAGCTGAAAGCCCTTGGAGAAATCTAGTAAGTGGACCTTGAGCTAAGTGTGTGCGTGTGTGTGTGTGTGTGTGTGTGTGAGTGTGTGTGAAAGTGCCATTTCCGAGATTAAAAATGAACCTTCAAGCCCAAAAAACTTTTTTTGAACACATTTAAAAACAATTCAAAATTTCCTAGCAGGCTGTAATATTAAATATGATTGCAGCTACATTATACTGTGTATCAATCATTCATTATGTGTTTGTGGATGCTTCATAAAAGGAGTTATAATTGTTGACACACATAAATAAACACTTAAAAATGTCCTTGTATCTGCTCATAACTACATTTTAGTGTGTTATCAACTATTTATTAAGTATTTATATACTTTATATACAAACAGTCTGCAGTCAGCCTCTGCAGGGTTCAGTACAAGGACCATCTGTGACCAACCAAACACTGATTTCTACTCTATTATTCCACTAATGTCTATTTCTGCTCCCACATCATTCTCACGTCTCCACCTGCTGAGGCCAATACAAACACTCCCGGCAGGCTATTGGTTTCACCTGTCACATTGTATGAATCCACCAGGAACAAAGCAGGAAGTTGTTGCAGGCCATTTGGATGCAACCCAGTCTTTCTCTCCCTCTTTATTTCTCCTTTTGTCTTGACCTCTGGTTTTCCCACAATTGTTCAGCAGCAGGAAGCTCAGCTTGTCTGAATATGAAGGAACCTGACCATCTGTAGGCAAACACGCACACACACACACTAAACCCCTAACACTCACACAGATGTGCCACAAGTGCATCAGGGAAGGTCGGTGAGGTGGGCTTTTTATATAATATTTCCCTTTGTATCATAAAGTCATTTCTAAGCAGCATATAATGTGCCTCAAAAATGACAGTACAGTTACATTCACACACACACACACACACACAGTTGTAAGATGTGCAGCAGGCTAGGAAAGAGGAGAGGGTGAGAGACGGTTTAAATGAGTCGTTTCCTGGTGTATTTGTATTCGCATGGTGACGCATTTTCATTGTTTTGGTGATTTACTCCAGCACACTGGACTTGAAATGAAACAGTGCCTGAGGTTTAAGTGCTGCCAATCAAGTTCATGGATGCTAAAGGCAAACAAGCAGCATTTCAGAATTTTTTAATACTCCTGACATCAGTAAGTCAAGTTTAGCGTCTGTAACACTTTCTGAAGACTGAAAAATCCCCTTTAAACAAGCAGGAAGGGAAATTGGTTTCAAACAGTATTGTTTGCAAAGGTTTGGAACCAAATATTGAAAATGAAGACACACTAATGTTTGTGTAAACACCCCCAAAATTGAATCTGAAAGTCAGCACTTTAACCTTGTTGTTGTTTAATTTAAAATTGTTTTAATATGCTGGAGTAGAAAGCAAAAACAAAACACCATGCTACTGTTAACTGTACAAACAAGCTGTATTTTGCAACTTGCTAATTCTAACATCCTCATATTCTTTTCTTTTCCCCCAGAAAACATATTTTATATATATATATATATATATATATATATATATATATATAAGGCAGTTGCTTAAAAGTCACAAAACTGGCTTTGCAGAATTAACTGCCCTAATACGAAAACAGTATATGTACGCCAACAGCTCTGTGATGCTGGTTTTACGTGAAGTATTCCTTTGAGCTAAATGCTAACGTGAATGCTAAAATACTCACAATGACTATGCTAACATGCTGATGCCATGCAGGTATGTTTACCATGTTGGCCCTTTGCCAATTAGAACTAAATACAAAGAACAGCTGAGCCTGAAGGAATTGTCAAAGTTTTGGACCTGTTTTTGGAAATGTTGACTTGATGGTGCTATGAAAAGTTACCAAAGTTATTATGACATTGCCCTACCTGGAGCCATGCCACTGGCATGGCTGAAAATCACCAAGAAGTGGATGAGTACATTCATGTGTAGTTAATGAGTTGGTCATTCATTTGGTCTCGTCTTTCCAGTCTTTTTGCAATTTATATTCTCAGTTTTGGTGCTTCTATTAGGAAGGACAAGACTGAGGGTGTATGGTTTGCTAAACCACATATAATTGAGACTAAAGACTTGAGGGGGAAAAAAGGAACATCTATAATTGGGTCATGATATTATTATCTTTGTATCTTTCATAAGAGCTAACAACATCCTGACTTTTAACACTTTACAGATCTACTGTATGTTTACACATCAACATTATACCTGCTCGCTCCTGATGTCCTTCAGTGTCTCTCCTGCACGTTGTTAAACTGATTTATACTATAGCAGCTCTCTGTGTTGGTGAGGGCAGAGCAGCTCTGGTGTTTGATTGTCTTAGCTGCTTGTTTTTCCTAAAATGAGCTGCAACAGGAAGTCTTTCCTGTTTTGAATACACTATTAATAGAAGAGAATTGTGTGTATTTTGTGTGTGTGTGTGTGTGTGTGTGTGTGTGTATCTGTGAATGAGAGACAGGGGGGGGTATATGAAAAGGTAACAGGTATGATTTCTTTCTATACAATGACTGTAAATGAAGTGATTCCACACACATTTCTGTATATACAAAGCCCCAATCATGATTGGATGACGTTACAGTGATGCCACAGTCAGCCCTTCATTGTGGTGCTGACTTACTGTATTCTTCCCTTTTGTCTCTCTCACAACTCTCCTCTTCATCCTCCTCCTCTCTGCTTCAGGAAACAGGACACAGTAAACTTCCAGCTTCTGTTTCTCTCACTTCCAAGTGGAAGTAGGTATGTGGGAAGCGCTTTGTGCATGCGTGTGTGTGTGTGTGCATTTAAGTACTGGAAAAATGGACCTCCTGACCCTGTCATGCTCCCTTCTCTCTCACGCAGAAGTAGCAAACTGTTTATATCAGTAATATAAATCTGCACAACCCAAACGATGACACAAACACATCCACACACTCCCTCACACAAACACACACACATGCATGTGACTCAGATACACCTGGCTACAACACGTCCCATTTTAAAAAGCACTGTTTCATTTTTCAAAAGGATTTTACTGTGCTCATGCTCCGGATCAGTGGATTCAGATGGCAGTTGGCGGCTGAGTGATCATGAATCAATAAAAAGGGGGACAGGCTGATGATAATAAAGATAAGAACACACGCCACAATGCCAACTCATTTCAACACCTTTTTCAAAGAATCTGTATCTGTACACCACCAACTCTGCCCACAAGCACCCCAAACACAAAATAAAACAAAAAAACAATATTTCTTTGCAGCCTTGGACAGTGCTGGCAGCTGACGTTTGAACCATGTAAATAGATTTGATTCAGGTTAGTTTTTCCACCTTTACTGTCCTCTTGCAATGTGTTTTCTGTGATTAAGCTGAAATAAATCCTTAATCTTCCATCTCATTAGCTTGCTTTGTAAACTCTAAAATGTTTGCGTAATGTTGGCCACCCACTTTGCTGTGGTTGAGTGGTTGAAGTACCAGGAATTCATAGTTTCACTCAGGAAGCAAGAAATGTATTTCACAAGGGAAGACAGTTTCACAAATATGGGTATTTTGAATATTTTATTACAAACATCAACAACAGTATACAACAGACACAGTAGCACTGAAAACAAGTCTAATAACAGTATTTACAGGAGAACCCCCACAGTGAGGGAGAAGACAAGTCGTGGGCCAGCAGACTGCTCCTTACTTTGTCCATAAACACACACATATATACACAGTATATACACATATATACAGAACAAGCAAACACTAGCTGGAATGTAAACTGGAGGACTCAGACTCTGTGGTTGTGGAGGCCCCTGGGCGTCTTCGTGGTAATATCTTCAAACTCGAGGCTCGGCTCAGAGTGAGGGCTCTGCGGGCCGAATTCTTGAACCCGGCCCCCAGGAAGGCGTACAGCAGTGGGTTCAGGCAGCAGTGTGCGAATGCCATGGGCTCAGCCACCACCAGCCACACGCCCAGGACGGCCTCTAGGCTGCAGCCGCGGGGCAGGACCTCCAGGCGCAGCAGAGCGTCCACGGAGATGCCCACTCCGTAGGGCAGCCAGCACACAAAGAAGCAGAGAACCAACGCGATGGTGGTCCTGACCGCTCGCCGCTTCTGCCTCTGGCCCCCGAGAGGCCCTCGTGTCAGCCTGGTGACGATGACACAGTAACACACCAGGAGGACCAGGCCTGGGATCACCAGACCCACCACGACCAGCTGGAGGTGGAAGATTGCAACCCAAACAGGAGCGGTGTCTGCTGGGTAGAATCGCTGGCACAGAGTGGCCCCCTCGCCTCCCTCCTGAGTCCGGGCGAAAACCAAGTCAGGCACTGCCAGGAGGGCAGCAGGCAACCAGGCACCTGCAGGGAGAGAAGAAGATACAAAGATGTAAGGGACTGTGGGAGTAAGAAAGAAGAAGAGGAGAGTTGCAAAGAGAAAAAGAAATAGATGATCCTTCAACACTCACCTACATACACCAGTCTGTGAGCCAGCAGCTGCCTCAGCCCACCAGTGTTGGTGTCCGTGGCTCGGACCACTGCCAGGTAGCGGTCCAGGCTGATGAAAGCCAGGATGAGTACGCTGCCGTACAAGTTGACCGTGTAGATAACATGCACAATGACGCAGGTGGCCGCTCCGAAGCACCAGTCAGCCAGGGCTGAGTCCACGGCCCAGAACGGCAGCGCCAGAACAAAGAGGAGATCAGCAGCTGAGAGATGCAGGCGATACCGGTCAGTGAGGCTGCGCTTTGACCTGTAGACAGTCATTACAATCACAGGAGAACAAATCATTAAGCATATTGTTTTTTGTCAAGGACATAAAGATACTCATCAGATCAACCACCAACCATCCTCTCACCTGCGTTGGCAGCCCAGCACTATGACGACAAGGCCGTTTCCAGTGATGCCCAGGGTGAAGATGAGGGCGTAAACCACAGGCAAGAAGACCTGCTGAAGGTCAGCAGTCATCACATGCTCCACGTCACAGGGCTCCTCCAGATCCACCCCCAGGTCGCCAGAACCAGAACCTGAGCCTGTGTCATTGTAGTCGAAGACGATATGCTGGAGAGAAGATCATGATTTAGAGCAGGAAGAAAAGGAAAAAGCAACAATTGGTTGTAAACACAGATTTGTGAGTCTTCTTAAAAGCTCCCACGTTTGGTTTGACTACACTTCACTGACAACCTTACCTCATAGTACGACATGACGGAGGCAGTCCCTCTCCTTTCTCAACGGAGTGAAGTTGAGATTTCTGTCTACAGGGGATTTATAGTTGCACTCATGCTCCTCCCCTAAACACTCCAACACATCTGTGTTCCTGCTGAAACGTTTTTCCTGTTTTCGAAGTGTCAGGTGCTGATAGTGGTTCTATCACAGGATACTGTGTTGTGTGTGTGCACTGCTTGAATTGTTTTGGCCCTGAGACCTCTGGTTTGTCATAATCAGGGCCTACATACACAATGTGTGTGTGTGTAACAGTGTCTCTCCAAACTGCACGCTCTGTTAGATCAGCACAGGCAGCAGGAGTTTCAGCTCTCACTCCTCAGTGGGAACATACTTGTTGTATTTGCGTCAGCGTCTTATGTGATGCATGCTAGCATGGAAGACTTGGAGAAGTGAATGTGAGATGATTATCCGCTGTGTTAGCTGTCAGACTTCCTCTGATCTTTCACAATCAATGAACCATGAGCGTGATATTGTGTCAAATTTCTGAGGGCAAAATAACAATAATGTTTCAACACCGATGTGATCATGAGGAGCACAAACCTCTGGAGTGTGAACCTGGACTTTTACATTCATTATTATCATTATCATTTAGGGATGCACGATATTGGATTCTTGGCGATAACGGATATTTTACAACTCATTTTGGTTGATTGCCGTTATACAGTACATACATGTTTTTTTCCCACCTAATTGCAGAGAACATCAAGTCTCTCCTGCAGGGGAATTTACATATTATTATGCTTACTGTTATCGTGATGGCCCACTGGCCGATGCAGACATAAAATACAATGCTTTTCAAAATGTGCACATTCACTGGGCAAAAGAAGAAAACTACTTCAAATTAGGTTAAATGTCAAACATGCCATGTTTACTTTTTATGTAACATATTGTCATGTCATATTGGAGAAAATGTTCATTTCTGGCAGATGCCGATATTTTATTTTCATAGCCTTTATCTGACATTACCGATGACGTGCCGATATCACTGTGCATACAGTATGCCTACTGTAATTCTAAATAAATTGACCAATTAAAAAAACTTTTTTGAATGAATGATTTAAAATGAATTATAAAACTCAAAGTAAAGAAAATAAATATAAAAAGGACTTAAATTTGACAATAATAATATTTCCTCATTCTGTCTTTAAATGAATGAAATATAATTGAATTTTGAAATGAAATAGCAAATAACTTCTTTACTTTGGTATTGTTATATGCGTCTGTCGTTTAAGTCCCATCTCAATATTCATTTGCTTCCTGCTTAACATTTACATTTTTTTTAAATGTTTTTTATGTTTCATTTAAAGAAGCAGCAGAGAGCAAGAGTGGCCAGCGGCTGTGTGTTGGCAGGAGTCTGGCCGATCGGAGCACCCGGTGGCACATTGCTTACACATCTTTACATTTAAAGAATAAAAAAATGCAATATGCTGGCAGACACATCAAATGGAATATCAATATCAATCAATCAATGGAGATCAATTTTATTTTTAAAAATGTGGTTTAATTGTGAAAGTCAATTAATTAATCAATTAATTTAAATTATTATAATGGAATTTCATTATTATTAATGTATTAATTGACGATAATGAAACTCTATATTCTATATCAATGCATGTGATGCCGAGTCAGTCAGCAGAGACATTTCCTGGATTGTCACTCGCAGGTCTGACTTTAAATCCCCATCCTCTGCCATTACATTAATCTCATAAGTAAACAGCAACACCTCCCAAACAAACTCTGCAAACCTTCAAGACCCAACTCTCAGTCCCTTATCTCTTGCCCGTTTTCCCCACCCTTCCTCCACATTCACTGGTATCAGCAGTAACATCTTTAAAATAACATTTTTGTGTAAAAATAACTATTTCTCCTCATCAAAGTGATCCACTTAACTTTATAAACCAGCGTCTTGCACTGACTGTATTAATTGTGGTTATACTCGTTTTTATATTTTTTATTAAGGTGAAGAAACTCCGAGTTGCCTCATTGATCTAGAGCCACTATGCCTGCGCCGCATGCTATTGACCCAAAAGCTTAAACACAAAATGCAGGTAGTGCAAAATAACGTGATCAGATACATGCTCAACGCTCCTCCCAGGACACATATTGGACCAGTAGAAATGAAGCAAATTAGATTATCACACGTTAAACAACAACAACTGAAACTTAATCATTGTTAACCATGTTTGATATAATTCAGTAAAGAGCCACAGAATATATGAACTGTCAAATTGACATGGTTGGAAGGAAACATAGTTGCAACAGAAGAGCGAGCATTATATCATGCAGTGGAACTTGTGCTAGAAGTAAAACAGCAAAAAGCTCACTTTTCTATACTGGGATCTCCTTATGTATATTAAACAAAGTCAAACAAAGACCATTTCAAAACAAAAGTTAAGGCGGCTTTGTGGGGAGGGTTGATGGTTTACTTTTAAGGGAGGGAGTTTGAACCATGGGCGGGGAGTTGAAAGGTGGACTAGTTTCTGTTGTCTTTGTTTGTTTCTATCGATTTGTACGTTTCCATGTATTGTGTTTGTGTTTTCCATCACAGACCACTTTGGAAATAAGTGTTGTTAGTAATGCTTATACCCAAGTGCTATCCACTGGGATTTTTGTGTCATGACCCTCTTTTGACTTGCAAATTCATAATGAAAATAAAATACAATTTGCTCTGTCATTACAGGAAACACACAGGTGTACGTAATCCCATTAATTTAAGATGGCCTTCAATTCAGATGTACCAGGTGCAGAGCCTGCATTACTATGCATACTGGCTCACTGGGACACTAAACAATCATTCATTTTATTAATTACACCTGTGCTTTTCTGTTCCAACATGTCTTCTGTGTAAAGAAAACTAAATATATATAGAACAATATATATTATATAATATATATTATATAATATATATAATATAATATATATATATTATATTAATATAATATTCTATATATATTGAATATATATAAATTCCATATATACACATATATATAGAATATACATATATTCTATATATACACATATATTCTATATAAATATTCTATATATGTATTCTATATATATATATATATATATATAGAATATATATATACACACATAATAATGGTATCTTTCATGTTTTAAATATATATATATACACTCACACATATATATATATATATA
>CALSCE010009356.1:2068796-2090001 GCA_943593645.1 Bovichtus variegatus
TATATATATAGATATAGATATAGATATATAGATATATATATAGACACATATATATATAAACAGTAACCACAGTAGTGATTCCTTCATTAAGTGGCGCCACCATGTGGGTTTTTAAAGAAAGGCTCTAACACTGCCCAACACCTGGAAATAGTTTTTTTTTTTTACAGAGCATTGCTCCTATCCACAACACGGAAATATTCATACATTTAATATTCTTGGTAAACAGTTTTTCACTTCATACAGAAAGGGCCTACTAAATGTATACAGTATGATCTGTAACATTTTGCAGTTATTAAAAATAACTAAATAGTCCCTACTATTGTGTACTAATGCAATAGGACATCAAACTTGACCTGCATGTGCTAAAACACCAAGAAAAATTTACTTTTTTTCAGTGTACTTTATTTCGTCACTTTTCTAGTGTGAAGCCACCACACACTCAAAAGATACATTGAATTAGTATGTGATAATCTCGCTGAAAGTGCTCATGTAGGTCTGCTAGTGATAAATATTAAATCTGTCTATCTGTCTAAAGGGATACGGTTAAAGCAGCATTAATGTAAAACAACAACACTCATTTATTCACAGTTGTACTGATAGATAAAACTTTAAACTCATTCTATTCTGAAATTCAAAGAAAATAATAAAGAACAACCAAGTATGTGTAACTGCAGCAATACTTTTCCAATAAACTCAGGCACAACGGGAACAAGTATTTAGTCTTGTATTCAGAACAGAATAATAACCAGACCGAACCATAACCAACATCACAATTAAAAGCTCGAATACTTCCCTGTATACTGTAGCTGTCAAACTGTAGCTTTAAAAAACAGTCGGAGTCACCTCGCTAACAAGTTTCTTTGACGATCATGCTGCCGTTTCCACGCAACTGGGCAAGCAAGTTTCTGAATCCACTCGTCTTCTTTGTTGCTTTCTGATTGGGTAGGAGTTTTTTTGGCTTGGTGATTTCCAGGGAGACTGTGGTGGGGATCAGCTCAATAGTCAGATATGTGTCCGCTTGATCAGCGACTTCTTCATCGCACTGACTCTCAAAACCAGGACTGTGACAGCTGGTCAGGTGAAGGCCGCTCTCATCGGTGCTGCCAATACTGATGTTTCGGAGGCGATTGTTGCTGTGGAGACGCTGATGCTTAGCGACGCGAGGACCCTGAGATCCAGCTCTTGTCCTCTTCCTCCTGTTCTTCATCTCCTTTTTCACGGGCCCTGTGACACGCCGTCTAAGGTTCCTGACACAGAAACGCAACCCCACATTCAAGTCACTTTTTATGTTACCAGGCTTATTGATCTGCTTTGTTACCGTAGGACATATGTTATGCGTAAAGATGCGTTACCTCTGAAGGAAAGAGTGCGGCCTCGAGCAGGCTGATGATTCTCCCTCTCCCGCACATTGCACAAATCGCTTTGAACCATTCTTGACCTTGAGTCTTTTCTTAGCCAGTTGTACATGGATCAAAAGTTTCCTGACAAAGACAAGTTACAATGAGATGACTGCATATGAATTTGCATGGGTACAGGTGTTCCACCTTTAAAAAGGGTATATTATGTATACATTCACACATTAAAATGTCTAATAACCACTAGACCTATCCTTTATATTTCGTTGAATTATTTACTTACATTAACTTAAATGTTTCCAATTTTAAACCGGGAGCAATCTGTCATTTTAATCAAAGTAACAGTTTGTTTCATTTGGTCGCCTGTAATGGCGATGTATACACTTTGCTCATGCGTCAGTGTTGTGGTCTGCCAGAAGCCGTCATAAATACACTTTTTATCCCGTTTCAATCCACATTTTTCTGATGCATTCTTTAGATCTTGGTCGTTTTTAACTTTATATTTTAACCTATTGGAGGACTTTAATCATCGGACGTCTGGATCTCAAGTTATCAGAGAAACAAGCCGAACAGACGTTAGCGGCAGCCGAAAACATCATCGTAGAAACACTGATTTTTTTTTTTAATGTGAAACTGCTTTATTTAGTGTTTTAATCACCTGGTCCGTTTGTTTAGGAGAGGAGGAGACCTCTGCGGATAGTTCAGCAACCCGTAAAAACAATGTACATTGAAGGAATCCTAAACTGGTAGAAACTGACAAATGACAAACTCCGAAGATCTAATGCAACTTCAGACGCCATGCTTTTTTTATTACTAAGTGGACCTTCACACACGCACACACACTCTTACCCTCTTATATTAGGCAGCCTCCTTGGTCTCCAGCTCTTGATCAGGACCCACTGGTCACATGTCAGCGACTTGGGATCTGAAGAACAAATCAGAAAAACAGGTTAAACACATTGACGTGCATCTGAGCATGCAGTACCGAACTGAACACACCGACAGTGAAAGCAGAGATGTTTGGGTTGATCCCGGTCAGCAGTGGCCTCCTGTGACAGAGGAGTGTGGCCTGTGTCTCAAAACACGAGCGTGACACTGGTAATGACACAGGCTTTGGGGGAGAAAAAAAAAACACTGGAGGTTTTTCTCTACTTACAGGGGTAGTTGACACGAATAATTCGGAAAAGTTATTGTATTCATACTGCCAATACATGGTTATTATCAGAATCAGCTTTATTGGCCAAATCTAATTGAATTTGACTTCTTTATAAGAAATGGCCGGTCTCACTACAGAAAATACGTCTCAAGAATTATTAGAAAAGTAAAAAATGGTTACGATGAGATCCTACACTTACAGAAACTGCATCCTAACTTTTTTTTTCTCTCTGAACACCATGAACCATCAAGTAGCATCATTGTTTTCGTATGTCATGGCAAATATTTTTAAATCACTATTTGGATGGATGCCGGGAGTTTTGTGTGTGCTGAAACTTTAATAGAACTTTATCTTGATCTTTTTCTTTTTTACAATACATGCATCTTTTCTGTATACTAGTATTTGCGGTGTCAACGACCCAATTTCCCCACAGAGACATAACATTTTATCTCATGTTGCTGGAGCAGGGAGAACACTCACCGTTGTCTAAGAGTTTGTCTTTAATTTGTGTTTTCATCTTCTTTGCCTTCTGGTAGAGAGTCCTACAGGCTGAGCACAAGCCCTGTGAGGGCCGCAGTTTCTTGGGAGAGGCATTATGTTGGAGGGAAGGACCAGAAGCTATGCTGCTGTTAACAGAGACACAGTCTTCATCTGACTCGTCCACTCCTTCATCCGTCACCACTACAAACTTTCCTTCATCCTCCTCGGCGACACCTTTTCCATCATGTGGGCTGTTGATGACGTCGATGATGTCGCGGTCCCTCCACTCATCTGTATCGACTACACAGTCGCCAGTTTTGGTCTTCTTCCTCCCTTTCCTTCGTCTCTTACCCTTCAGCCTGCGCTGGATAACTTCTTCATTTGGGCTGGGACTTTTCAGGGGGCTCCTCTTGGAGGCCTTTGGTAGCCTGGAGGAGCGTCGGAGATACATGGATCTTTTCCACTTCAGACAATACTCAAATGACCTGAGACAGAGAACAACCTGTGATAAAGCACCCATGAAGTGTAATACATTAGCATGTGATCACTAAGCTGCAAAGCTTTATCTTATTTCACAATAGAGTGCTGCAGGAATGAGTCCTAAAACAGATATTAGTTAGTATTTGTGCAGCTTCGGTTACCTTGTCTCGAAGTCGATGTTTGTTTTGGTTAGATGTTTGAAAAAAGTGGTTGGTAAGGACAAGCTTAGGAGATTTTAGTTTTGTTCTACAAAATAAAATGTCAGTAAATACCCCACTCTTAAATTTTGAAGCTTATTACGCATTCTAAAAAAAAATACGGTTTCTAACAAATGGCTAAATGAGACTACTAAACGTCATCACGCCGAACACTAGTCCGCATTTAGTTTAGTGGCAGCTGGAAGCTTTTTAACATCCTCCTGGATCCATCTTGTTCATATATGTTCACAGAATCATTTTAGTCATCTGGATTGTCTATGTTGTAACTTTATTATGTTGTATATTCTGTACACACAACATCTATTGCATGTCTTTTCCCCATTAATTGTGGGGTTTCTTTTGCAGAGTTTTTCCTTGTGCACTGCAAGGGTCTAAGGACGGGGTGTCATAGGCTGTACAGTCTGTAAAGCCCCCTTACCTATGATATTCTACTCTTATGGACAATGAATGAACCGATGACTCCAAGCCCTCTGGCTCGCTGTCAGTCACAGGCCTACAAAGACAACAAAACACTTTAATGACAGATAATCTGAACAGTGGGAAGGGGAAAACATAGCACAATATTAGAAATTTGATCTTGTTACTTTTTCTGATTGATCTCAATTGTCAAGACACTTTATTTATATAGCCTGAAATCACAGATTGGCCTAAAGGTATTTTGCAATCTGTCCAGCATTGTGATGTGCTTGTTCTGTAACACACAAGCTTTCACATCTTCTATATTGCAAGTGTTGTTTTCACTGCAGATGTTGAATTAAACTTAAGCACAAAGGATATTTAGGCTGCTACTGACCCACTATTCCTCTCATTCACTGAACATCATTTCAACTATGTACAATACAAACAGCTAATTACATAAAACTACATTTGTATTTTGCCTTGCAGAACTATGCTAAATAAATACTTTTCCCATACATTTGCCGTGACCAATATGTGGTCTGAAACTAGGATTTTAAACAAGACCTCAAGATACCGACTAGAATTGTCCGTAATCCATATATTACTACTGTCCATTGGCTCATTTTAGCATGTTGGCTAAACTAGCCAGACTAAAACAGTTTAAACAACAATAGACTGGACGACATTACTCAGGTCGTCAGCACTGAAGCACTGAAGGCTATGACTTTAAAACTTACTGCTCCTCAGCTCGTTCACAGTTCACGTGATTTGACATGTTAAGAACTGTTTATACTGGCATCTAAAACCTGAAAACAGCGAGGCGCTTACTTGTTAACACACAGGCTCGTGCGCTGTGCAGCTCGCGGACCTGTGTTTTGTTGAGCTCGACGATGATAACATGATTGAAGATGCGCGCGACGGAAGAGGGCCGATGCTCGTCGACTCTTCTTCTTCTGCTGTCTGCTGCTCGACCAACACAGAAATGGCGCGTCAACGCCACCAAGTGTTGGAATGATTCAAACGGCACATTTAGACTATGTTTCATGAAGACTGTCACAGTTTAGTCCCTCTCTCATTTATGCTATATGAATGTTGTAAATTCATACTTTAGGTGTCAGTGTAAGCCTTATACTATACAATAAGTATTAGCTAGCTCTACGACGAAGCTCCCATTTTGGACAGGTCTCTTAATTTAAGAAGAAACTACCTTTTAAGATTAGGTTATATTACACAGGGGTGGAAAGTAATGTACATTTACTCATGTGAGTTACTGAAGTACGATTTTGACGTTATTGTACTTTACTTTTCTGCTTATAATTCTTCTCTCTACTATGCAACACTTCAGAGTCAAATATTGCACTTTTTACTGCACTACATTTATCTGACAGCTAGTTACTTTGCAGATTCAGATTATTGGAATAAAATATAAAACTAAGAAATTGTGATGTATTGAACTACCCAGCAGTATATACAGTTATACAATTAGCCCCACCTTTACCAGCTGCAAAGGGTTAAAGTCATGAAGATATGCATCAATAATTATAATACATACATAGTACATAGTATGTCAAATGCAGTATGCCAAAAATATCATGATGTCTTACTGCATCTGATCGTTTTTTGCAGTATGTAAGCCAGCATGCTTTCCTGGCTTTTCTGACCCACAATCCTTAACACAGTGGATATATGAGGGTCAAAGTTCAAAGCGCAATTAAGGCTCAATAGTCTGGCCTAGTTGTTTGCATACTGCATGCAACAATTGCTAAATTCTTTGTTAAGCTTAAACTTTTTTTAATCTAAACTATTTATTTATATAGTATGTACTGTACTTAAATTAAAGAAAAAGTATCACAGCCTATGGCTGGGAATCAGGGGTGTTGTAGAGGCTCATACTCAGCCGAGAGTGCAACAGCGGCCCTAGTTGCTTTGTCCCCAAAACACCACATGTTCAGAAATAGGGGTGTTTAAAAAGACCGTAAGCCACTTAGGTAAGAAAAACTCTCAGCCACCGCTTAGACGAGGCGTGCCAGCTTCAGAGCTGCCTCTTGGGACTCTCCACTAAGGGCTCTTCCACTAAACATACAAGCACAAGAGGGTGTACGACAGTTCACACAGTTTCTCCTCCAACGAGTCTGCTGGATCCATGATGATCCGTTCATACTGTGATGGTGTGGGGAATGCAGGAATGCGGCTGGAGAGGAGGAGCAGACAAACGTAGACAAAGAGTCACATTACGATACTTCATAACTCAGTTCCTCAGAACTTTCACGAATTGTATGACCTCCAACTGCTAGCTGTTGAGGCCTGCAATTGTACCTGTTGTTAAAGCAAGGACTTTGAACTGCTAATTCACCGAGGAATTTCAACAACCCAGAGAGAGTATCCTGTAGGGTGGTGAAGGCTTACATAAGCATTCAAAACACAGAAAGGGGAGAGGGGGTTGTCCGTCCACTATTTACTTACATTGCCTCACCTTGTGGATTCAGTGATCTGCAGACACAGAGAAGAGAACAATGTGGAAAGCAACAGTGTTTGTGTTCCTGCTGCTAAACGTGGATATGGAGCTGAATGGGGCTGTAGATAAGACGAAGGGGTCTGTGGCAGAAAACTCCATACCAGAGAAGAAGGTGACGACAGAAGAGGCTGAAGCCAACAACAACATTCCTGCAACTGACACGGCTTCTTCAGGTTTCCTGGGGAACTTGCTGGTGGTACCAATGGATGGGAGTCACTGGGTGGGTATAAAGGCCATTGCCCAAGAAATGGGTCGCCATGGACACCGGGTCACCGTGGTGATACCAGAGGTCAGCATACGGATGGGTCCAGGGAAACACTACGACACGGTGACCTATCCTGTCCCTTATGACAAGACTTACATTGACCATATCATGTCCACACACAAGGAAGTGCTGCAAAGATCTGCACAGTCTTTCACGGAGAAGATAATGAATCGATTCTCACAGATCCAGAAAATAACAGGCTACATCCACACCACAGCAGAGAGTCTACTGTTCAATGCAAGTCTGATCTCGCATCTGGCACAGCAGGTGAGCGCAAATACAGAGGTTGAACACAAAAAATACAAATATTGGGACTGAGTTGGGAAAAAAAGAGAGTTGGAGGTTTTGTTATTGAAACACCATGAGCTGTGGTCTCAGTTGACATCAACGCTTGTGTGTGTTTTAGTAGAAGGACATGTTATCAGACTGCATACTGTTTAAGATTCACCGCCTTTCTCCTATTTTTCCTTTGCACCGTTTCACTCTGCAGAACTTCGATGCCGTCCTAACAGACCCCATGGTTCCCACGGGCTCACTAATAGCTCGGAAATTGGGTGGGTTTAGCCACATTTGGAGTATCTGCGCTCTTATACGTCTGCATGTTTTCTCATCGCTTCATCACTTTCAGGTCTCCCCACTATAAATTTGTTGAGGGGAATCCCGTGTTCCTTGGATATGAAGTCTGCAGGCTGCCCCTCCCCGCCCTCATACGTGCCCCGCTTCTTCACCAAAAACACAGATAAAATGAGCTTCAAGGAGAGAGCTTTGAACACTTTGGTGAGCACCTATAGTAAGATGTGCACTTTACTAGGTGAAACACTGATTCTGTGTTGACCAAACTAGTCCCTCTACGCCATATTTCTCATTTCTTTCTCTATTTGTCACATAATTGTCCAGAAATGGTCAGATATATCTGAAGTGTTGGCACTGGAACACCTTGCCTTGATTTACGTCCGTCTGCCTACATGTAGCTTATGATGACCCAAATAAACTACTGCAAGACTAGTGAATAACTTCAGTTTCCGCACTGTTATAATGTAACTCACACAACTGTCATTTAACTCTTATGCCAAGCACCTATGCCTTACTTTATACATTTGTTTATTGCTCTGTGATGCCTTTGACCTACAGGTGGCTTTATTGGAGCCGCTGCTATGCCGACTGCTATACTGGCAGTTTGACAAAATAGCCTACCAGTTCCTCGGGGAGGAGGTGGGTGTAGCTGAAGTGCTGTCAGAATCTGCTATCTGGCTGCTGAGGTAACATGTACAAAGGTTGTATATTGATAATTGGGAGAAGAATACACATCAACTACAGATTGTCCTTACACACACACATACTCTATAAACACTGGAGAAGTGTATTGCAATGGTCATTTTACGGTTTATGCTGTTTCAT
Source organism: Bovichtus variegatus (assembly GCA_943593645.1). Lineage (NCBI taxonomy): Eukaryota > Metazoa > Chordata > Actinopteri > Perciformes > Bovichtidae > Bovichtus > Bovichtus variegatus. Next base: position 2,077,063 of record CALSCE010009356.1, read on the forward strand.
GCCATTAAATCACACTGAAATAAAACATACCTTAGATTTCTTTTCCTCATATTTACATAAATGTTAATACTTTGTTTAAACAGGCTCGACTTCACACTGGAGTTCCCACGCCCACTCATGCCTAATATGGTGCTAGTTGGCGGAATCAACTGCAACGTGAGAAATCCTCTGCCTGAGGTGAGGCCAGGGAGTTTTTGATTCCATTTATTAATTGTACATTATAAGATAAAAAAACAATTCAACATTTAGATTTTCTTTTACTTCCTCAAATTATCTCACTGCTTTTAGTGCAGGGAGATAGAGAAAGAGATGAATGCCAGACCATAGTGTGTGTGTGTGTGTTGCAGAATTTGGAGTCGTGGCTGTTAGGAGAACATGGCTTTGTATTGTTCACTCTGGGCACCATGGTGTCAGACATGCCAGAAGAGACAACCTCCATCTTCCTAGAAGCCTTCAGACAGATTCCACAGAAGGTACGGGAATATTTATCAACATATATGAAAATGCATTTGAAATCGTACAATATTTAAAAAGCTATATACTGTATTCCACTTTGCTTCTTTTGATAGGTGATATGGAGATACACTGGGCAGGTTCCCGACAGTGTCCCTGAAAATGTGATGTTTATGAAATGGGCGCCTCAGAATGACCTGTTAGGTCTGTATTTCACTGCAACACACCCTGGAAGTAAAACACTCAAATACTGACTGATGATGTGTCACATATCGTAACATCTGACATCCGTGCGTGTTGTGTGTTAGCACATCCTGGAGCTCGGGCCTTCATCACTCACGCCGGCTCACACGGTCTCTTTGAGGGACTGTGTCATGCTGTTCCCATGGTGATGGTGCCACTTGTGGGGGACCAGCCTGACAACGCGCAGAGGTTGGCGAGCAGAGGAGCCGGAGTCGTGTTGGATATTTATTCGATCACCACAGAAAGCCTTCTTCAGGGTCTGAATGAGGTCATCAATGACACCAGGTGAGGGGTCAGAAGGTCACTCATTTGTCATTAAAAAGAAGCTCTTTAAATCTTGTGATGATGGTGATCAAAATATGACAAAAAGGTTTTGAAATCTGCTTTTCATACCATCTACTTTACTTCAATGTTTTATTCTTCAACTATTGCCATCAATCTGTTTATATCCAGGTATAAAGAGAACGTGCAGAAGCTGTCGGCTGTCCATAAAGACCGGCCAGTTGACCCACTCGACCTCTCGGTGTACTGGACAGAATTTGTGATGCGGCACAAAGGGGCAAAACATCTCAGAGCTGCGTTCTATGACCTCAACTGGATCCAGTACTTCTGCCTGGATGTAATAGCGCTACTGGCTACTGTAGTGCTGCTTTTTCTAATCCTGACAGTAAAATGCTTGAAGCTATTCCTTTGTAAACTGAGCAGGAAGAGGAAGCAGGACTAATGTTGCTACATGTGCACCTTCAACTCTGGAATAAAACTTTTTTTTAAAGCACTGCATGTTAAGTTGGTTATGGTTTAAAGATGTGACAGGGTGTACGAATAATAAGGGAAGCCATGGGGTGATCCAAAAAGCATTTAATGAACAGAAAAATTATTAGACTCCAGACTCTGGGCTTTAGGGACGATGAGCATTAGTGGTCGGCCTTTTTTGGTGGGAACAGGGCGTACTCCACCGCCAGAGCAACAGTAAAGGCAACAAAGCCCCACTTGAATCCTCTCAGAAACACTTCAGACAGAGTCACAGGACGAGCGAAGGCGCCCGAGTATCTCCAAGCCTCGTTGCTGCAGAGCGAGAGTGGCGGTGACAGAAGAGAAAGATAGGGAGCATGGTCAGGAATATAATAACTTAAATATTAGACAGCTATATCTAATGTAGGTAGAAATACTGACCGTAGCCATGGATCCTTGAGGCCCCTGTATGCCAACTTCCTCTGTGTGATCTCCAGTGGTGTTCCCTCCACCTTCCACTGCCGCCAGTCTGGCATGGACAACTTGTTGTGGCCGTGGTCACCTCCCATGCTGAAAACAGATGCAGATATAAGATCATATATAATCACCTCATTTAAGGCCTCTCATATATATATATATTTTTTTTTTATTTGAGAAATGTGCAGTCATGAGTAACATAAATAAGTCTCAATTTCTTCTCAGAGTTAAAGCAAAGTTGAAATAGGAGACATGCAATAATATCCATAATACACAAAATCTCTTCGACCCAGGCTCAAACGTGTTTCCTCTGATGTACAAGTGATAACTGACAACTCTTTGGTTCCCATCTCTGTTTACTATTTTTCTATAACTTGTACAAAGAAATCACGACATTTTGTGACTAAATGTCTATTTATTTAACAAATGCCATGTTATCATTGTGTAATCTTTATATTGTTCCGTTTTGTTTAAACCATGGATGTAAACTAGCTGCAACCCCTGTCACAATTATATTGATGTTTTTATAAAGTCAACGTTGTTAAATGTATCCCATTCTTTACCCATACCCAAATACCCAAAAAATAAACTCACTGGCTCACTGATGTTAAAACGTTATTGAAGATTTGACACATGCCCTAAATTATCAATAACTAGCTATCTTAATACACAATGTCATATAAATTACGTGGATCCCTAAAGTGAAGGTTCTTACATAATGAATCTAAATATTGACTTAAATCAAAGTGTAGACAAACCGCTGTGTAGTGAAGGCAGACAGCGTTTCCTCAGCTAGCATTACGTTAGCTAACATGCTAGCGTTAGCTACGCTCTCTGACTAGATAAATACAATTGCAGAATTTGTACTAGGACACATTATCTACACTTGACAGAGGTAACACTATGTGTTAGTAACAAAAGACGATTCAGAAATGTAAGATTTTATTTAGAGAGAAGAACACCGTACCTGAGTGGTTTGTTGTGACCTCTGTTGCTGGACTAAATGTTACGACAGCTAACGTTGTTTTACGGCAACATTACGCACAGCATATGGGACAAAACACCAAAGCTGCTTTTTCTTCTTCTTCTATGGTGTTTTACGGCAGCTGAGCCGGCATCCATTATGTTGCATTGCTGCCACCTTGTGGAACTAGTACAATACTGCGCCATCTTCATTTTAGATCCTTTTTTCGAGACCAGCGTCTCTCAAGAAGTCGAACAAGCATTTTATTCCTTCCCCTTTCCCTCTATACTTTAGAATATAAAGCCCTGTTTATAAACCTCCCGGTCACACTTTGTGGCAATCCTTTTAGAAACGCTTACATGGATTGTAATAATTAATTAACACTAACTCCTTCCCCTCAAAACATACTTCTACTACAACATACATACATTTAACTCGTGGTTAAATCTGGTTTAGAGAAACAGAAACTTTCAAACCTTCCTCCCCTCCCCAGCGTTTTTGACTTTATCCTTTAGTGCAAACCAAAATAAGAGCAGTACAGCATTTTCATACAACTATACAAATACAACTGCGCATTTGTTTTTGTTGTAATATCAGTTTATTCATATGTGTAAATTGTAAGCCCATAGCCGTTTCTTCATTACAAAATAAAATACAATGTTTCTAATATACAATTCTTATTAATCCATATATTTACTCTAAAAAGGCACCACTAGACTCAAATGTTTTATTTCAATAACAAATAACTAACTTTAATAAAATAAAGGAAGCATGTTACATTGAGATATAAGATATAGTAATCGATACTTTAATAAGTGTATATCAAAGACAAACAGCCTCAGAGATAAAAAAAAAAAGAAATCAGTGCAAATGTTTAAAATATAATTTTCATTTTCCTTTGTTGTTTCTGTCTTTTGTCTCCATTTGTAAAGAACTGTGTAGCACTTAAATAGCAGTAACAGTTTATGTCACAACTCAATATAAAAGAAACCAATCAGACTCTTGTGTTACAATACATTCCATACAACTATGTACATGATTTGCAATAATAAATCACTATGGTGTCTTATTTCTTTCACATTGCTTGTTGTGCGTTTATGCACTGGGCATCAGTGAATCAGAGCTTGCTTTGTTGGTTGAGCAGGTCCTTCAGAGCGTCCAGGTTCTCCCCCTCTGGAGCCTCAGGCCACGCACTATGGTCTGGAGACGGACACACAAGAATTTAGTATACCATGTAGTATGATGTATAGTACAACGTATATACCGTAAAGCCCGAACTGTGAATGCTTTAGCAAGTTGTACATAATGGGTATCTCCCATATGGAGTGGTACAGACTCTGTCCTGCATCAACCCTCAAGGTGGCTCCAGAGACGTAGGAGGCCGCAGGAGAGAGCAGGAAACACACTGCTGATGAGATCTGAAATAAAATGTAAATAAAAACAGAATGAATCACTACAGTCTGTGACACAGACACACAGCACATACTCTGTATCTAATCAAGTGTTTTCTATTTAAAGGGCCCACAATCATACTGTGTCACATGGCTTGACCCCTCAGAACACAGACATTTGTTAATAAAGTCTAAAACTAGTTATTGCAGTGTGGAGTTTTTAAATCAGTCATGTGAATCATGATACATCACTTTGCTGTCTAAAAAGTAACACTCAAGATGTTTTCTGAAATACTGAGAATAACATTCACTTCCCATAGCACTCTTTAGATCTTGGACATTTTTTAACTGTATATTTTAACTGGATGAAGGATTTTACTTTTCGGAGCTCTGGATCTTAAGTTATCAGAGAAACAAGCCGAGAAAATGTTAGATGCAGCCAAAACAGCTTCGGAGAAACACAGATTTTTAACTTGAGACGGCTTTCTCCAGTCTTGTTACAGGTTTTATTCACCACGTCTGTTTGTTTTGGAGAGGAGACAACCTCTGGGGAAAATTCGGCTCCCGATAAAAAATTTTTTAAAAATCTCCTCAAGGTCGAACAATGAAGGAATTCTAACCAGGAGAAGCTGACTGGAGTGACAAACTCCCATGATCCCACACTACTTCACAACGCCACCAAACTCTGTCTCTTGCTATTGTTTTGATTGAGGGACCTCTAGCAGCAGAACATTACATATTGAATGTTTAAGATACTTTTTAAATCATATGACGCTCTGAGTATTGTGTGTTGCATTGTGCGTGTCGCCACCTTTTCTGGTACCTGTCATGTTTATTAAATCTTCGGGAAAAGCAATAAGGACTTCTGGTCGAATGAGGTTATATTAAAATTGTTTTATTGAGTATTAAGTTGTGATAAGAGTACATCTCAGCCAAGGTTTCTGAAAGTTGCGGTCCACAGTCCACAAAGCAAAGCAATGTAGATAGCTGTCTCTCGCTTCTTTCAGAACCCAGAACTAAAGTTTGTGCAAAGTTTCATACATTTTCTGTTGGAGGTGCTGCCTCTCACTCATTGGTTAATAAACGTAAACAATGTAACATGATCTTCTTGTTGGTTTCTGGGCGGTGCACAGGCGTGTCCATGCCTCTTGGCAACATGAGTCCCTCCTTTGGCAGTAGGTGCGTCATGCTGTTGTGACCCTGAGCTGTAGCTTTGTCTTGTAACCTCCGCCCTATTCACACAAGACTATGCGCACCTTTTTATACAACAGTTTCCACTAGTACTTTTCTTATCATTAGGTTACATGAGTTCACACATAGGCGCCCTAGCGGCTAAGAAAAGATATATGAGACTAAAAACATTTCCTTCAGTGTGTTATCTATAATTTACATTTCTGTAAACCTTTCAATGTCTGCATGTTTCAGACCTTTTTAGTAACAGCAGCATTTAATTCACAATTTTAGGTATGAGCAAACCCATTAATAATGGTTCTTCAGTGAGCATAAGTAAAACAAGCTAGATGAAATAATCACACTTCTACAATTCCCACCATTTCATGGTGTGAACATAAATGGTTTTACACTATGTCGTCTTGGTCATCGTCAGGGTCTTCTCTGTCGGAGTCGAGGTAATGCACCGTGTCGTCTTTGTTTGAGTAAGTGGGATGTGGGATTCCCGGGGACATATCTTCGTCATGTCCTAAGGCAGGGGATGAAACAGCACCCGCATAGTATTAAAATGCTTCACATGATGCTGATTGCGGTGATGACCGAGATTACCAATTGTTTATATTTGCCAAACCAGGAGCTAAGTAAGTCAGAGAAGTGATTGTCTACGCCGCTATTTTCTGCTAATTCTTCACCTAGAGTGGCGAGGCCAGCTAGAGCTCTGGTAACTGACCCATCTGGTGCGGTATTGTTGGGGATAAAAGTGCAGCAACATTTTACAGACCCCACCTTTCTCAGCTAGTAACATGTCTAGGGCCATCCTATTTTGATAAGCCATAAGGCTGGTTTTGTCTAATTGTTCGAGGAGGCCTCTCACTGCGTCTCTAGTGTAGTTTATGAATCTCTGTTGGTTGTAGTATATGTACTTTATCCAATCGATATTTTTATTTATGGTGGGCCAGAGGAAGATAGACTCAAAACCAGCAGCTATCTGATCTCTTGCCTCAAATTCATTGAGAACACCCCTGGGGACGCCTATGGCATCAATGTAGATAGTGGGGTCAGAACTTGAGGGTAGGGCTTTCCGTCATTGTCTGAGATGTGTAGGATGGTAACTGGATTGGGGTTGGTCGGATTTTAGGGGTATCATCACGAAAGGCATAACTAGCTGAACATGCGCACACGAGCCGGTCCAGTCACGGGGCAGGACAGGATGGATAGACTGTTGAAATTATTCAAGAAAATGGTGTTGGTTTAGAGTATTTCATAGGTGGTATTACACCATGCGGGCGCGATTTTTCCTACATCTGGACCGGAGCCGTTTCTTTGGTAACAGTCGTACTGACCGGTATAGGGCATAGGGTTGGTATATAGTGAGAGGAAACACTGATGGCCCTGCGGATCAGCGGCCTTGGTCAGCGGGAAAGGCATGGTGCCCAAATGTGGTCTGGCGGCAGCGCATGCTATACAATTGCTTTGTTGAGTTTGCTTGGTGGAGTAGAATATCCAGTCTATCCAGGTATTTGTTTCGGTGTATACCCCGTTTCTCTAGCCAGGGTGTCCGTAAGGGAGGAGACATTTAGATATTTAACCAACCCTGGTTGGCCAATGCTATGGGGGGTTGGAGAAGTGAGATGTGTTCCATCATTATCCGTCTGGGTAGGGGAGGGGCCTTCCGCTGCAGGGGAGTGGACCGCTTTTACTACTGCTAAAGAAAAATAGGACAAGCAGTCAGTGGAGGAAATTGATTGTCCTACTATATACAACCCGGTGTCCGACATTCGTGGGTCTTTTATGGTTGTTATGATTGGATTACAGGTAGTGGGGGTATGACCTCTGCAGGTGTTTTTCCGCGTACAGGAACAGTCGCAAGGGGTTCTAGCTATTATGGACCATCGTGCAGTTAGGGGATGGCCGGGGCTGGTCCATGCTCCTGTTTGTGAGTGGGCGAAGACATCTCTCCTCGCGCACGGAGGCTTACACAGGTACTTCCGGTATTTTGAGAAGCACTCAGGGTTCCAATCGTTAACGTCCGCTTTGAGGGCGGCCGTTAAATCAAATGAGAATGTGGTCGTTTTCCCTTCAGTTATGGTGATGTATACTCCGTCGTCGCCATTTGTTACCGCTCGTTTTACTCTTTTATGCAGTCCTGGGGTGACCGTGCGATTTTGCGCCGGGGTATCTGGGAAAATGGTGTCGTTAAGCGGGCCCAGATTGGCTGCTTCTTTTGATTGTTGCACTTCCCACCATATTAGGGAAAAAACTACTATAAACACCAGGAACGCTAGTCCCAGTAGCACTCTTGGGGAGCCCCAAAAAGAGGGGTCCCTTCTTGGACCGCCTACTCTACGGTACATTTTAGGTTTTGTCTGCCGAATCAGCCAAATCTTGTGATGTTTGTTGAAGTGTTCTGGACGGCGGATCTGCCGCTTGACAGTGAGACAGGTGGTGCCACCTAGTGTTGTTGTGGCCTCTTACCTGGAGGGCGTGTGAAGTCTTTGCAACGACTTCAAACGGTCCAGTCCACCTTGGTTCACTCCACTTTCGTTTGTGTACCTTTAACCTTACCCAGTCGCCTGGTTGAACTGATGACACGTTCTCATCAGGTGGCTTCTGGTTGGCTCTCTGTGTCTGTGTAGACAAAACGTCAATTTGATCAGATAACTTTCCAAAATACTCTGACTCCTCAACTTGAAATAGGTCTAACATTGGACTATCTCCCAACTCTCTATCTGGACCTGGCATAGGTCTTCCTGTCAACAACTCATGCGGAGAGGGGAATGTTTTCCCTCCTTGAGAAGATCTCATGGGCATCAGAGCAAGTGGCAGAGCTTCCAGCCAGGTGAGCTTCGTGCCATGACATATTTTAGCCAACTTAGATTTGAGAGTTTGATTTGCTCTTTCGACTATGCCCTGTGATTGAGGGTGATAGACTGATCCATGTGAATGTGTTATACCTAGGTATTTCTCTACTTCTTGTAGGTGTTTGTTTGCAAAACGTGTGCCATTGTCAGATCTGATTCTTCTTGGCACACCATATCTTGGTATGAGTTCATTTTTCAGCCACTTGACGACTGATTTGGAGTCTTCTTTCTTGCAGGGGATTGCTTCAACCCATCTGGTGTATCTGTCTACCATGACGAGTAGGTATCTGTAGCCTCCTACTCTGTTGTCTGCTCCCATATCGGTATAGTCAATACAGATTTCTTTGAAAGGGGCATCTGGTACTGGGAATGCTCCTTGTGGGCATTTGTATGGTCTTTTCAGATTGAAGTCATTACAGGTTGGACATTCGTTGATATGCAGGCTGACGATTTCTTTCATAAATGGATGCCACCATAGTCTTGAGACTTCATCTTCTGTTCTTTTAGGGTTGACATGGGAGGGGCCATGTGCCTGTTTGATTATGCCTTGGCATAGTTTTGCTGGAGCCGCTAATCTTCCATCATGTGATCTCCAGAGTCCATCTTTTTGTGTTGCCCCTTTCTGTGCCCATTGATTTTGTTCATAAACACCTGCTTCTTTCTGCATGAGCTTGACGTCTTCAATACCTAATGTTGGTAGTTCTGGGGTGGTTATGGCTATCATTTGTCTGGTGTAGCCTCCTGCTTTCTTTGCTGTTAGGTCTGCTGCTTCATTTCCTTTAGCCACTGATGTTTGGAGGTTCTGATGTCCTTTGCATTTCATTAGTGCGACTTTAGTTGGTAGCAATACTGCTCTGAGACATAGCACATCAAGCCATGTTCTAGTGCCTCCTTTGGTCGGGGCCGAGGTTGGCAGAGGGGCCGCCATTTTGTGATATGACAATGGGCTTACTTATGTACCTGAAATGTTCAAGAAGTTTATTGTTTATTTTTTTTATTTATTTATTTTTTTAAAATCAAACTTGTAATTCTGTATTTGCCCCGCAGAGGGCTAAATGGATCTCAGCCTTAAATGTGTTCTAATAATTTGCCAGCAGAGGGCAGTAAAAACACTATTTATGTACTACCTTAACTCACCGCTAGGGGTACTGATGTGGGTAATTCTACCATTTGTCCACCAGATGAAGGTGTTCTCAAAATTTTATAATTTGGAAAAAGCACCTCCCACTGTTGTCCACAAGATGCTATTTAGTATGCCATATATGCCTCCTTTTTCAATTTTCTTTTATATTATATATATAAATATCTTTTCTATTCCCTTTTCTGTCTCTTTTCTCATTTCCATCCTCCCTCTCCTGCGACCGTCTTCACCCTTGCTCCTACTTTTTTCTCTCTCTTCTTATCTTTTAGCATTCCATGGTAGAAACAATAACTTATCACTGACTTTTCGGTACTACCTACACTATAAATTCTCCTGACAATGTATTCCTGCGTTTTAGCTTCTTGCTCAAAAGCTTCTAATTCTCAACCATTTAATTATTCTTTTGTGCCTTTTAACAGAAATAAGAGAGAATATGGAGACAATTGACTGACCGTCATACAGGTCTACAAACCTCCTACGTAATCTTACTGTTAGCGACCTTTTTAGTCCCAACAGGCCACGAGGGACTTTAATTCTGCTAAAAGTTTATGCACTTACCTAGAGGAACAGAACCTGGTTCTTTCCTTTTCTTTCTAAACTCTCTTGGTTTTCAGACTTTAATGCAACCGGCCGGCCCCGGTACCACCCGGAGGATTCTGTGAGAAATATGTAAACTGTTACAATGTGCCTTATTGTTCTTTATTTAGATGTAATATGTGATACGTAAGATGTTATTGAATTAAGTAACTTAGTGGCCAACTTACTGTGAAATAAGAAGCAATATTTGTAAACTGTGAAGCGGAAGAGTACACCTCCTAAAACGGTGACTGAAGATCTGATTGGAGCAGAGAAGCACTGAGAGGCGTGGACACGCTTAAGTGCCAACAAGGAGCCAATAGGACCTGGCCCCAGCCAACCAATGAGAGAAGACTATACCTGAAAGATGGCGGGTATAAAATATGTTGTAAACAAGAGATCACTACTTAAATGTGGTCTGTGGAACAGTGAAATGGTCCTCAGATGAGTACTTTTGTAATGCTCACCATATCATCATCAAATAAATACAGTTAATATGAAGAGAAGTTTTCTGAAATTGATTTCTATGCGTCTCTATTTCCAAATAAAAGAACACAACAATTCCTTTCACACAGTTTTCTTCTGTTGTTTTAAACACTTTAAACGTAACACATCAATTCTTCAATCGGACGGCGCCGACACCTCAGCGAAGATTTCCTTTAAACTTCAACAGGATACTCCCAGCACAACTTTTAGTAATTATCTAACCATTTTGCATTATTTCTACGGTATAAATTTCATTGAGACAACTAAAATTTGGTTCTGTCCACTCACACCTAATTTGACTACATAAAACTGCAGAGAATTTGGTTTTATAACAACAGGTTTCTGTTTTACCTTTAAGATGGGGCCGTGTGAGTGAAGAGAGGAGATCGTCGGAGGGGACCGGGAAAACTTCTTTCTTCTTTGTTGGTTTCTGGTTGGTGCACAGGCGTGTCCACGCCTCTTGGCAACACGAGTCCCTCCTTTGGCAGTAGGTGCATCATGCTGTTGTGACCCTGAGCTGTAGCTTTGTCTTGTAACCTCCGCCCTATTCACGCAAGACTATGCGCACCTTTTTAAACAACAGTTTCTACTAGTACTTTTCTTATCATTAGGTTACATGAGTCCACACATAGGCGCCCTAGCGGCTAAAAAAGATATGAGACTAAAAACATTTCCTTCAGTGTATTAGCTATAATGCATATTTCTGTAAACCTTTCAATGTCTGGATGTTTCAGACCTTTTTAGTAACAGCAGCATTTCATTCACAATTGTAGGTATGAGCAAACCCATTAATAATGGTTCTTCAGTGAGCATAAGTAAAACAAGTTAGAGGAAATAATCACACTTCTACATACCCCCAGTCTCTTTGCAGGGCTACATGGAACAGACGTCTTTAAAAGCTTTGGTCCAAAATCCTTATAGTTCTCCATTGCAGTTTTGGAAAAGATTGTGCCCTGCAACCAGACAAATGCCTGGTCGACCTGGTCCGGGTTTACCAGCACTGAGCTGGACGACGGCAGCGGCTGCACTTACGGTCGGTAACGGACGGAGGTTTCGCTTCCGAGCTGCGTTCATATTTCAAAGGGTCGCATTGCCACATTTTTCGACGTGCTGGACAAACTCATCACTTTTTTTTTTACAACTCCCCTGTGAGTCAGGTCTGCTCTGTGTGCAGGTTTAAACTTTTTCACTCGTATTTCACTCTCATTTTGAAACAGGGATACTCTCAGTGAGCAGGGAGGAGCATCAATCCTCCTTCTCGCTGTAAAAGAGATGTTTAATGACCTTAAAAAAGCGCATGGAGGAGGAAAAGAGAAGTGAAGAAGTATGGCTAAGAATTAAAAACAAATACTGGAGCTTCATAAGGTTTCGACTTTATAAAGTTCAACTTCATGTTTGGACCTCAAACTATGCTAAGACTTTTAGCAAAGCTGAATCAGGAAGAAGTGAGCTGTGCTAAATAATACGGATGTGCCTGAACGCCTCACACTAACCAAAGTCTCTCGTTTAGGGTGATTAAACCCACATTTAATGTAATGTATGGATGTATTTTAACCCTCTCACCACCAACACATTTGTGTCTTTACTAAAGAGGATCTGTTAATTGTGTCAGTTCTGTAGAAAATAATCTATCCCCCCCCCCCAATTGCGGGTGTGACCGGCCCTTTAAATACGGCTGTGACCGGCCCTTTAAATGCAGGTGTGACCGGCCCTTTAAATGTGGGTGTGACCGGCCCTCCGGCCCTTTAAATGCGGCTGTGACCGGCCCTTTAAAAAGTCAAATGTGTTTTCTGTGTTAATCTGCAGTTGCTGATGTGTTTTTATTCACTCAAAGTGCCAAATGTGTAGAAATGTGGCGATTCAGGAAATTAAATACTTCATTAATGAACAAAAATCAATCTATATTACTAATATTTTTAATACAGCTCTGCATGACTTATTACTTTGCATTTAAAGTTGCATTTATCAATATTTTTGATATGAACAATGGATTAAATTACATTGCGTAATTAAATATGAGCTCTAACACGCTTTTAAGCTTCTTTAAGCTGCTAGTTTTGGTTTAATGGCTGAAAATATGAGCCCCAGGTCGTAAATAACGTGCGTTCTTCTGCCCCCTGGTGGCCAAAAACATTTGATGCAGCTTTAAATGATCAAAGTTAAATATTAAAATTTGTCAGTTTTTTTATTTTATATAATAGACTTTTATGAAGTGTTGTAAAAATATCGAATTTACTGCAAAAGACTGAAAACTCATTTAATATGAATTTTCCTGGATGAATCAAACCTTTAGATAAGCTGTTCATGGTGTTGTACATATATATACATATATACATATATACACATATATACATATATACATATATATACATATATATATATATATATACATATATACATATATATATATATACATATATACATATATACATATATACATATATA
>CALSCE010009356.1:2097939-2111097 GCA_943593645.1 Bovichtus variegatus
CACACACACACACACACACACACACACACACACACACACACACACACTTTTCTAAAGTTAACGGGAAAATTAGTCTTTTTGCATGTGAACCTTTTTTTGATTTCAACAAAGTTTATCTTCAGTCTACGACATGTCACTTATCTCTTCTCACAAAAAGTAATAACTCATACAAAACAATTTCAGGATTAGTTTTATTAACAAAGACTAACACAAAGTGAAAGTGTTTTTTGCTTTTTACACAATAATTAACCTTTTTATTTATTTTTATAAAACTTGTTTTTTGATCTGCACACTGACTATATAACAGCAGAGAAAATAAATTAAGCAAATGTTTCAATCCCGACTCAGGCTCCTCCTGTTTGATAAATGAGAAGCTCTAATTTGGCTGTTTGGTCTGAAATCTGAAAACGCGTCGAGGCCCAAGGTGGTCCCTCAAAGGTTTGGTTTCGTCTGATCCATTTTGCAGCGGCTAAATGTTGTTTTACTTATTTGTTTGGGACTCGGACAGAGAAGAAGCCGCTGGCAGGATGTAAGGGGGAGATGCATGAATAAAAGACCAGCGACCACGCAGTGTGTAAGACATGTTTCTTAGCAGGGAAGCGACTGCACTATGGGAGAAATGCTCGCCTCGCACATCTGGGGTGAGAAAAGAAACTGAGCTGCTCACAGTATCTTCAGTTGTAGTTTGTGTAGCTATAGGTAGTATGGCAGGCGGAAAACACGGCTGTATTAAAAGGTTGTTTCGTACATTTGTATGATTTTGAATTTGTGCTCATTCAAAGTTAGTGTGGTGAAGTCTTTGTTTCCCTGGCACAGACGGGGGAATAAATAACAACAAAAACAGAATAAATAACAAAAATAAGATCTGCGTCGACTATCTGGAAAACAGTTATTTCAAACATTTGTAACGGCCCAGAATTTCACAACTGGAACATCCCCAATGATCAAAGTAGTTGCAATTTTCTGTCAAATGATTAACTCATTAATGGACTAATCGACCCGTCGCTAAGCCCCGCCCCTCGAACGCAGACTGGCCAATAACAGCGCAGCATTGGCCAGGGTCCGACAAAACGATGCTCAACAGTTGCCGCTCAAAGTAAAAGTCGTCCATAAAAGAGCACATTTTAAATATCTTAAAAACCTTTTTTCAAAACGGGGTATTTACAGAACATCTCGGGAAGAACACGTCCCGTTCCTCGGCGACGCTGTCATGACATTTGTTCATGTGTAACTTGAGGCTGTATTTGACGATGAAGCTCCTGGGGCAGAGCGTGCAGGCGTACGGCCGCTCGCCGGTGTGAACGCTCATGTGAGACTTCAGGTGAGCCGACTGGGTGAACTTCTTGCCGCACTGGCTGCAGCTGAAGGGCCTTTCGCCCGTGTGGATCCGCATGTGAACCTCCAGGTTCTGCGACGTGGCGTACGTCTTGGAGCACATGGCGCACACGAAGCGCTTCGCTCGGCCGCCCGGCTGCCCGTTGGAGAGCTGCGGTCGCCCCGATTGGTCGCTGTAGTGGGCGAAGTTCATCATGTCGCCGTCCTCGTACTCGAACGCAGAGTTGCTGCCTTCGGACAGCTGGCAGTCTGTGGGAAACGAGCCCGTGACGCTGATCATCTTGAGCCCGAAAGCGTCGCCGTCCAGTTTTTCGTTTGTGTGAAACTGCGTGACACACATCGGACTTTCCGACTGTTTGGTAAACGTCAGGCTGAGATCCAGTTCTCTGTTCGTAGGAGACTGCGTCAGAGCGCCGGTACCGAAAGACGCTGGTCTGTTGGAGCTCAGAGGGACCAGCGAGGGCTCCTCATGGACCAGCTGCACGTCCGGGTCCATCTGTGAGGAGTAGGAACAAACCGACTCGCCGGCGTCCAGCTCATCGCCGGCGCGCAGCGAACTGGAGCAGCGCGGCGAGTCCAGAGTGTAGACGGTGCCGCTCTTCTTTGCCGCCCCTGCAGTTCTCAGTGCGAGCGGCTCAGAGGACGACTTCCGGTCAGCCTCGTCGCTCCCCGGCCACTGTCTCTTCATACTCCGACCGATAAGAGTGGACGCCACGGCCTCCCGGGCTGCAGCCGTCTCTCCATCACCTCCATCCGTTTTATCATCTGGAAGAAAAGAGGAAAGAGTTTAGATGATTATCAAAGATCATACAGTTATAGAGAGCAACACTACACCTTTTACTTTAGTCTGGCCTTATGTTTTCGGTGTTTCAAAGAGTATCAGCGCTGAACAATGATTCACCATATGGACAAGGCAAATTAGTCTTAATTATTAATTAATTATTTTTTTCAGTTATTTTTATGTTGTTTGCTGAGGTCAGCGTTTTTAAATCCTTGTGAATCCAGGTTCTCACTAAATATGTGGCATGTTTGCAGAGTTTTAGAGCATTGATAACTAAAACTTTTCAATTTAACATTTATTAAGATTTAAAAAATGCCCCAAAAACCTGAAACAGCTGTGTTGGTTGGATTTTAATCCCCACCATAGTACTATATTACTACAGACACCAGAAATACAGTAATCTATGAGAGCGGATTTAAAATAAAAACTCATCACAATAATGTTATTCTGTCTACTTGATTGCGAGTAGAGTAGTAGAACAGTGGAAATATTTAATTTACCTGCAAATTCATCTACTAGGCACGAGCCTTGCCTGTATACGACCAGTTGAAAAACTCCGTGGGTGCTTTTCATTTTGCTAACGTGTTTCCTAGGATACTCCTGTGTTTCCTCGCTCTCGCCTCCTCAGGTGAGGAGTAATGAAAACGCACCCTGTCGTTCTCACTCACCTTCCTCAAAGGTGTGGTTACTGTCGGAGTCTTCGTCTTTGATCAACACCACGTCTGGAAACTGGAAAATAATTAATGTAGGAATTAAAACCACAGTAAAGCCACAAGAGTAATAACCAGGGTTCCTACAGTTTGGAGTAAATTAGATTTACGCTAGATCTACCTGGTAAATTATTTTATTTTAAATATATGTTACCACTTTTACAATGAAACATAGAGAAAAAAAATATTCATAAAATCCTACTTCCCTTGTCTCATTTTTAAAAATTTAAAAAGATTGATATAAATTTAAAAAACAATTAAATACATATTTTTAGGTGAAAGAATTCAATGCTTTTATGGATCAGCGGGAACCCTGAATAATACATATAAAACTCCATTATTAACATTAACAAACCACCAGAAGGGCAAGTAATGCATTTATTCATTAAATATGGATTGAATATCTGTGAAACTGAGATTAAGTCAATAATATCGGGTTAAAATGTCCCATGAGTCCTGATAGGCTGACTCCTCTTTGAGGTTTGACTTTAATTTTTTAATGAGAAAATAATTAAAATGAGGAAATTGTAAAACTGGATTAAGTTTCAACAGTTTCTCACTAAAACGGCACAAATGTGAAGAAGTGAGAGACTGAGATTATTTTTTACAGTTTTTATATTTATTTTTAAAACCCATTATCTCAAAATCTCCATTTAATTATCACATTATCTAAAAAATGTAAATCTGACCTTTCGGGTTTTTTAAGATAAGATCACAACTTTCAGCCCAAGGTAACGAGACTGAGATGGGAAAATAATTTAAAAAAAAATGGTTATCTTGAGATAAGGGATCAACATCAGCCTGTCAGCAGCACAGATGATTAATGTGGATTAAATATAATTACAAACTCAGCTGATCTCAGTGTAAACTGTATCTGATGTAAACGCTTAAGGCTTTATAGCACAATATAAAAAAGGATGCAGTGATGTGCATCTACATGAAAAATCATAAATATGATTATCAAGGTAGAAGTTGAACTGCAGATTCAGTTGCAAATATGTGCCAACATTGAAACATGCACAATTTATAAAATAACGAGAAACTTAGTATTTCAAAAATAATTACTTCATAATGACTTGATATTGCAAAAATAATGAGAAACCTTCTCAAAATAAGGTATTGCAAAATAATAAAGCTTTCTCAATAATGACTTTAGTATCTGAAAATAATGACTTGGTAACAAAAAATAATTACTTAATGTCATAATAATGACTTGGTATTGCAAAATAATGAGAAACCTTCTCAAAATAGTGACTTAGAATTGCTAAATAATGACTTAGTATGTAAAAAATAATGGCTTGATATTGCAAAATAATTACTTAATATTTATATATGAATAATATTAAACTTTCTGAAAATGACTTGATAACCCAAAACTATTACTTAATATTTATATCTTAATAAACTTTATTAAAAAAAATGACTTGGTAACGCAGAATAATTACTTAATATTTATATATTATTATTAAACATTCTGAAAATGACTTGGTATTGCAAAATAATGAGAAACTTCCTGAAAATAATGATTTTGATATTGCAAAATAATGAGAAACCTTCTCAAAATAATGACTGATGATTATTGTCATTACTCCGACATGGTTTATCATTATAATTTTATTTTTTTTTGTTGGCAGAAATAGGTTCCATTATTCATCGGCTTTGAGTTCAGACAGTTTTCGGGGCGTAAATAATAAGAAAGCAGGCCGGCTCTGAGTTTACCTCCTCCTCCTCCTGCACCACCACCACATCTCCTCCGTCTCCTCCCGGAGCAGCAGCGGCGTCTCCTCCGTCACCGTCCTGCTGCAGCTGCGGTGTTTCCGCCTGCTGTGCGCCCTCCGCGGCCGGGGCGAACTCCGGTTCCTCCGCCGCCGCTGCCGCCGCCTCCCCCCCGCTGCTCCCCCGGAACACTATGGACTCGATGAGGTGCAGCTTCTTCTTCAGGTCCTCGTTCTCCTTATGGCTGCGGCTGATCTCCATCTGCAGCACCATGTAACCTTCGTCCACCACCTCGCAGATCTCCGCCACCGCCGCTTTGGTCAGTGCGCCCATGATGATGCAGATCTGCTCGTGAAGAGCGATGCTGGTGAGAGCGGCCATGCCGCCGCACGAGCGGACACCAGGCCGCACTGAGACCCTCCTGAACGGGCCCCACGGAGCCTCCCACAGCCCCTAGAAACACGCACACTAAATATGTTCGGTTATTAAACCTGCCCGTCGCTCATCACAAAGAGGAACACTGTTTCTCTGCCTTCTTCCGCCTCGCACTTTCGGAATAACATTCCTGACTTCTTCTTCTGCTTATTTTATTCGGCAGACTTCACGCTGTGCTGGCGTATTGCTGCCCTCTAACGTTACTTTTTGTTAAATTACCCTTTTATTAGTTATTTATATATTTGTTTTAATATAGTCCAATATTGTGCAGATATTCCAGCAGTATCTTCATTTTTAATTTTTAAGAGTAAAAAAACATCTTCCAGGAACAGCTTCCTCTTTTTTTTTTTTTTGAAGAGAGTAATTCCTGCACTGCACAACTCTGAGTCTCCACACCACCCAGGTGTTTCCAAAATCCAAGTTAGGGGGTGTGCCCCCCCCACCCCACAATGCTCAAGCCTCAATATGGTGAGGACAACTGCATCTTTGCACAGGAACATTGTCCCCTTTTGCATTTATTTCTCTCAAACTGCATTCAAAGAACCAAATTAGCTGGATGAGAATAAACAGGGTACAAAAACATGTATATAAAAGAATGGGTACATGGAAAATATAAAAGATTAGGTAGATGATACAAATGGGTAAGATGAATACAATAATAATTCGGTAGTGTGGTAGAAGGAATCCTTTGGCTTTATGAAGTTTACTTTATTTACAAAGCAGTGAAATCTATACTCTATACAGTATGAATATTCTCCCCCTTTTGTTTGTGGGTCTTAATTCCTTCGTATCCAATGGGGTTTATCACAACAGTTCAACAGAACTTCTGTCATCGTAATATCTTTGTTTACTCCAAACTACATTCCAGGAGAAGCGCAGATGTTTTTGGCGGATTACCCTGACCTTGTACTTTAGCTCGCTCTCATGCAAATAAATTACTCTGGCAGGTCACCCTGACCTTGTACTTTAGCTGGCTCTCATGTGAATAAATGACTCCTTTTAAGATGCATAAGTTCAGTATACATGGTGATTATAGTGCTTAGATTGTCTGTGCTTGTTAATTATAGGTTGTACCTATAGTTCAGGTCTTCACACTTATCAGGTGGTATGTGCATAGGGTTGCAGACATCATTTGTGTTAAAGTAGTAAGTAGAATACACTACAGTAAAAAATGTGAATAAGTAAATATGTAAAAAAAAAAGGTAAATAAAAGAATAGAACAATGTTTAAAAGAAACGATTAAATAGTTGGATCCAAAATATAATACATGGGTAGGTAACAAATAAAATAATTAAATTAGATTAATAGAATAATTAAGAAATTGATATATTAATACATTTAAAAAAAAGTAGAAATCTGTATAAAAAATAAACTATTATGTTAAATATTTATTGAAATAAATTATTAGGTAGAATAAGAAAAAAAAAAAAAAAAAAAAAAAAAAAATATATATATATATATATATTTTTTTTTTTTCACCTTTTTAAGTCCTTCAAGTACTGCTGAAAAGTAACGATTACTTTCATTATCAGTCTTTTACTTTTCTGCTATATATCAATTAGTCTTTTAGTCAAATATCATAAAATAAAGAAATGTCCAAAACCCAAAGATGCAGTTTATTATCATAAAACGAAGAAAAGTAGTAAAACTCACCTAAATTATTATTAAATTATTAAAATGGTTGAGTATTAATTTTCTGTGGATAAATGGGATATTTGGACATCAGCACTCTCATGACCTCCTCTTTAATCTGCTGATGAAGAAGATATGAAATGGTCTACTAATTGGACCTTGTGGTGAGATTGTTTAAATTAACTCTTTACAAGGTTTAGGTTCAAACCTCAGATGCACGCTGTGCAGAGCTCCCAGCCTCCTGTCACTCAGAGTGAGCGGACGTTTCAGCGAGTCAGCTGGTTTGTACTCTCTGCTGCTTTTTGTTTGTGGTTCTATCTGACATTGTGTGTCGGGATAGAGAACAGTCCAACACAGGCAGACAGACACAGGCTGGACTTCTAAAACATCACATCATAGGTCAGGGAGCTCAGCGAGGCGGTAAATGAGTTTTCAGGGAAACAAAATCTCCCTGAAATTGATTTTGCTAAAGAGATGTTACCAAGATACATTTGTTGGCAAGAAGTTTTAAAAAGTGTAAACATTTTAAAAAAGTGTATTCTGTAGAGCGCCGATATTCTCCAGGTGTGTCTCCCTCTCCCCTCCCAAAAAAAAAGTTGAATCTCACTCAATTGTCTCTCCTGGCTGCCGTACAGTCACAAAGATGGCAGTGAAGATGACAAAAAACAGGCATTTATTTATCTGGTATCGTGCCTAACTTTAGTGTATCATAACATATCAGGTATGGAATTATTCTGCAGATGCTCCGGTTCAAAATGAGACCAAACTTTTCTATGGAAGTCAGTTGTTGAGCCATGGTGAAGGCACACATGGCCTTCACCAGACGAGGCGAGGCTGGTTTTTAGCCTATCTACGTCGTAATATTGGCAGATCTGAGCCTGCTTTGCTATAAAATGTTGGAATAAAGACTAATGTCCATCACAAAGTCCCGGAGATAAAAGGTCTTTTGTCCGACCGACAGTCCAAAGAGATTCAGATTCACTAAAGTGTGAGACTGTTTTAAACAGTCAGGTGCAATGCATGCGTTTGTTAAGTAGCAAGCATACGACGATAAATGAGACTTGGATTATTCTGCACGAGTTCTGTATTAATAGTGTTTTGATATATTTTTTGCTGTTAAATCCAGACTTTTGTCATTTTTATTTTTTTGGATTCTCGAATAAAATTAAGTTTTCTACAAGAATTCAAGGAAACACAGAAAGTAATTATACAAATGATCCCTTTAGGGGTGAACTATTTCTTTAATCCAGTTGCATCAGTGTTCAGGGCTCCTTGTTGTAAACACTGCTCTCTGTCTACATCTATAATAGGAACCAAGCACACGCTGAATGAAGCAGAAGATCGCACGCTTTTAATTCCAGATATACACCAAACAATAAACATTCACATGCTTCATACAGGCGCGGCCGACAGGAAACATTCTCATCGATCCTCACGTGCTGAAGTGGGCCCAAAGCGGCCCACGTTCTTTATGAGGTAAGAATTGACCTGGATCAGGTCGTAGTCCGGCCTGTCACGATAATAACGGCTTATCGTATTTATGGACATGCCCTCAATTTTACGGTATCAACTTATCGTATGATTTATGGACATGACCGCGATAATTTTTACGTTATCCACTTATTGTTCGATATATGGACATGACCTCGCTAATTGACGTTATCCGCTTATCATACGATTTATGTTATCGACTTATCGTACGATATATGGACATGACCTCGATAATATTCACGTTATCCATTTATCGTACGAATAACGGACAAGTCCTCAACAATGATTACATTATCTACTGCTCGTACGATAAATGGAGATGACCTCGATTTTTACGTTAGACTTATCATATGGTATATGGACATGACTATTATAGCAATTTATCATTTTTAGTCTCTAACCACACTCCTTGTAAGCTTTGAGTTTGAATGTTTTCAGTTTGAATGTTTTGATCTAGATATTTTGACCCTATAATGAACTTTCACTGTGAGGCCTAGCACTACATTTCCACGATAACTTTACTTCTTTATTTGTTCTCGGTCTGTGAAACTGTTGTTTTCCATCAGTGAGAGTTTACGTAACCTTGCAGTATATTTCCCCTGTGAATATACTTGCATCTTCATGCCTCCTGTTTTTGATATTTTGACTGAGAAGAAGGTTTCAGTTGAGCTCCCTTCCACCTGTTGAGACGAGTCTCCACCGTGAGTGTGCCGAGCCCCCCCACATTCCTTGTGGTCTGTAATCTCACTGTGTGTATAAGTAACATGTGTTTTCTATTGTTCCTGATCAGACTCGGCAGCACTTGTTGCTGTGGGAACTCGGTTCATTTCAGCTGAAAAAGTTTGACTCTGTTTGAAATCTCTCTTTTGACGATTTATTAATAAACCATCAAAGAAAACTTGTCTGTAACTTCATTATTTACTCATCTCTCACTAAAACATTCACGTTGAATTTCCACCACAATGACCATGATCATTTTTACGCTATTGATTTATCGTACGATATATGAACTTGACCTTGATAATTTTACGTTAACCATTTATCGTATGAATAACTGACAAGTCCTCAATAATGATTACATTATCTACTTATCGTACGATTTATGGACATGACCTCGATCATTTGTTATATTTAGGAGATAAAAATAATAATAATTCCATTCTAATGTCTGAATATTCTTAAGAATTAATAAGTGAATTGCTCTTTAAAAAGGGTGAATCTGTATTATAATGCTAATATATTATCATTACATCAGAGGCATGAAATGGTCTTAAAATGTCACTAATATCATTTATCGCAATTATTTCTGGGACAATATATTGTCCATCAAAAGTAGTTATCGTGACAGGCCTATTCGTAGTCCCATTTAGCTTCGTCTCAGGTTTCCACCAAGGCAATTAAGATGCTTAAAAATATGTAAGGCCTGAAACTCAAAACAGTCCCACCTATTGATTTAGTTTTTCAAAAAGCACACATTCTTTAAAACTTCTTCAAAAAGTCCTTCAACTTAAAAAAGATCTGTTTTAAATTAGAAGTTCATAACCGCAGTATGGTTCTGGTCGATCACAGTTTGGAGCTCAGTACCATCCAGTGCAATGTTTCAGCTGCTCTCAAACGGGAGCGACGCTCGGCTCAGACGAATGGTGTTTCTGCTGATGGATCCTGAGGTTCTGCTTCCCTGCAAATCTTTTCCCGCAGTGCTCGCAGGCGAATGGCCGCTCCCCGGTGTGGACGCTCTGGTGCGTCTTCAGGTGTCCCGACTGCGTGAAGCGCTTCCCGCACTGAGCACAGCTGTACGGCCGCTCGCCTGTGTGAACGCGCACGTGCGTCTCCAGGCTCCGTGATGAAGTGAAGCATTTTCTGCAGTAGCTGCAGACGAAGCGCCTGTCCCTGCAGTACCTGTTCAGCTCCAGCGGGTCCAGTCTGGATCCGCCGAGCCCGAGCGCTAAGGGGAAACCCGCAACATTGAGATCTGTCGGCCGGTGAGGGACGGGTACCATGCTCGCCAGGCCCTGATTGGTCCACGAGGAGCACAGATCCAGGTCTGTGTCGTAGGGGAGGGAGCTGATCAGAGTCACACTCCGCTTCAGCTCAGAAGTCCCAGGCAGCGAGGCGGGGCTTCCTCCTGACCCGAGGAGGAGCGGCTTCCTCGGCCAGACTGCGGACGGAGCATCACAGTCCGACTCCGGGGCCAAGTCCATCACCACACCTGAAGAGCCGCTCCCAGCGCCGCCCGGAGACCCCGGTGCACTGTGGGAGTCTTGACGCTCCGACGGCCCGTCACTGTCCTGATCCCACAGCCTCATGACGGCCGCTGAGGTGGAGCTCATCATCCCAGAGGTTCCTTCTTCACTGTCGTCTGTATCTGACAGCTGCACCTCCGTCCCTTCAGACACACACATCAACAGACTTTAAAAACACAGCAGCAGTGGTAGCTCCAAGACAGAAGAGCAGTGGGACAAACTCTGCTGTCCAAAATGTCAATTTTCACATAAAAAACTGAAATAAGAAACAATGGCTGCAGTTTTTTGTGTGTGTGCGTGTGTGTGTGTGTGTGTCCCTCTGCTGTATGTCTTACAATCTGTTTACATTTTTTATTTACTCTAAATTAGTTTACAAAAAAAGATCCTGCAAGAATTTTTTATTTTTTTTTTACTGTTGTAGACAAATGTTAATTCCTTCACAAAGTAGTGATGTTGGATGTGATGAATGCAAATACATCTTTTTTTTTTTTAGCTTTTATTCATCTGGTGGTGAGTTCTTTAAAATAAGACAGATTTTCCTGAAAAATGTATTAAATTAATAATTATTATTAAACATATTGTATCACCAGATTCTTGCCAGTAATATGATCCAGGAAGTCACGTTTTAATATAAGATTATGATGGAGATTATCAACAGTTTTTTGTTGACATGGTGGCTATGTTGCATTGGAATATTAAAGTCATTAAATGAGGACACTGTTGATGTAAAAGCTTCAAAATGACTTTTATCTTTCTACTTTGAGATCATCTGTGATTTTATTGTGTAAAATCTGATTATCTGATTTATGACTGCTGGCAGTGAGTTTTCTCTCTTACCGTCCTCGTTGAGAAGCAGCTCGTCTTCGTCGTCGTTCGCCTCCTCTTTTGCGGTTTCCTCTTTAATCAAAACAACATCCTGATGATTCGGCTCCTCTGCAGCTCTTGTCGGGGAATCCTGAGAGTAGAAAATAATGATGACACAAACACCTGCCGTTGAATTTACTCTTAGAGACTTATTTTCAATTTTGTTTGCGATAACAGGACCGTTGCAGCACAGTTTACTATTCATTTTCAACCAAAATGTCACTTAAAGTATGAAATTAGTGCACCAAACTTGGCAAAAAGCAACACACTTACTAAAGGCAGCAGATGGGATGCATATAAACAATTAAAAAAAATACACTAGTTTACATAAGCATTTAAACATCACTGTACCAAATAAACTCATTCCAGAAAAAAACATGTAGGACTACAGCTGCTAGACAAAGCTGCAATGAACAATCTGCAACTGTTTTGATAATCGATTAATGAAATGAAGTAATTTGTAAAAATGTCAGAAAATGCTGTTTTCAGCCTCTCAAAAATGGAAATTCCTGCTTTTCTCTGTTTTATATCATATTAAAGTGAAAGTTTTTGACTGAATGAACTATTTTCTGACATTTTATAGACCAAACGATAAATTGGGAAGATAATTGGCGGAATAATAGATGATGAAAATAATTGATAGTTTCCGCCCCACTGGTAGGTAATACTGTTTCTTATATTATGATTTATGTCATAATTCCCAGGAATTGAAGGCCACACGGCAGTGAGCTGAAAATAAACACTGAACTCTTTTACACTTTTGGCCACCAAATGCAAATTAGCGTTGACTTTCTCTCAAACAACAGCACCTATGTTTGTCTAAGATTAAATAAAAGCACCAACTGTGATTCCTAAAGTATTGTGATATTTTCATGGTGATTTGGTGAGTTTCATGGTGAGCAGAGTGCAATGTTGGGAAAACCAACCTCTTTGGCCTCAGGGGTCGGCTCCGTTGGAGCCTCTGACATTGGGACCCTTCCACTTCTTGTGAGATTTACTTTTGGCTGTTTAGCCTCCACTGCAGCTGGTAAGGCACAGTAGGAAAAACAAAAGGACAATTACAAAATTGTAACACAGGTACTTTACTACTGTATAATTATTACATGTTTTATTTACAATTTCCACTGGGCACATCCTGTTCGTTTAACTGCAAGCCGTCATCGCCACGGAGGAGCAGGACACACAACCTGCCTCTGTGGACGCGCGCGCACGCGACCAGGAACGTGCACATTCTAAAAATAGCTCACTGAATGACGATGAGCAGGTACCGCGGTTCGGTTCGGTTCGGTTCGGTTCGGTTAGATTACTCTAACGCCTTGGGTGAAAAGAAAGAACGGAGATGTGAGTTGGTTGATTCAGTAAATTAGCTCCGGGTGTTGTGTATGTTCTGTCTGCACCTGTTGATGCTAGGCTACTACCGGATGTGCTAGCTTGATGCTACTACCGGCAGTTAACCACAGAGTTGCCTGCTAATATTTCTCGTCAGCAATGTGACAAGCAGACTTTATGGCTGCTAGTTTAGACTCACGCACGCCAATGGATCATTATGAAATTGAATTGAAATCTCACATTATTTTAATTTGAATCACATTCAAAACATTAAGTGTGAACATTTTTGACTTTATAAAATGATTCTCTCCAGTCTTGGCTATCGGCCCCTAAATGAAACAATTCAGAGAGTAAGACAACTTTTTCTTATACATATATTAGTACTATTCTTTCTGGCAGAATTTATCATTATGGCCAACTTACATTTTTTTTAATCACCATAGTCCCTAAATGTTTGTAGAAATGCAGGAAATGGGATTCAAATCGAGAACATTTTTCTGGTGGAGGACCCCCAGACCCCCAGTTTTTGTGTCCCCCCCACTTCTCAAACCAAAGTTACACCCTTGATATCCATCCATCCATCCATCCATCCATCTTCTTCCGCTTATCTGGGGTCGGGTCG
>CALSCE010009356.1:2128028-2170172 GCA_943593645.1 Bovichtus variegatus
CAGCAGCTACAGGTGGTTCAGCAGCTACAGGTGGTTCAGCAGCTACAAGTGGTTCAGCAGCTACAACAAGTGATTTTGTGTGCGTTTGAGAACCCCTGATGTAAAAATCTTGGCTGTAAAAAAATAACTTAATTTTCCTGAAAAAAGCTTGGATGTCAAAATACTTAATTTTCATGGTAAAAAAAATGTATTTAAAAAATACTTAATTATAATGAAAAAAGCTTGGAAGGAAAAAAAAACTTAATTTTCTTAAAAAAAGCTTGAATGTGAAAAAATACTAAAAAAATTTCATGAAAAAAGCATTGATGTGAAAAATACCTTAATTTTCTCTGTTCGCTCGGACATAAAGTCAGTAATAAATGTCGTCTACATTTCATATGATGTGTAAAATCTACCAGCATTTACCGTTTAGATCACATATGAATGAAATGCTTGTAGAATAGTTGTATTTGTATTGGTATTGTTGATTTAATGTGTGAACGAGCGATGTAGAGAAGGTCACATAAAGCTCAATATTAGCCTGTAATGAGTAATATACTGTTGCAGTGGTAAGCAGGCCTGTTGTTTTTGGATATTTGGGGAGTTAGGTGGTACGGGAGGGTTTTTTTATTGGTTAAGTGGTGCTTGGTCTGAAAAAGTTTGAGAACCCCTGGTCTAAAGAAATTCTGGTGCATTCTGGGAAATGTAGGATTGGGTGTTTTTTTGCAGCAGTAGGAACATGAAGTCTGGATCTCACCTCCTCTGCTGCTTTGATTTGGACAGTTCTTCTTTTGTAAATCTCTCACCTAACTTTATGTAAATCAATTATTAAATTGTTAGAGGTAAACTGTAAAATATCAGCATTATAGTAGAAAAGTACGTCATTACAAAACAAACTTTAGGGAGGTCTTTACATTTTTAGCAAAAAAACAATACTGATAGTAAAGAAAAGCAGAATTTAATTTCACTGTTGGGGAAAACCTCATATATTGACAAAATATTGAGATTATTTTGTAACACTTGTACATCAAGTTTGGGAATTTTCAGGCTTTGAGATCAGTTGAAAAGAGAAAGATCTATAGAAATTAATACAATAATAATAATAAGAGGAAAGATGGAAACTCTTGTACAGGTGAAATACATTCTCTAAAACAAAGTAAAGACTAATGAGCCTGGGAGAAAAAAAAAGGCTAGAATTGACTAATTTGTATAATTCTATCTCAATTTAATTAAACCATTCCCACATTTTGATGAATTTGTGCTCACAAGATAGTCATTTGTTTAAAAAAAGAACGGTCCTGAGGGATTTAATATGCAGAGTGAGACGTTTTAAGTGATTTACAATATTTCCGTGGAGCTGTGTGAACTATTTTCAATGAGTCAACTGCTGATGTGCAGAACAAAGTGTAGAATAATGAATCAAAAAGACAAGTTTGATGTGCAAATATGCATGAGGGGTTAACTGGGATTATTTCAGAATTTTATAACCGAAACATGCGAACGATTTAATGAAATGGAGGTAATGATATATCTTGTGCGCACAAATTAGTAAATTGCGGCCGCAATATATATATTTTTCTCTCTATGGCTCCACTAAAGTCGAAGATTATTATGTGTTTGTTTTTTTTAGAGTCCAAAGTAAAAAACGTTTTTACCCAGCAGCTATAGTTAGTTATAGTAAAATATAAAGCAGTGATTTTGGGCTGCATCTATACAATTGACTTCCCCCTCAAATGTGGTGGGTAAAAAAAGAAAGTCTCCAAAATATAAAGTAAAGAAACGGAACCTCTAAACTGGATGGAAGTACAGAACTGGAGGACAGAAGGTTTATCCTGTCAAATAAAAAATCACACTAAACTGCATTGACCTGGGAAATATAAAAGTTCAATCTTCATTACAATATCTGTTTAAAACGTTGAGGTCGCTGAATGTTTTCTGCCTCTGTAGTCCAGTGTTGGGGGAGAATAAGGAGAACCAGGAGGTGGAGGAGAACACGGCGAGCCCTGAGTTGGATGATGAGCGGCGGGAGAAGGAGTTCTGGCACACGCCGTGTTCGTTCACCCCCGAATCTCGTCTGGAGGCTCACCGACACCTGGAGGAGAAGAAGAAGGCAAAGGACAAGTAAGTGCTCTCCGGTAAAGAAGTTTGTCCCTTTTCATTTATTTTGTTAGGTTTAATTAAATTAAAGCCCCCCCTTCCCCCTTCAGCCTTAGCAATCAAACAAAAAAACAGCATATAAAATACCATAAACATATTGCACAAATAAATGATCACTTCGATCATTTATTTCCTAGTCTATAATATTAAAAAAATAAACCTTCAATATACAAACTGCCTTAAATTCCTTCAGACTTTATTTTGTTTAACTCTGCAGTTTACTTTTTTGGCCACTGAATGTCGCTACAACACCAACCATCGTCAGCTCATTTTCAACAGAACAAATCAGCTTTCAGATTGTTTCACACAGATAAGACATCATCAAGGTGTATGGACCTGGACACTCCAAGAATACACTACTGCGAGACACAACAATCCAACTGAATGTCAATTTATATCTTAAAAAAATTTGGTTACCTAATTAATGTCATCTGAAGAAAAAAAAACATAGATTATTATTATTTCAGGAACGTTGCAGTTCATTTGCACATTGTGTAAAAGGAAAATAGACGGAGCACATGAGGAAATCTGCGCCTGTCTCCTTCTAAATGACAGAGTGACAGGGTGAGACACAACAACCACAAAGAGACTTAAAACAAGCGAAAAAGAGATGCAAAGCGACCAAGAAGAAACGCATGGCGTCTACAAAGAGACGCTAATCTGCCAAAAGGAGACACAAAAAAGACCACAAAAAGATGCTAAACTTCCAAAAAGAGAGACAAAATGACCACGAAGAAAAACAAAAATAACCAAAGACGGACAGAAAAAGACCACAACAGATGCAAAACGCCCACTAAGAGCGTCTACAAAGAGACTCAGAACAATCAAAAAACAGACACTAAATGACCACAAAGACACACAAAACATACACACAAAGATGGAAATGTTGCATTGCCATATTCCTCATGACTCTCCTCACTTCCTGTCCCCCAGTTAGGCTGTAAAACTATTAAACTTTCCAGAAGCAGCGGTGATGTTTAACTCTTCGGACGCCATCGGTCCCCTCACTTGACTCAACTTCCCACACAAAGTACGGAAACGGTTCCCGTCTCCAACGTAACGTTACTGATGATGTTGGCCGATCAGGTTCCAGTTCAAGGTGTTGGGTGAGGTCACACCTTTTGACGCTGGTTGAACACGTGATCTGTTTTTAGCTCAGGATGGAAGGAAACGGCAAAAAAAACAGACATAAATATCACGTTTCGACACGACTGGCAGGACAGATGAGGCGACGCTCGGCCCGGGTTCATCTGTCGGGTTAATGAGAAGTCTTCAGGAGAACGAGCTGTCCTGTAAACGGAGGAGACGCGAGCAGGTCCAGAGGGTCGGAGAGGATTTAGTTCTGACGTTTTGTTTGTACGTGTGTGACTAAAGAGTCAGTTTGGTGAGCTGCAGGACGCCGATAATCCTGAATGATGTACTGACGGTGTGTTCAGGTGTGCTGACTGTCACAACGGCACTGTCAATAACCGCTATATGAGACTGTATGAGGAATTTTACTTTTTATACACTTTTTATAGGAGCTGAGGTTCAACTTCTACCCCCTCGCCTCGCCGTATGCACTAACACAGCCAAAATTATCCAAAAATGAAAAAGCCAAAATGATCTGAAAACGAGGCCTAAGCTGAGCCAACCGGAGCTTCCCAGGCAGAGTTAAGGAGGAGGTCGTCTTCTTACATAGCTGTATAGCCTACAGTCGTGAAAAAATGTCCCCAAAATATTGACAAGTTGATTTTAAGTCAACTGGCCGAAAGTCTCAGATCGACAGATTTCTTTCATCTGCGTACACGTCGGCAAAAATGCCAAAAACACGTTTGAGATTGTCATTTAGAAATGTATCAGAAATGTTTTTTATGCACGGCATGTGTGTATAAACGAACATGCGACGTTATTGTTGTATAAGTTATACCATATAAGTTTCTATATCGGTATTGGCTTTATTGGTGCTAATGTTAAGGCCTTTGAGTGACATGAACGATGTCATAAAAAAACATGGATGTCCACTTCATCCACACACAACTGGTACATGTGACTGTAAAGGTCGACCTGCCCGGCCGCCTCACACCCTCAACACACTCACGTATATGGAGCTTGTTCAGCAAAAGTGTCTCAGGACAGAGTTGTTTGCTGACGCTTTTTTAACGTTGTGTTTGTTGTCATGGTAATTCTCCTTCCACAAGGCTGGCAGAAGAAGTCAGGAAGCATTGTCTCTGAGGTGACAGATATGAAACTGCGCATTTTATTCATATTTGTTCCTACATTCATTTTGTCTGAGCTGACAAGACACATTTACTGTGTGAAATCGAATAGTTCCTGTCGTTCCTGTGGATCTTTGTGTCGACAATGAGTAAGTTTACTCTTTGTGATGGGACATCGACTTGTCGCTCTGCAGTATCTGCTCCCACCGACGCTGCAGCTCCGTTCACTTTTTACTTTTTAGTCTTTTGTTTTGTGGCTCATTTAGGGACTGTTTTTTTCAGGTGCAGATGTCACATATTCTGTCCCAAACATGTGTTGGATTTTTGTAAAGTAGATGCACCAGGCCTGAGTCACAATTTTGCGTCGATTGTGCGAGTGAAGTGTCCCTCTCTCCTTGTTGATTATGTCATCCGCTGGATTTACTGTTTGCGACCGTCAGCTTTGCCTCTGTAAAGGAGGCGTAAATGCATCGATTTACAAGAAGATTGTATTGTATTGAAAAGAAACGCGCATTAAATACACAATTGTTGTGACTATCCTATTGTCAGCACACTTTATATTACTGTATGTGGTGCTTTGTGTTCATCAAACTGGAATTTGAACTCCACCATCAATTAACTGTAAAATCACTGCAGACTTCAACTCAACTTTTCTTTGCCTCCACCTGCACCATCTCTCTCTGTGTTTTTGTGTAGGTCATGTGCGTCTTATACTACACCTGATTTGCCCCTGT
The DNA here is from genome assembly GCA_943593645.1 of Bovichtus variegatus. Classification (NCBI taxonomy): domain Eukaryota; kingdom Metazoa; phylum Chordata; class Actinopteri; order Perciformes; family Bovichtidae; genus Bovichtus; species Bovichtus variegatus. The sequence goes on from CALSCE010009356.1 coordinate 2,133,097, forward strand.
AACAAAGAATATATATAACTACATATATTTTGCTCAGGTGGAGTTGGCCCAAGTAGTTGGTTTGTAACCAAAATCCCAGACAAGATGAAAGACAGCAGGAAAGAATGAATAAATAGGAGCTGAATGCATGCAGCCACATCATGACGCAATGAGAGTGAAAAGCTGAAGCTACAAGTGATGATATGTAATATCTCAGAGCTGTGTTGTGAAGTTCTCCTGCACCCTGATGAAAACAACAACAACAACAATAAAGAACGCTTCTTTAGACATGAGTCGCCTGAGCCAATCACACGTAAGTCAGGCGCGTTTGTGCACCATTCAAACCGCAGCATGTTTCAGATGGGCAGGTAGTGAGTCAGCAACATTTAAAAAAAAAAAAAAAAAAAAAGTCTAATTAATTTTCCCGCCGTGCTAATCAGCGCTCACCCTTAAGGTGACCCTCTTGCCGGGGGGTTAATTGAGGGTGTGTGTGTTGCACATCTCCTTCTCACTGTGCTTCATGTCTCTCTAACACACGCACACACTTCCTGCCTCCACTGGGAGAATGGACTGATGAGGAGACATCGACAGTTGTAGTATTTATTACTTAGCAGTTCGTTACCTCTGACACGTGAACACAAAACACACTTTTCTGACTCACTGCGAATGTGACTTTAAAGGCACGATTTTCACGTATAGACTCGTACAAAAACAACACTTTTTCCCAAGAAAAGTTGAGAGGGGAAATACATTTTTCTTTTCTTTCTTTTTTTTTTTTCTGTGTTCAGGAAATTTCCGGGCATCAACCCCCTATAAAAGCGCAGCAACAAGGTGCCAGATCCTCAGCATGCATCCAAAAGGAAAGTGTCAGAAATGGCGGACAAAACTAGCGAGGCGGCACGCCAAGTGGACAAAGCTCGTTCCGAAACGAGAGTGAATGTGGGGTTTGGCTTTCACCCGCTGCCTTTAAGGGTTCATCATTTATTGTTTTTTAAAAATTGTAATCAATGTTCCATCATTTCTTTTAACTGAGTTGACCAGTTTTAACTGATCAAGTTTCCAGGCATTCATTTAAAAAAAATATTTATTATTTGCATTAGACACTGCTCAACACATTTTACAGTGAACAAGATCGACATCTGCTTTGCACTGGAAAAATAAGAGAAACATAGAAGAAAAATGTTTAAAACATTGCCGGTCAGGCTGCAAGATCTTAAATCTCCACCTCACTTTCCGCATCTAATTTAAAAATGTTCACATCTAAACATACTTTTCAAATACTTTCTATGCATTAAAAAGTGGCTAACAGAAAAGCAGGGGGTCGGAGAGATTTTCGGTGTCTCGCCCCCGAGTTAATTTCCTGCCCTGATAAGATATCAGTGGTGAAATCATTTCCTCACAACCACAGGAATGTTTGAGCATGAGTGTATATGCACACTGTTGTTCAGTATCCCTACATACACGTGTTTAGGTGCGACGTGCATCTTTTTCTTTACTCTGAGAGTCTGACGGCGTGTCCTTGAAGGGGGATTCCTCTCGGTGATAGTTTTATTTGCTTTTCTTCGCAGTTGTTGTCATTGAATTGGTTTGAGATCATTTTTTTCTTAATGCCTCTATTGTTCCATGATGAGGGTGTTGTGAAGCCGGGACTTTAAGCGAGATTAAAGACCATACAAACAAGCCTGACATGTGACATTTCTCCAGAATCATAAACACATGAAGCCTCCTACACTCCAGTCCAGCTCCTCTGAGACTTCTGGGTCTGTCCGTGGGTTTTACTTTGTCCAAGGCCACTCTCTGTCTCCAGTTCACAGGGGGGATAAACCCTCCGGCTGCCTCTGATCATTATCCCTCTTATTCCTGGGCTGACTATCCACTTCTACTGCCGGTCAGACTGCTGGAGGACAGAGAAGAAATACACAAACACAGTTTTATCTGTAAACACCTCAGCTCATTTTTGTGGTTTATTTTCAAGAAAGCAAAACATGTTTGCGCTTTGCTCAGGTGGAAACGTTGTTTAAGATAGTTAAACCTAATTGTAGTGCGTATAGTGCAACATAACACCCGGCTTTATCCTCGACAAGCTGCGTTCACAAGTGCAAACATTCAGATGGAGTACAACACACTATCATAGATAGTTCACAGGTTTTCATTTTACTTGACTATTTGATTTTCTTTGGAAAAAGGTAAATAACTCGGTGTGCAATGAACACAAAATACTGGACCAGGATCACTGAATGTACAGGAATTTTGCAGGAATAAATGTTGTGCTCAAGGGTCGGACATGTGAAGACATCGAGGATCAAGTAAAGCATTTTAATAATCTCAGAATCAGCCTTGATCAATGCAACAGTTGCAGAATTAGTTTAGTTTCTTTGTTTGTTTTTGTTTTTTTGTAAAGCGAGATGTTTTTACTTGGTACATTTTTCTAACCGTGGAAAAGCTTTCGTATTTCTCCTCAGCCCGCAGACACGGCGCTGACTCACAGCGTTTAGTTTTCATAACACCTCGAGCCACAGAGTCATGAATAGCTGCGCATGACGAACACTGTCAAAGTATCCTGATGTGTTGGTGCTCGCGCCGCCGCTTCATCTCCTGCCCACAGGAAGCTCTTCACATTCGCCTGCAGGCATTTCATTTGTTTTTTCTCAGGTTAGTGGATTAGTCTGTCTTCTTCCCCTGCACTCCTCAAAGAGACTCGTCATGTAACACTTTATTTATCATATGAGTTGAATGTAGTGGAGTCCACGAATACAGGGGAGTGCTTAAGTAAACGGAAACGGAAAAAATACTCGGTGCCTTATTTTATCGTGTTGTCCTCCCATCCCGCCTGGAGGGAATTTTATTCAAATGTCCACTTATTATATTATTGTGCTCAAAGGTTAAGGTCACTGTGATCCACAAAAACATGTTTTTTTGGCCATGACTCAAGAATTCATAAGCTAATTATGACTGTTTAGGGTAAAATAACTGGATGAAGTGATGCCATTTTGGGCAGACAGATGGATTTAAACTGCAACTTGACAGGTTGGCGGAGACATACAACCGCGAGGTGGTAATTCTATAATATTGTATTCACCCAGAGTCTTTACTCTCACTAAGGAGCACAATAAACCCCCTCTCTATCGATAATAATAAGTCAGAAAACACCCAGGGTAAGCTTTATTTAAGGCAACCCAGTGCGATGGTGAAGAAGCCAACCAGTGACAGTCCGCTTTCTAATCCCTACAAAAAAAATAAAAAAAAACATCCCGGGCCTGCATGCTGTCCAAGCATAAAATCAAGGTGATATGGTGTTGCCTTTTTATCGTCTCCCTGCATGCGGCTGTCAGAGCGAGCTGATTTGATGCATGCAGTCGTGCAGTCACTGCATTGTCAGAAAAGATGAATTCCCTGCTCATGAGGTGGATTGTGAAATAAGGTCAGCCAGGAGACTCGTCTGTGTTTAATGGCTGCTCTGTGAGGAAAGAATAATGCCAGACGAGCGGCAGATCCAACCTGCGGTCTGAGCGACTCAACCTGAAAGTGCAGCAGAAGCTTTAAAGTCGGAGGAAACTTGACAGGCTGATAAATGGCTGCAGTAAATTGATGTGCATGGATGAGATGGATGGGTGGAGATAACACGTGGTCTGTTGTTGAATATTTAAATTAAGATATTGAGGCAAATCACAGCGTTACAAAGCATGGTGGAGATTAACGTCAAACTAAAACTGAAAACCTGTCGAGGTGCTTTCGAACTGTGAGCGGCTGCAGCTGCGTGTACCGCCCGACAACGTCACTTTCCTGTATTTTGATCCCCATCCTAATCCCACACACTGCTGCAGTCGCTGGTGTATACCCACTCTAATCTCATCATCACGTAGCTTGTTATAGCTTCAAATAGGTGAAATGGTTTGTAATATGACACGATGAATATAGCAATCTAATATCTTGAACTATTTTTGTAAGACCAAACTGGAAAATCCAACTTTGAAGCAGATATTTCTCCAAATCTGGTGACTCTTTTTTTTTTTTTGTTGTTGATTTACATAATTGCTCAATGAACTCAGATTCCAGTTTTCCTCTCTGTGGATTGTGTGGCAAGTTGAAAGAAGTTCAGCCATCTCATCTCCAACTCAGATGGCGAAAAGCGTGCAAAAAAACAAAACAAGCCACCTTTTGAAGAGATTCATCCACCTGCAGAGCGCCACATTGTTAGACGTATACGTGTCGTGCACGGGTTCCACACCCACATAAGCGTACACTGTTTTCGACAAACCGTCTCCATACAGATGAAGGACAGGGTGGAGTTTTGTCACACAGGGCTGAAATCGGCACAATGCACCACAGAACTGAGGCCTTGCAGAAGTCCTCTGTTCAAGGATCGTAGTTCTGTAGATAACTGAGCTGCGGATTAAGACTTCCCAGTTGTGCACGGCTAACTGAAAGCTGTCCAAACAGATCGTCTTCAGCTCTGGACTCCACTCAAACCAGCAGTGAAGCTGTCACCACTGATGTCTCCATGACTCAGCTGTTTGATAGACGCCCTGTCACCCCCCCCCCCCCCCCTTTGGCAGAAAAGTGTTCCAGAAAAGGATTTTATGGAGCAGAGAGCCACACTGTGACCTTGACAAGTCAACGCTATATGGCTTAGGGAGAGATTGAGGGAAAAGCGGCTGTTGTTGTTGGAGGCAGAGTGATGGAGATGATCCTTTTTGGTTTGATCTTTTGAAGTGGATACTTGCCCTCTGTCTCACCCCAACTCCTCCCCAACACGCAGTCACATAAACACATACTGTGGCTGAGAGTCTTGACACGTCTCACACTGAAACTAAACTTGGGAAATATCCACAAATTATCAGCCAAATGGTTGTCATTTTTTTTGTTGGTAGAAATGGACTCCAGCCGATGGTCATTGTCCATCATTTGGAGTCCTGCTCCATTAAACCTAGATGGCTGCTAACATTTTTAATTAGAAAATCGCACCAACACACACATTAGAAGAAGTGAAACTAGCTGTTGAGACTCTAAATCCTTCGGCAAAGTATTGAGTGAGTTTTTCTCATTCACTTCAATACAGCATCTCTTTCAGATTGGAGCTTCTTCCCTTAACCAGTTCATCTTTTTAGTGTTTGTCCTTTAAATTGTCTAAACTACTGATAGAAATGATTGTCGAAATACCTAAAGTTACGGTCTCGAAGATCTGCGTTTTGTTTTCTCGTTGGCGATACCTATGGCGATAAGCGGTAACTGCAGGTGTGTTTTTGATCCAAACGGTGTCTGGGATTTCTGGGAACGTCGCCCCAGACCCTGCAAATGCAAGAGCTTTCATCAATGGCTCCTTGGATCAATCACCATTGTTTTACCGACTGATATATTTGGATTTAACAGACATTTCTTTGAATGAATTTCTTCGAGATTATTCCTTTAAATAGGACCCAAGTTGTAATAACCTGAACTATCAAAATGTACAAAAGGTGATGTGGCCTGTATTTATGATTCCTTTAGGAATAACTAGAACTAGATTGAGTGTCTCTTAGAGAAAAATCCACATCCTCTAGTATGAATAGACTCAGTACGAGAGGACAAGTACGAGACTCAGACTGCGTGACTCTAACGTGGACGACCACAGTGGTAATAGACCTATTAACCCAGGAAGGGTGCCTCGTCTCGCCACTCGGCTCCACAGCACCACTTAAACTCATTACAGGTCTCTCTGCAGCCCACCACTCTTAATAAAAACTTGAACTTAACAGCCTTGAGTTCAGCAGATTGATGGCTCGTCCAACACACTGTCACTTTCCTCTCTGTGGCGGAGGCGCGGCAGCAGAGGGGCCGAGATGGCCGACCCTCCGCAGAGCGCTAAACACTCACCGCCTCCACCGCTGACTCATTCGTCTGCCGCTCAGTGGGCTTAATAGATGGACGTATGTGAAGTGTGCGTTCCCCTGCCTGTGCTCCTGTCACGGCCTGCTGCATGTGGCTAACGGAGTGACTGGCTGTGTAGTGGATGGTGAAGAGAATACAGTAAAACGTTGGTCTTTAGAGGAGGTGGTCCGCAGGAATATGCTCAGTGGCTCCATCAGGAGATTATCAAAGGAGCCAATGGGATTTCTTCCATTGGATTTTTGATTATTGAAGAAAATTAGCTCTGTGGCAAACAATCGTCTATGATAAACGCCCAGACAGAAAAACTGACAGAAAAAAATGTGCAAATTCATTTTTATTATTGTTTTTAATTTATGTAAGTAATAATCCAGAATAAACTGATTGAACATCTGATTTCCCTCAATACAAAGTGAAGTGGGGTTATGTACACGCAGAGGTATCTTCATAAAAAAGCCACACCAGAATTAATCTTGGTGAACATGTGTGTGTGTGGAGTGTAATCCAGTAGAAATAAATGGACACAGAAGGGACATTATTTCACATTATGTGGCGCATTTAATCGAACAGATTTGTCTTAAATTTACTTTCTTTTTTCCTTAATATTCTGATAACTTCAACCCATCTAAAGTGTTTCAAACTGTAAAATGGTGAATGGTGCGTGCGTGCGTGCGTGCGTGCGTGCGTGCGTGCGTGTCCTACAATAAAACCCTCTATTGCACATTATCTGTTGCGTCTCTCTTTATGGACACTCCTGGACGAGAAGTGGCTCTCTCCTTCACCCCAAAGACCTCATAACTCTGCTACTGTCGTCTGTCAGTCCACCCTTTACACACACACACACACACACACTGCAGTCTTTACTTCACTCATGCTTTGCTGTTTCCCTGCAGGGAGAAAGAGAAGAAGCCGAAGGCCCTGAGGATGCTGATCACTGCTGAAGGACGAGTTATGAACGTCAACGAGCCAAAGTAGGCGAAACCTTTTCTATCAAAAAATAATTTTAACGTTTTCACAGGAACGTTTCTTTTCTTTGTAGATTTGCGCGTCATTGCTATCTCTTGTTACTGCTTTCGCTTTACTGCTCAGATCTGTAAATCACACAAACCATGAAAAAAAACCCATTAAAAGTTTTTTTTTTTTAAAAACTCTTATTTTGAAGTTAGGCAAACATCCAGTACTTTTTTGACCTACATTTACTTTAGATTAATCCTGTAAAAACATTAATGCATGAGTAATAATAATCTAATGATATGATGTATAATAAAATAACAGCCTGTGACATTTTTATACTTTTAATACTCTAACTACATTTCCCTGATTAAACTTGCATACTGTGCAATAATGCAGGACTTTTACTTGCAACAGAGTATTTTTACAGTGTGGTATAAGTACTTTTACTGACGTAATGGATCTGGATACTTTCTCCAGCACTGATCTCCTCTCAGTAGCTTTTGTTACTTTGCAGGGGAACAGTATCACCAGCTATGATTGACTGTGAGGGAAATCGACCAATCCACTCAGCTACAGCAGCGCACACAGCAGAAAGCAACATAATTGGTTCTCATTTTGTTCGGCCAGAGCAACAAAACACATCCAATCAACTGCTTCAATTTTGTTTCGGGAAAATAATAATAAAGAAAACAGGTCACGGCTCCACTCATACAGGATCCCCTTCACAGTTCTTCATAACCGTGAAGTGTTTTCTTGGAGACCCTTGATTACCCTCCTTCTGCTCAAACTGCCCAGACAGCATTGCTTTATTAGCGGCCTTCGCTTTTTTGATTGGCTCGCCTGCCATCGGAGCGCTACGCAGCGTGCTGGAGGGGGTGGGGGGGCGGTCTCCCTCCATTAGCCAGAGGTTTGTATCCAGAGCAAGGCCACGGGGGTCGAGGCCTAAAAAACACGGCTGATTTCTTCTGAACTGCGGACACAGTCAGGTCAGGAATGTATCCTTTATATGATCCATCGCTTCAAAGCAGCAGGGAGACAGGACAGCCTGGCCGATAACAGTCAAAACATCATGTCTAAATGTTGTTTTTTCTTACCATGATGCCTTGTAAAGTCATGTTCTGGAGATTGATGCTACTCAAACACAATATTTCTAATTAAAAACTAAGGCTATTTACTGAGTGAATTTGGAAGAGCTGTCAGATAATTGAGGCTTTAGGTTGTGTTGTGTTTCTTTTAAATGTGTATATATTTTTGACAGAAGTGCAAGAAATACCACCAAAGGAAAATATCTCATAACATTTAAATGATGTTTCTTTAACACTACCAGTAGCATTTAATGTTTAGACTTTCATGTCTTGACTAGAAAAGGTTTAATACTTGAATTATTTGTCTGTGAATTATTATATGGGAGTCCAAACAATTCATGTTTTTGAAGTGTCTATTGAAGTTTGAGATCAGTGTCATTTATCATTTAAGCACAAAAAGGAGTTGATGTGTCATTTGAAGTTTAAGAGCTGAAAGCAGTTGAAGTGTAATCCCTGAGAGCATTTAAAATGTTTCAAGTTTCAAAACCCTATAGCGCTGGAGATCGCTGAAGTGTGTGCACTGTAAACAGTTGAAGTGTCAGTAGTATGTCAGCAGAGAGTTGAAGTGTCAGTTGTATGTCAGCAGAGAGTTGAAGTGTCAGTTGTATGTCAGCAGAGAGTTGAAGTGTCAGTGGTGTGTCAGCAGAGAGTTGAAGTGTCAGTAGTATTTTAGCAGAGAGTTGAAGTGTCAGTATTTTAGCATCGAGTTGAAGTGTCAGTAGTATGTCAACAGAGAGTTGAAGTGTCAGTGGTGTGTCAGCAGAGAGTTGAAGTGTCAGTAGTATTTTAGCAGAGAGTTGAAGTGTCAGTAGTATGTCAGCAGAGAGCTGAAGTGTCAGTAGTATGTCAACAGAGAGTTGAAGTGTCAGTGGTATATCAACAGAGAGTTGAAGTGTCAGTGGTATGTCAGCAGAGAGTTGAAGTGTCAGTGGTGTGTCAGCAGAGTTGAAGTGTCAGTGGTATGTCAGCAGAAAGTTGAAGTGTCAGTGGTGTGTCAGCAGAGAGTTGAAGTGTCAGTGGTATGTCAGCAGAGAGTTGAAATGTCAGTGGTGTGTCAGCAGAGAGTTGAAGTGTCTGTTGACGAGTAAAAATCAGTAGGAAATTTTCTTTAACTTGTTGATGCTGAAAGCAGTTGAACTGCCATTCGAAGGCTATAAGATCAAGAGTTGGAATTATCAGTATTTGTATCGATAGAAGTAATTAAAATTCTTGTTGTAATAGAAGGGCTGGAGGTAGTTGAAGTGTTTGCATTGTAGACAGTTTGAGTTTAAGTTCTCGCGGCAGGTTTGTATATTAATACATTACTTAATTAAAAGAACAGTGTTTGTCGCTCTGCAGTTGGACCATTTTTTAATTCTTCCCCTTTGTGTGCATTTACAGGCTCGACTTCTCTCTCACTGAAGATGAAGAAAACAACACGATTGTCTTGAACCTGGAAGTGTACAGGTACGAAATGACAAGCACAAAACTCTCGACAGCTTAATTTATAAATATATAATGGAGTTTACAATTTATATTAAGCAACCTGGCTTTTTGGTTTATCACACAGAAGACTATATTTTACACATGTCTACTGATATTTGTGCTCTTCATCAAACGATTTTATTTGAAGAGCTCATTTTGTTGAATAAAATTACAAATTAAAACCACTTTGGAGGTACAGGCCCACACATACTTATATACCTACTTGCTTCAGCTTTGTGGCTCAAGTTGATTACAGGTGTGCAAGATGTGTGACCAAAGCTCTCCACCTGCACAGCTGATCCACGTCAGACACTTCTACACCTGTCGTATATTTATACACACTGACCTGGATCTCCACCCCCCTCACAGACACATGGACACCTCTCTGATCGACGTGGACGTTCAGCCGACGTACGCCCGACTCATCGTCAAAGGAAAGGTAGGCTGTGAGGATTTAAAAAAGATTTGTTTATAACCTTAAGGATTCTGCAACACTGTCTTTCTGCTCCACACACTGAACTTTACAACACATGCATTCAATCAGGTTCTTTAACATCCTGAAGGGCAGCAGCTGAGACGTACATCTTAGGTTTATAGGTCAGATTGTTGCACAGTAACTTTTTCCATCATAGAGATATTTAAAAACAGTTTTTTGCTGAATCATTTCTGATGTAGTATATACAGTAACTTAGTATATATACAGTAAAATACGTGGCTCCTTTGAACCAAATCTCTTAGCAAAATCATGTAAAGTTCTTTTTAAGTCAGTTTATTATATATTATTCCTTTTGGAAAAAGTCCTCAAAGCTCCCGGCTCACTTTCACTCCCGTACCTTGATACTGGAAGGTGGCCAGTTCAACCACAGACTGCTGTTGTCAGCCAGTGAAGGTCCTTGCTCAAGGGCACTGCGACAGTAGCACATTTATTAATCCGTCTTTTTGGGGGTTGAAACAAAAGCCCTCGCCCTTATCAGCACAAATATAAATTAATTCAAATCCTGCTTCTTATACTTTAAAGGTGACATTATTTAGACATTTATATTGTGTTAGTTTGTGGCTTGCAGAAACACAGCAGCATGAGCTCTGATTTCTCACAGCGAGGTGTTGATGCCGCTGACGAGTCAAAGATCTTCTGCTTCAGACTGCTGGCGGCAGCAGGCGCTCAGCCAGACCCACTGCAGGCTGCAGCCCACTGTTAACATTACACTCTGCGGTATTTACCAGCTGCTTTAACTTGGTGTGTACAATCAGGCGTCTTCCTGTCACCCTTCCTGCTCATTTGAGGACTATTTAACAGTAGCTAAATGAATAAAACAGGTGTTTGTCAGGGCTTTTCTCAAAACGTGGTGAAGGTTATAGAAAGATTGCCTCAACTGTCGACTTGAACCACATCTTAATACGGTTTTGCATCGAGAGAACAATGTCATACAACTGACGACCACAAGAAGCTGCTCGTCAGGAAAATGATGCTGTTGTTTCTGTCAAAATTAGCAAAAAGCACAATGTTCTGCCGTGGCACAGAAAAATGCATAAAGTTACTTATCCTGTTGACCTCTTAATAATAAAGTTTTAAGTGTTGCTATTCTGACGTCCAAACGTGTGTTCAGACAAATGTTTTTTAAACATATTTGACCTTTTAGAGAGTAGGTGCAGTCTGTGTTTATCCCCAGAAGTAGTCATTGTACTGACACTGTAGCTGAGAGAGAGTAGCCAGGTTTCCATCCAAATGTATCGAGAAATGTAAACGAATTTTGAGAAAATCGAGAAAAGAATATTTTCCCGCCACTTATCACCTTTTTGCTCTTGTCTCTGCACTTTTACGAAGTGGAACCAAGCTGCTTTAGAATAGGTGGCCATTTTTTGTTCAGGTTAAAACATGTGTGACTCACTTACGTACGCATCTTCGGCTCAATTCGTGCTGCTCCAGGAAAATGTGAGTCTCTCCACATCCGGTCGTACTTGTCCTTGGACTATATAGAGTCGTGCTGGCTTTAAAATGAGACACATTTAGCATTTCGAAAATGTGTTGACGTCACTGTTGTCAGAACACAGAGAGTTTGTTGCTGAGACAGACAAATTGGTCTCAAACAAAGTGAATTTTCTCTGGATTTGTTTGTCTGAAAAACGCAATTTTTATTGTCAGAAAGAATAAAGATTTGTGGCTTGTGAAAAATAGGTCCAATATTTACTTTGGTGACTGTGTGGCAGTGGAGAAACCCACGTGACAAAGATACAGGAAATCGACTCTCAGTGCGCCCTCTACTTTCTAAAATGCCTCTGGTATCGTTTATACATCCAGCCAGTTTCCAATCCCCTATATCCCCCTCAGCAGCACTGAGGAAACGTGTGGAGGATTTTAATCTCCCACAAACGGACCGCAGCGACCTTTAAGCCTGATTAAACAGCTGTTTTGCCACACATAAATCTAAGCGTTTTTTTTTGTGTTTCTATTCCAGTTTTCACCCTCAAGCAAACAAATTATAAACACAGAGCCCTGCAGGTTCGGAGTTCTTCCGCTCTCGCTGCCAGAGTCCTGAATGTCATGGCTCCACCTCAAGCTGTTAGCGTGTTTATGGATGGTTGTTTTATGCCAGGGGTCAGCCTGATTGGACCGGTGGTGTGATTTACGCAGCGATACATCAACTGAGGCCTTAAAAATTCCCTCTAAATATGAACTCATTTAGAGGCGCAGGGGGAATTGACTGTAGCAGGCTTCTGTTGGTGTGTATATCAAGTCAGCACCATCTGACAGCATCTGGGCCTGCAGAGGAGTTAGAGGAGGGCTGGAGTTTGGGAGTTTTCCTTCGTCTCTACCTGCTGTTAGCGTGGTGTCCCCTACATTCTCTCTCGGAATAAATATAAAAGTAGATTGAAAAATGAAAAAGTCTAATTATATGCCCATTATTCCTCACCGCGTGGATCATTTTGGTTTTCATAGGACTTCATAGGACAGTGATTGATCGCTGTTCTCCGTTGGAGCTATTCTGGTCACTCTCCCACGACTTTTCTGGAAAGTGTTTCTATAAAAAGAAACGCTAATGATTAAAGTAATTTGACACACTGGAACAGCGTCGGTGCCAGATCAGCACATTCATCTTGCTAATTAAAGTTATGAATAATTTACTCTGCAGATATTTCAGATGGTCCTGCCTGCTGAAGTGAAGCCCGACAGCTCGACGGCTCAGAGATCCCAAACCACGGGACACCTGGTCCTCACCATGCCCAGGGTACGTACAGCTACACGTCAGGATGGAGCACGTGTCAAACTCTCAGGAGCCAACTTTTTTCTTTTTTAGGATTTCTGTGAAGTAGTTAGTATGAACTTTTAGCCACTCTAACACATTTAAAGATGGTGTTGTCTTGTGTTCCAACGTACTATATGTAATGTTCTGCCACTGGTCGTTTCTCAATCAAAACAATAAGAAAGCTGGAATTTGGTGTGGTGGTGCAGCAGCGGTGCATCATGGGAGTTCTTCTCCCGTTAGGATTCCTTCAGTGTTCCTGGTGCAGCAGCAGAATCCTCCACAGTTTCTCCTCCTCTCCTCATTTAAAGCGGTAAAAACAGTGAATGAAGCAATTTGAGGTTAAACAGCAGAGTTTCTCCTGCACGCTGTTCGGCTGCCGCTAACGTTTGCTCAGCTTGTTTCTCTGAGAAATTAAGATTCAGGCATTCAGGAGGTTTTTACCAGGAGCTGAATTATCCTCAGAGGTCTCCTCCTCTACAGAACAAACGATCCTGGTGATAACATTTTTAAAAAAGACTGACTAAAGAAGTTTCATGTTAAAAATCAGTGTTTCTCCTGTGGACACAGGACAAAGGGGCTACGAGCTAACGGCTAACGTTTGCTCAGCTTGTTTCTCTGAGAACTGAAGATCCAGACGTCCGAGGACTAAAATCCTTCATCCGCTTCAAGTATAGAGTTAAAAAGCACCAAGATGTAAAAAGTGTCTGGTAAAAATGTGTCTTAAAACTGGATAAAATGTCAGTTTGTGAAGCTTCTGGCAGACAAACACAACGCTGACGCTGCTCAAAGGGCAGACGACGCCATGACAGGAGAGAGGAAACATTGCCTTCAGGGACACTACACATTTCTCTGGAACACAACTCAACTAAATATATAACAGGTGTAGTCATTTTAGACATTTTAATGGAGAAATGTTACATATATTGTTACACCTTTTAACTCTAAAATAACTTAGTTTTATTGCTATGAAATGTGGTCCAGGCATTCAAATTTAACTTGTTTTAGTCCAGCTCGAGACATTTGTTGCATCTATGCCTCATTTCCAGTCCAACTGTACGTCTGCAGCAGGAGATTATCTCCAGGCTCTTCGCTCTGTGTAGCACTTCGTCCCTTTTTTTTGATCCATTGCTCCGACTGCGACTTAAAAATATGCTTTTAGTTAAAACAGCACTTAGAGATAAAGTTTGCAAACTAGGTCCCAGGCGTGCCTTATCATACTCTCACATGTCCTGTATTTATCCAAGAAAAAGTGTTTTCTGTGCGTTCAGTTTCTCAACATTAAGAGCTTTTTGGAGATTGTTTTGTCTGTGAATGTGCAACCGGTAGGAGGCGACGTCAGGGAAGAAATATACTTGCATGAAGAAATATGAACCAAAACCTGATCATTCACTTTAATAGAAAACTTTAGAGATCTCATTACGCTGTAAATGTACAACTTTACTAATGAATTTGAGACTGTAGGCGGATTTCTATGATTATTTTTGCTCCTGCCAATGAGGATCAGACATTTTGTACTCTCAGGTTAAATGAAGGAAGTCTTTATGGTGTCTATAAAGAGACACAGGTGCTGATACTGCGGAGTCAGAGCGTCTACTATTAATCCTCCATCTGGCCTCTTGTGCACCGGAGCGCCAGTAAACGATTCAGAATGACAGTGTGGAAGCTGAGCAAATGTCCCTGTAACCACGCTTCTCTCCTCTGATGCGTCTTTTTAGGCTGAAGGTGAAATAAAAGTGACGAAGCCTGTCCCACGTCCTCCCAGAGTGTGTCAAAGCCGGCGCAGCAGCTCGTCTGGGGACAATAAAAGGTAAAGAAACTCGCTGCAGCTGCAAACTCGATGATACAGAAGTACAAAGTGTGGGACAATTAACATGTTTCATCTACATTCATCCCCAGCGTCTGAATCTCCTTCCAAGCTGGTTACGTCTGGTATAAAAAGAAAAATATATAACAATTTAAAAAAAACGGACAAAAAAAGACAAAAGCACATAAAACCAAGTGCCAAAATGACAGTGCTACTTTCGATTATTTCATAGTATTTTTTTTTAATTATCTTCTGGATTAATTGTGAAAAATGTCTCTCAAAGCGCACAATGACATCCTCACATGTAGGAGTAAAGAAACATACTGAAAATACTCACATTTACAAAGCTAAGAATCAGAGAATTTTACCTTTTTTAAAAAAATAAATAAATAAATGTTTTATTTTTATAAATAACTAAATAAATACTCAAACCGATGAATACACTCTGAAAACAGTTGGCGATTAATATAATAAATGACGACTAATCGATGAATCTTTGCATCTGTATTTTACATGCAGTATTAAAAACATTCCCTCCAGCTTCCTAACTTAAATGTAATTAGCATCAGAGTTAGAGGCGAGGTCATAATTTCTGAAACCATAAAATGTAGTTTGCTGTCACAGCTGCTCTGGTGTAAAACAAGCTTGGGGACGTTTGCCCATTTTGGTTTACTTGAGTTTGTTTGGGCTGCTGTCAGTCAAGCTGTGATGCTGACCAGCTGTGGATCCTTCTGCCTGTGAATGTTTCACAACAGTGCAAATCACACAGCCTTGTGCTTGATGCAGGGTTCAAAGTGTCCAAGTCAACATTGAAGTGAGCTAACTCTGTATATCACACGCATTAAAACACCCACATCTGTTGTGTTTCTAAAATATATGGTTCATTATTCATTGTCAACGCAAATCCGACCAGAACGTAAAAGCACCAAGGATGATTTGGACCAACTGAACCATAGTTGGAGTGTCAAAGAGACGTTAAAACTCAGTCATATTAAAATAAATATCTTTCACCTTGGACTTGGGATAAACATTTTTCTCTATTTTCCGACATTTTATACACCCAACCATGAATGCAATAACATAGAAAGTAATCGGCAGATCATTTATACTGTTAATAGGTCTGTTTCTGGTGTTACAAACAGATAAAATAGTAAGAAACCCTACGTTTGTAATAATAATGAGGCATAAAGGCCGCTGGATCCTGTGTTTGAGTGGAGCGTTGGTCTCTCTTGGCCATGGTATTAGTCTCTGTTTGGCCTTGAGTTGAATACGCACACATTCAAATGCCTCCGGCTTATCGGGTCCCTGTTGTCCTAATTACAGGTGCCTGTTGTATATTAAACACTCAGCATAATTCATTTTATGAGCCGTGTTGATGATAGCGCTCTCCCCGCTAAGGGCCACATACTGGCCACAGATAACCTTGACCAGAGCTGCGGCATCGCACTGGGAGGAAGATATTCGCACAGTATCTCACATGCAGGGAAACACTTTACTGCGGAGTTTAGTCCGAGCTTTCAGGCGTTCAGGCTCCAGCTGCTGTTATTATGTTTTCGGCTCCGTGTGTCCGTCCGTATGTCTGTCAGCAAGATTGCTGAAAAACTACTCGTCCGATTTTTATTAAACTTTGAGGAAGGATGTAACCTGGACCAAGGAAGAACCCAAAGAGATACACAAACTATGTTTAGTTTTTGTTAACATCGCGAGATTTGTGCATTTGTGCTGCATTCATGCTGCATTCATGTGGCGTCGGAATAATGAAAAGTGGTAAATGAACTCCCTCGGAAACAGATATCAACACAACACGTCTTCTTTGTAGCCTCCACGTTGTTCATGTCTATTCTACCTCCTATCCTAGTATACTGGGATACGGGCTGGTTCTGCATCACTGCTACGGAGAGTGATGCAGAAAATAACAGTTGTTTTATTTCAAATTGCTTTTATTGAGTTTTCAGTGCCAAAAAAACAACAACAGCACCAAAAGATCAGCAGACGGAAGGTATGAAAAGGTACAATTTTATAAATGTTGTACATTGATACAAAATCCTACACCCCTAACATCCACAAACGTCTTGTATTTGTAATGGAAACAGAATGAATAAATAAAGGCAGGTAAATAACTCGATCAACAGGGAATTTAATCTAAAAATTAAGCCTTAATTGGTATGAAAATGTCTTGAATCAATCTTTAAAAGTCTTAAAAAGGCAAAGAAATGGGAAGTAGGATTTTCTGTAAAATTGCTCTTGAATTTCATTCCGAGTGGCAGTGAAAAAGTTAAATCTAGAAATACTTTCATCCGCCAAGTTGTGTACTAAGATTTGCGCTGCCCTACCAGGAACTGTCGTTTTCAATTACTCCGACACCAAACGAATGCAACACAAATGCCCTTTCTTGCAATGCTAATGAAAAATAAAAGTAATTTATGATCTATATCTCTGTAAGAACATATTTAAATGTGTGTGTTTTATATATATATATATATATATATATATATATATATATATACTGTATATACACACACACACATATGGCTCAATTCTAACATAAAATATTCACAGGACCACTTCCTGTGTGGAGTAGACTGAAAGCAGCTCCACCTCTTAGTGACCACGACTGTTTGATTTGCGCTATGGTTCCTCTCCTTGCCAAGGAGGTGCGCTCGTCACCGCACTGTCATCATTACCATTTTACGACCCGGGAGCCGCTTCATGTCCTTCAGCTGGCCCCATCAAACACAGTAAAGAGCCACAGTGCAATCCTGTACCCTCAAATTAAACATTCGATAAAAATGCTAAACTGCTCCTGCTCCACGGCAAGGTGACAGGTGAGCAGCTCTGCTGGCTGCAGAGTTATTGCATGATTTGGACATGATTAGGGGCGACCTTTGACCCCAGGCTTACCCACACATTGTATATGCAGCTTCTGGCAGGGATGGAAATGTCCGAAGGCCATGATCGGGGTTTGAAATGGATTTGCTTGATGACACAAGGCAGGGAAGTGTGAATTGTTGCATGCCATCGAATGTTAAACCTTACGTAAAGCACACAGCTCATGTCGCCTGAGATAGTGTCCCAAGTGGTTTCAAAGGTCAGAGGTCAACTGTATATTTAAGTGGGCTTCCTGCAGCACTAAAAAACACTTCAAAACTCAGGCTGCAAATAACAGCTGTTTTCATTAATAAACAGTTAATTTCTTTTTTCGTGAAAGCAATTAATCAATGAATCATCAGGTTTATAAAATATCTGAAACTACTGGAAAATGTCCGATAAAAGTTCTGAAGTAGGTTTCTTTAAATTTCTTTTTTGTCTAACCCACAGTTCAAAGCCCAAAGAGATGCAATCTGCAGAGATTTACAACACAGAAAACCATCAAATTCTGACATTTGAAATTTTCTGTCTATCGACCAATCAATCACCTTGCAGCGTTCACAACTATAAGTTAGTGGAAATGTATAAATGGACTGAAAATATGAACTCTCTTAATGTTTTTCTGTTCATCTTTCACCGTTATGTATTTAGAGATACATTTGTGACAAAATAAATCTCAGATTTGAGACCTAAAAAGTTGTAAAAAGAAGTACATTTTCTATTTATTAATGCCACTGTTTTCACAGATTAACTTAGTTTTAACTGATATAAATGATGACTACAGAAAAAGGTTGTAATAAACCTGAATTATCCATAAAGTTTTCTTTTATTGACTTGAAATACATAAATTGCAATTAACTACACATTCTGCATGATTGGGGGTCCATCCCAGCCTCTTGAGGGCTACAGAAAGGCGGGGGGCACCGCCCTACAACCTCTGCAGGGAGGTCATAATAATGCATGAGTCAACTCTCCCCATCATGAATTGACCCTGTGATTAGATTATCTCTGTTTACAAAAAATTCACATCCTGAACCCCCCCACGCCCCCCCACGACCCCTGAATCAGCCAGGCTCCAAACTTCACATGAAGTGACTTCATCATTAGTCTCCGGCGCTTTCATTATAACACGTTCTCTATCTGTCTTCCCTTATTACCTGTGAGATATGATGACCAGCGGCCCTTTGCCTCGGCTGACCTATAACAGGGAGACATTTTGGACTTCTTACCCAGGGAGGGCATCAGTGGAGGAGCCCCGGACTAATGACTCCATCCATCTCACGTAGATACGTGCTGATGATTAGGTTTACCTGCCCGCTACCAAGATGAGTGTGAGCTAAAGTTAGAGCAGGCTCATCAGTCTTTAACGCACCTCCTCATCTTCATGAACATACATTCATTCAGGTACCTTCTAGTGTTATCAGTTAAAGAAACAGAAAACATTTGCATATATTTTGGGGCTATAAATCAAACAAGGATCTTAATTCTTTTGAGAAACATGAACATGCTTTACTACAAAACCCTTTTTTCTTTTAAAAAGCAGAAGCAAAAAACGTAAAAAGAAAGAAGAAGTTGTCTAAACACAAGCAGGCGTGCATGGATTCCGTCTCAATAAAAATTGAAAAGCCTAAGAAGCACACTTTCTTTAATATCTTTAATTTGAGTTACCTGCTCACAGACGCTCAAACAAGATTATGAATCTAATATTTGATGCCGACTTTAAGAACTTGATATTAACGATACTCTGTGTGAAGGACACTTTGTTTTAAAGATAATATTTTGGCTTTTTCGTCTTTATGGTTTTATGTTTTTCTTTTCTTTAGGTTCAACCTCAAAAGATTGCTGTGCCCCTCAAATGTTCGTGTGACACAGTGAAGTGCAGCGATATAAACTAGAAGAACTGATGTTTGTACCCTAGAAAGGCCAAGCTCTAGTCTTCAGTTTCAGAGTTTAATAATGTTACAAAATCACCATCTTTCACACATCTTTCTGCAGACGGTAGCTGAAGATTAATTTACAAAAGCAGCTGAAAGTCATTTTTAAAATGAATAAAAACCAATAGTTTGATTGATATACCCTTGAGTGCACAATAATAGAAAGTAAGAAAGGATTTAGGATATTTTATCAAAACAATTGACAGTTGCTGGATTGCTCAAAAAGAACCCAGAAAATAAATAAAAGATGTTGTTTTTTTTAAATGTACTGTATACTTATTAACCCAATCAGGGCATTTTAAGGCTGATAACACTTAAAAAATAAAAAAAAGAGAGAAAGTTTGGTCGAACAATCGATTTGACATGCAAATGAATTGGCTGCCATGTTGACAACCAATTAAGTAATTCATTTCTAACTTGTCAAATGCGACAACATGCTGCTTTTATCAGTTGTATTTATAATTCTCAGTGTTCAGAATGTTGGAAGACTTCACCTTGGACACTTTTGGCCGTTTTTCACAGTTTCACATAAACCAACATATTCCAATATGTCAGTTCGAAGCTACAATCAGCCAAAAAATATCAGTTTAAATAAGAACTTGTTGTGAAGGCTTCTGTGTGTCATGCAGAACATGACATCCACCTGTTCTGACTCTATGTGACTTGTTTAGTCTGGTTCTTATCTAAATGTGAATCCCAGCCGAACCTAATCCCGCGTGGATCGGTGGCTGCAGACACGAAACAGAACCTGCTGATGCTGTTACTGCGGTCACAACTCGATTACTGCAGAGGCAAACCTTAGTGATGATTAAAGCTCCGTCTTACGTTAGCATTTACTCTGAGCTGCGTCTGTAAAGAGTCGAAGGTACAAGCCTGTGTTCGTACAAACGTAACGTTCGCACATTTTTTTAAGCCAAATGTCTAATTCCATATCCTCCAATGTTAAGATATTCTTCTTTATATCAAATGAATATCTTTGGGTTTTGCCCTGTTGGTCGGACAAAATAAGACATCTGGTTCTGGGAAACTGGGGTAAACTTTTTTATATTTTATAGACCAAATAACAATGAATTTATCTTAAATCGGCTGATTATTAATGAAAATAAGCGTCAGGGAGTTCCTTGAAAGAACTGATTTATTTAAATAAAACTTGTGAAAAATATAATTAGACAAATAAACTCACTAAATAAAATATGACCTATCTCGCAATGTTACCAAAATTTTAAAATAATGCGTGTATCCACCCCGTGATTCGGATCTGCTCCAAACTCTAATGGGTTCTTCCTCGGCCCGCATTTCCACAAAGTTCCATGAAAATGTGGCCAGTTAGTTTTTCCGTAATCCTTCTGACAGACAAACCAACCAAACCGGAAACATAACCTCGTTGGTGGAGGTAAAAAAGAATCCAAAGAATTGAAACTTTTTTATAGACTTCCTTTCCGTGTCTGGTCGGTGTTTTGGGGGAACTTCAACTCAGCACCTCAGTATTTCTAAAAGCCTGACTGCAGCTCTGCCGCTCGTTTTATTCACCGTTTCTTCTCTCGTACCAGCGGCAGTCACTTTTAAAATGCTGTTTGGACATCTTGCCTGTTGTACCAAACATATCCAGTCTAAAAATATACATGCTTCCTTCTCCATCAGCAGGAAAATTACTTTCCCATTTTCTGCCGCCGAGCTGGTAATTTTCCTGCTGCAGGATAAATTCACCGCAGTGAATGAAGCCGGGACTGAAAGTACCCGTGTGCTTCTACAGTACGTGTCCTCTGGCAGCTTTATTCCCCTTCTCAATAAACAAGTGTCAGAAAACGCAGAGTAACGAAGTGGGTCCTCCTCCTGCTGCTATTTGTCAGATGCTCGGCAGGAGATTAAATTATAATCACTGCGCTCTTCCTGGAAAATCAGCACATTATTTATTAATATTCATTAATATCTTCTCGCCTTTGGAGACTAATATCTAAAACATATTTGCACTACGCCTTCATCATTAAGGCTGATTTACAGATCGGCCTCCCTTTAAAGTCTTAGTGAGGTTAGTGAGATGGTGACTTTATGTCCAGATGGAAATCTGTTGTTGAAATGTCAGTTTCCGCAGTGGTTGTGATTGTCCATCATTAAGTTATTATTAGATAATGAGGTACTCAGGAGAGGCCATTAGACAAACATGGAAGAGCATCAACATATTTAATATTTTCCATTTCACCAGCAAATAGCTTCGTGCTCAGTAATGACTCTGGTTTGGTTTATTTATTTAATTAATAATACGTTCTAATGGAATTATGCCTTAGAGATAAATAATTTTATTTAGAAAATTATCTAATGTTGGTTTTCAGTCCATCTAGTATATTAAAACGCTGTTGTTTTTTTACAAATGTAGTGCACGCTAATAGCCCACATGAAAATTAGTTAAAGGGGTTTTATTATATAATTTATTAAGAAAAATAAATAAATTCCCAAACTTTTGTCCGCATTAGTCACTTAGACACAAAAACATGGGGAAATAGTTCAGGTTGAACAATAACAAAGTTACCTTTTAAAGAGATTGCAATTAAGATGTACAGAAAGCCATGGTCCCAGACAATGAAAACGTTTCCTCTAGCGCCACCATGAGGTTCACATTTCAGGTTTTAGGTGAAATGTCTCAACAGCTATTGGACGGATTATTAAATTACGATATCTACAGAAGTATTGTCGGTCTAAATGATGTGATAAAAGATTTGGGGGGCTCACAGGTCAAGGTTCATACCAGATAACTCCAGCGTGCTGGTTTAAGATGCAAAATAAATACATTAAGGTCCCACGCGATATTATCTAAGCCTACACACACACACACACATTCAGTAATTAGAAGAGTCCCCAGAGATGATTTTAAAATCATTCACCACCCACAGCTCATCTGGCTGTGTGGCCTGCGGTCTAAAGATTATAAAGTGATTAATTGGTAAGTGGAATGACTTCATTGTTGAGGGATGAGCTCAGAGGAGGCGCGGGATCCATTTGGTTTAATGGTAACAGATTGTGGTGGTAAAACACGCCACGATCCCCCTGGAGATGAATTTATGGATGTTCTGCTTCTTAGCAACATATCACACTAAACTGGAAAAACATGTTTCGCATGAAGTCAATTTGTCTTTTTAAAGTCTTGTTATTGTGATTATGATTGTTTCTGGTTCGTCCACAGCAGACTGATGACACTCATAAATCATTACATGACAAGGCTAATCAGTATTTGGATTTACAACATCCTCAGTTGCATGTTTTAACCATCTGAGCAGCAAGAAAGAAAATGAAAAGAAATCCCCAAACCCCTCTGGGTTTTATCAAAACACAGCGAACATTTGAACTCTTCCTAATACTAATTTTAATAAAAACAAATGCAGCCATACAAGAACTTTGTCTAAATAGAAATTGTAATTGAAATCAGGAACTATCTGATCAAATAATCAGTAAATGAGATTATTAAAAAGCGGCTTTTTTTCCCTTTGATCTTGCACACATTTCAACATGAAATGAAGTTACACATCAAGAGCTGCATCTTTTTGCAGTACTTTCACGAGACATTCACGACATGAAAAAAACATCTTCTAACGGGAACCCAGAGAGAAGTTATGTCCCTCTGAGACATTAGACATACTGTATATGACATCTGGCAATTTGTTATTTCACAGCTCCACGGGAGCTTGATATTCGGACGTATGAGGCTTCATGTAATTTAACCCCAAAACTGGAATGCATATTATCATATTTATAGTCTGCACATCCTGCACCATATGTCACATGCATATCAGCTCCCATATTGACCTGGTACAGTGGCATTAAATCTTGAAACTTCGACGTCTCCGCACCAACATTACTGACACAAATGACGAGGGATTTATTGTACTCTGACATCAAAGTCGTTCTCGTTTGGTGTCTGTTTAGACTTGACCTCTGTGTCCCCTCAGTGATTATCAGGTGTTGATTGAATTAGGTTAGATAGACGGTAACTATTAGCAGATTTAGTATTCTTGTGGGGTTCATGAAGGATGTGGTTTATGTTCAAATTTGATTAGATTTTTATACCGAGGCCACTGACACTCCTTGATTCTGATTGGATGGCAGGTGCACGTGGAGATAACGGTAAAGCACCAGGTAATTAATACATCGCTGGTCTGAATCAGAGTTCAAGGTTTCTGCTGGGGTTTTCTAGTAAATAGAAAGATTCATTCTTTGATAATAAGTCTAGAACAAAGCATTCAAACTCTTACTTTAGTAAAACTACTTATGTATCGGCATCAAAATATACTTTAAGTACCCAAAGTAAAAGTACTCATTATTTAGATTATAGCTTTGATTGATGCATTAATGTGTTTATCACTTAAATGTTGCAGCTGGTAAAGGTGGAGCTCATTTTATTTACTTTATTTACTGATGGGTGGCTTGTTTTTTAATAATATATCGTAACTTATTAATTAATTTATATTTCATATCAATAAGCTGAATCTGCAAAGTACAGTAGCAGCATCAATTTTGAGTAAAAAAGTATTTGGAAGTAGAAAGTATGATGGAAAGTAAAAATTGTACAGAAGGACAGTACTTGAATAAATGTAAATGTAATTAGTTACTCGGACTTTCAACTGCAGCTTCTGGTGATAATCAGGAGACAGATCGCTGAGATTCTGCTAAAAGCTAAAAAGTGGACCTTGATTTATGCTTATCTTGTAAAAACACAGTTTACATTCAGAGTTTTTCACCAAAACATCATCAAAGTTACACAACACACACACAACATGGACCGCGCTGCACCACCAGTGCTTATGGTGCCTTCATTGATTATTTTCGTCCCTGACTTATTTAATTCCCTGATGTTTTACCAGAAGAAATGATGTTCCTGAGAGGCTGGAAGTCGACCCCAGCACGCACACGGTTGTCGACCTTGCCAACATCGTGCCGTGCCGGAGCATCGAAGTAGGTCCTCTGGAAATGTCCAGGATAGCTCCCCCTCGCACCACAGGTCACATCAGCTTCTCTGACGGGTTTGTGGACGACCCCGATGTCCCTCCACTGGTATGAGACCTAAATAAATAACACTGACCGCTAAGGATGGACACAACTGTTTCTGAGGTGTTCCACTTTCAGGTAAATGGTAAATCATACAGCAATTTATGGGGGTAAAAAGACTGAATCAGACCCTCTGCCTCACCCAGAATCTGTCAAAATGAAGTGTCACGTCAACCGAGTTGCTAATGGCAGTAAAACTGTGAAACTCCCGAAAGTAGAAATGTGACCATTCTAGAGATACTACCAGCTTTCATAGTGTTACAATTCAGCATGGCTCTGTGTGTTTATTGAACATAAAGATGACTTCCTGTTTCCTGTCACAGCGCGCTGAAAGAGTCAATGCTCCTCAAAATATTGGGAAATCATACAAAAAATCTATATCAATGTTAAGTCCTGAGATGGTATGTATTTGTAAACATGCATAGGATAATAAACTTTATTGTCTGTCCCGATGCAACATGAATTCTCCTTTGACAGGCTCAACATCAGACAAACGTATGATTGGACTAAAACTGTTGAAACTACAGTTAACAAGAATGGTGTTAATGGTCAGGGTACAGTGCCTATTTTAATTGGGTTATTTATTCTTGTGGAACAATGTCTTTAATAGCAAAAAAAGGTTTTGAATTCCAGACAATAAATTAGGTTTTTTGTAACAAATAAAAAAACTTGGACAAAGACTTGAAACATTTCAACGTGAGACTTGACTTCTTCAGATCTGTGGAACCTTTCCAACATTTGGGTCGGTACTAAAACAACATTTGATTTAACTTTCACTCTGCGTTTATGCCTTTCAATATAGACGCTTCAACCTTAAGCGCCGTAACTTTTGTTTTCGAAAACACTGTAAAAAGAAAAAAAAGACAAATTGCAATTACATATCAAGATCTGCATCTTTGATAAGATATTCATGAGAGCCGTATAAGTGTATAGATATTCATGAGCTGTGTAGAACTGCTGTTGCAGAAAAACTAAATGTTATTCTTGTTGAACTGAAAGGTTTCACAGTCATTTCAGTGAAGTCCATGACCTTTTAACTTCTTTAAACTCTGGTGTTTTTCAAGAACAAATACAATCTTCAGGGAGAAAATGAAAGTTATTTTTCTTTGTTACTTTTTGGCAGATGTTTGGTTTGTGTAGCTGGAAGGGCAGCTCTGCAAAATGCTGAAAAATCAATGGGCCTGGTTTGGGTCTGCTTTGCCTGTGGCCCATTTGTGTGTTTTGGAAGCTCTTGTACTTTGGCCCGTTGTGTTTCCTTTTTTTCGTGTGATGCTCCTCCCGAGTGTCCCGCTCAAAGCTCAGAAACCGATATTCTGCCAGACTTTGATCAGAGAGGCCCAGAGGACACGGGTCCAAATATATTGTGAGGCTTGCTCATCGCTCCGTGAAACTCCACT
Source organism: Bovichtus variegatus (assembly GCA_943593645.1). Taxonomy (NCBI): domain Eukaryota; kingdom Metazoa; phylum Chordata; class Actinopteri; order Perciformes; family Bovichtidae; genus Bovichtus; species Bovichtus variegatus. Next base: position 2,158,729 of record CALSCE010009356.1, read on the forward strand.
GAAGTCTCCTTGTTCTTTACTTTCCTTCTGAGCTGTCACCCGACAAGCTTGGAGGTCACGACTCCCCCCCCCGATCAGCTCTGAACGCCGTTACAGCCGCATCGCCTTGAGAGATCATTTTGGCTTTGCACCATTTTTCCTCCTGACAGCTACACTCTGGCGTTCTATATTTGGACTGCGTGGCTCGTATCATCCAGGAGATTTTGATGTTTGTGGCTTGACAAACTGCTTGTCCAGAAATAGTGTACGCAGCCTAATCTCTGTCTGTGAATCCAAATTTATTCATTAAAAGTTTGAGTCTGAGGATATAGGGTTTTTGTAACGTATTTTAAATGCAAAAATTCTGATTTAAGTTCATGGATATAGTTATGGTGCAGTAACAATACTGTGGTTTACATTGGATCAGTGAGTATATGTGCTTCTGTTTTTAGGAGAGCAGTACATACAGCGCTAATGAGGAACTACAGTAAAGTCCAACATACAGCATTGAACATGTTAACATTTTTAAATGTACTTTCTACAATATCTGCACATAGCAACGACCATATAAGGTCAGGGAAAGACCAGCGTTGTGGCAAATAAAGCAACATTTTGAAAGAATTGATATTTATTTGCGATAAATTTGCAATTTACATACACCGCAGTCGTGAACATGCACAGCTATACATGTGCATTTGTTATGATAAAATTACTTTTGAACAAAAACTAGCGCGTTGACAACTTTGCTAACAGTCAAAACACAGTCAAACGTCATGAATAAGGGAATGTGCGCTTATATACGTGTACATTTCACATTGCACATTATCTTCTATTAAGTGCAATAGCAACTTGATTTGCGACTAATTGTTTTTTATTGATATGTCTCTTTTACTACAGTCTTTCTTTTTAATTGCTATGGCAGGTGTGTGTATGTGTAGAATGGTACATTTACCTTTTCAAGAGCTGCACAGCAAAAATGTTGTTATACAATGTGTTCAGTGATGATAAAGTTATAATATATATATATATATATATAATATAATATATATATATAACTTACTGTTCCAACAGCAAGGACAGCTCGCTGTCTGTCTTGCAGCCTTTTATTTCACGAAGCTGTCGCCAACGATAAAAGCCAGTCTGAGACGTTCTCTTCTTTTCTCGTTTTCGCTTCCTCCGTCAACGTCCTCGTTTGACTTTTCGCATCTGCCATGATGTCCGTAGTCCAGCAGTTAGCGGTTAGCGTTACTTTAGCTTTCTGTCCTTCAGGAAACTCCGTAAAATCGCTGAAAGTCGAGGCAGAGCAGCCGGACAACAACAGAAATGATCCAGTTCCACCAAAATCAACTTAGTGCCGTAAAGCTCTTACGTACCCGCTCACCAAAGTCACACAGGCCTTTGGGCGCAGAATGGGACCATTCAGTCAGTGTAGCACCAAAATGATTTTGAAGCTGTTATTTTAAAAGTGAAACAGTTGCATAATGTTGCTTTCACTTGGTTACGGTTTGGTTATTGTCATTATAAATCTGATTTAATATGGATTCTGGCATGCATCCACCGGACGTGCATTATACACAGAAGGAAGTAGTCGAGGTACAGCAGCCAGAATGTACCAATGTGACAGAAAATGTAATGCAGTTTCTGCTTTTCTTCTTTGTTATGACGTGTATCATTCACCAGAATGGCGGTGCAGGAGAGATCAAAGATGGCAGCGCTGCTTTGGGTGTCCCTGCTCCCACTTTATGTCTCCTGCTACTTTTAAAGTAGAGACCTTTTTTTTCCTGAATAGACAACGCTCACATTCCGACTGATCTTTGGGGTCTTTCCAACTCTTCTTCTCTGAAGGAGGATAAATACAGAATTCATGTGTGTGTGTGTGGTTCTTTGTTTTGTTTTTCAGATTCCACTGCTTGTTGTTGATGTAAAGCCTAAACTACACTTTGTCTCTGCATTTGGGGGTCACACGATCAAGAGTCTGAGAAAAACAGCTTTAATTTTATCTTGTTGATGCGACTTTAACATCTTTGTATTTTAAAGGGGTTTCAAGAGGGAACATGAATATTTGGAATGAAATGGTTTCCATCCAAAAAGTGTCTTCACTTAACATCTGCCGCCGTGCTTTAAACACTGAAATATTTTTACAGTTTTACACAACCCACATCTGAGCTCAGTAAGTTGGCAGTAGAGGCTGATCAGTGGTCTGTTGGTGGCGCAGACTTCTGCTCTGCCTCATTAATTATTGATAAATAATCTTCCTGGTCTGTCATGTGGCTGTGCAGATAACACATGTCGTGCATTAAACTCCTTTCTCTATCTAATGAGACAGACCAAACATCAACGCTGGCGTTAAGATCCGCAGATGATGCTCATCTTGTTATCAGAGTCACTTGCAATCAGTGGGAAATGCTACATTAGAGATACTTAACAATTGATTGAACTCTTATTTAGTATCACTCTGGGACCATTATGTCATTGTGCTTTAATGGCTCAGTGGTTTCCGAGCATCGCACATCAAAGCCTGTGTTCACTCCGACTCCTGCTTCTGGTTCACTGTATCCTGGTTTATTGTTTCGGGGTGACAGCTGTACAGATATTTGAGCAATAACTTAAGATGCACTGTCTTTAAAGTAACCTGTAAAGTATCTCCAGAGTGGAGCGTCACAGTTTTGAAACATGCAACCCTGTGCTTAAAGCATGATGGTAAAACGCTTGTAGTTTGTCCGTGGGGACAGTCCAGTGGTAATGCGGCTGAATAGCTGTGTCTCTTATTCTGAGCCTGAACCTGTCTCTCTGCCAGAGTTTGAACCACAGACTGTATGAAATATGGACGTAGTCTCTGTGACGCCACACATAGGTGTCAATAGTCATAGGCATAATGTGGGTGGCTTCGGCTGTCGCCATCTTGGCAGTGACGACTAATCCAAAAATGGGCAAAGAGGTGGAGCTGAGGCAGGCCCGGGGACCCCCCTGTTGCTCAAGACGGTCACGCCCTTAATTATACCTAACTTTAAGCCTTAATTTAAATAAAACGGACGAATGAACGGGGAAATTAGCTATTGATACCAAACCATTTTCTTTTTTTGGTACCTGGCTATAGAAATGTTTATTTCTGGTGTAAAGTTGGCCAATTTAACATGGGGGACTGTGGGGATTGAGTCACTTTTGAAGCCAGCCTCAAGTGGCCATTTATGCCTTATTGATTTTTGTCTGTTGCCATGACAGCGGATGGTCCCACTAGTTTTGAATATACAACACCGACAGTGTGTGTCTGCCTGAGTCAGACAGACGCGTAACTTTCCCGTTCCTCTTATATCTCCACTGTTCCTCAGACCCACCTGACACTGTTTGAGCCTTCATTCTCTGCACACAGAAGATGAGTGCTTTTTGTTTTGCACCACAGATGATGCTTCTAATAGTTATAATATTTACAAATTGAATAAGTAATGTTACGCTCATCTATTTGATCATTTGAAGCAGCAGTGAGACGCCATCTTTTCTCATCTTGTTGAGATTTCTTTTGGTTTAAAGAAAGCGTCAACTTCTGGTTCTGAAACTTGAAACCAATGCAGAAGAGCCTTAAACCTGCGTTCTCTATAATATCCAGCAGGTGGGCGACTTCTCTGGTTGCAAAAATAAGTCTGATTCTATAGAAGTCTATGAGAAAATGAGCTGACTTCTCACTTGATTTATTACAGCAGTAAACAGTCAAGTTTTCTTCAACATAGCATGATGTTCATTTAGTAGATTATGAGATTTTGCAGTGTAGGCTGTACACATGTTTAAACCTTTAACCATTTCACTGCCTAAATCTACATGATTGTGTGTTTGATTGTGTATCAGACGGCTTCGCCTCTGAAGCGTGGCCTCCACAGTGGCTTTAGCAGACCTGTCTCTGTGATGAATAGTATGGAATAGGATTCCCGTACATGTGGCGCTACACCGCAGGCTGATGGGAGGTTTTGGAGCCTCTGTGGCCCGGTATCAATGTCAGCATGTGTTGTGCTGTTCAGGCAAATGACAAACAGTAAAAACCTGCGAGTCCAGCCGGCTTTAAATCTGAGGCAGCTGCAGCTCGGCTTAATTAACGCCATACCGACACTCTGCAGGGTTACGTCCTCAGAGGCTGCACGCAGAGCCCAGAAATTATCTTGAGAAGATTGGATCCCTGCTGGCGAAAAAAATTCAGATTGAATGTTTGATTCTCACACGGAGAATAAAACAGAATCAAAGGGACACTTCAAGGATTCATAGGAAGGAAATCCAAAGACATTTTGTTTCCTGAGTGGTTTTCCTTTTTCTTTTCTCTGGACTCTCCATCTACCCTCTCTCCCTCCTTTCCCTCCGAGATTAATTATTTATCCGTTCACTTAAGAGGGTCTCTCTCCATCTCTCTCTGCATCTCTACCAGGCGTCCAGTGCTGCAGCCAAGGACAGACGGAGAGCTGTGATGGGCGGCGCGCTCCGCAGCATCGGGAAAAGAAAAGAGCCAATAAAACATTTTTTTTTTTTATCTCTGTGAACGTCAAAGCTGAAAGGGAGCAGAAAGCTGCCATATGGCTTCAATGTTTTTATTTTGTTAAACTCATTCATGTATGAAATGTGCTGGAAGTCCTCGTGAGTCTAATCAAAGTGATCAGATGAAAAGGTGTCCCCTGGCGGACATTTTGGGGGTCCACTTTGTTATTTTAACACCTAGCGTAGCGCCTCGTCATTGACTATCGACATAACATTGACAGTTCTTCCAATTGATTCATATCCTTGTGGCCACATGATAAAAATGCCCAATCTGCAGAGGATTTTAATTTCACTAACTTTTACGACACATTATTGAAAAGGATCCCCCCCACGAATCAGCACAGCTTTCAAACCACTGCAATCAAAATTAAACATGTAGTTTTTTGCTGCATGTGTTAATTTTCTCCATTGAAAAAAAATTAAATCAAAATATTGAAGAAAAAAGACGTTATCTTGTATTTTAGTCAATATTCATCCGTTTAAGATGTAACATTCAGTATGTGAAAAGATAAAAAAATAAAGGTATCTGCCATAGGTTTTATGGAAAATTCCTCCAAATTCACTGTCCCCAAGTTATTAAAAAAATTAAAGAGAGAGATGAAAGTACAGTATGGGGATGTGGAAATATATTTCCTAAATAATTATATGCTGATATTAATTCAATTTGATGCTTTGAAGGCACAAATATTGCCAATGAATATAATAGTGATAAATGCAACATTTGCCATGTAAGTTCTGGTATAAACCAAGGCAAGCTCCAGACAATTTTGATCCCAAAGTGCAGGTGTTTCAGACTGCTATACAACCTCCACTCACAAATATGCTTTTAAAATCAAAACAATCAATCAATGTCTTCACAGCTGAATCCAAACTAAATGAATTCGATACATAACAAAAGCTGCTTGCTGGGCGACCTTTTCACGTGACCCCTCGCAGCTGAGGCCTTTTCACAACTCTGTTTGTGTGACAAGGACTAAAACTGTTCAGAAAATCAATAATCAATGCTGCAGCTGCCCCGCAAGTGCCTTCATTCGCACCATGTGGATAAAAAAACCCATCACAATTTAGGTTATAATGCATCTGCAGCTTTTGGAAGTTGGATTTGGTATCGAAGACTTCTGATATCTGGATCGCTGGGTTATGATTTACCCACGCTCCACCTTGGGGCCGTATATTTCCTGGTTTCATCATAGTAGCACTGGCAGGCTCCTCTGGATGAAACACTCGTCGCAATATGTTGGGTACCTGCCTCCACCAGAGAGGTCACATGGTGATTTATGCCGATCCGTGAGATTGATATGTTTATTTTAACATTTTTGCTGAATCGTTGTATCTGGTGAACTGCGAGTGTCAGTGCAGCAGCTCCATACTGCGGGAGCCGACAGCTGGAGTCATTTTTCATGCAGCCGGAGACACGAGCAGCTTGATTCATGGCGGCTTTAAGTCAGCGAGCGTCTCCAGAGGCCGAGTCACAGAGCGGCCTCACGTGTTGATCGCAAGGTTAACACACACACGATACCTCCACCTTCTATAAACCACAGTCACACACCGGGATTCTCCAGGAAGTCGTTGTTGACTGTTGACTGAATGATGAATGTGATTCAAGGCAACAACTGGTGGACTTTCTCAAAGCATCTTCCTCTTAATTTATATAGAAAATAAAATGCAAAATTCTCTACTTACTTCATCCCAAATGAAGCATGCGTCAGCGTTGTGCTCGTCTGCCAGAAGCTGTCATAAATTGACTTTTTATCCCGTTTTAAATCACATTTTTACTAGACACTTTTTTTATATCTTGGTGTTTTTTCTCGTTCCTCTTAATTAACCTGACTGCAATCTACATTTCAGCAAAACTGATGCTAGAGGGGTTCATAAAGCGTCAGAGTTTGAAGCATAACTGCTGCAATCGAAGAGTAGGGAGTGATCTGTGTCCAACCCTGAATTAAAATTACGCTCCCGTTCAACTAAACTGCATCCTTGGTTTTGTTTCGAGGATAACGTACTTACTCCCATATCAAGGATTCAGGATCATTTATAGTCATTATGCAACATGGCTGCACCACGAAATGCATTTGTAGTTTAGTCCATAATGCTACACACATAAAACACGACAAAACAGAAACAGAAACCGTAGAAGAAGAAGTGCTTCTATTTGAATTTGCAACAGGCGGAATGTAAACTAACAAAACCCATGGGGAATTCTGTGGGCAGATATTATGGCCAGCCGCTGCATCTACACACGCCCCCGTTCACATAGCAAGCAGAGGTAAACATATGTAACATACTTAACTTATGAAGTGTAAAGAAGTCAACATTGACATTTCATGTCACACACCACCTGTGTTTGTTTGACCCACCCACCCTGACCTCCACAACAAGGAAAAATCTTTCCCTCAAAACTTAATTGATGATGCGGTGTTGTATGGGAACGTATTTTTTTAGGAGACCAGAACAATGGAGGTGAAGGACATTTAGTTTCCATGAATCTCTGTGTAGAGGTCTTCAAGCCGACTTTCTAACTTGCGTTAAGATGCTCTTCCACAGAGTCTTTGAAGCAGCATCAGTCTACTTTTGTCCACCAGGGGACAAAAACTATCGCCACCACATCACATGCTTATTCTCTAAAGATGTGTTGGCACACAGCTGTCTGCTTCCACATCCAGCAGTTACAGAGCAACCTTATCACTTTATTGTTTGTGTTCACCTGGGGAATGTAAGTCCAATATTCTCTCTTTCAGCTCTGGTGTTGGTCTCCACCAACACCTGAGTTGAATATCCGTCTCTTTAGCGTCTAAATGCTCCACTATGTTCACCAGTTACTCTCAAACTGTGTCTGCTGTTTGCTGCTGAGTGCATAGTGTACAAGTGACTTTTATCAGAGCTTATTCGACGAAAAACTTGGAACTAAAAGAGGCTAAAATGTGACTTTTTCTCAGTGGTGATTGAGTTTTGACGGGCCGGAGGTCTCTCTCGTGTTCAGGATCATGATTGTTGGGATTCATCTGAGGGAAAGTGCTGAGGAGACATCGTGTAACAGGAACCACACCGGTCTCAAGACGCTTTCACAAAAATGAAGTGCTGATGTCAGGGATTCTTTTTTCTGCTCCTCTTGTTGTTTTGTTGAAACTGAATCTCTTTCCCTCGACGTCTGAGAGCGACAGAGATGAGGAAACTCTGCGAAGCTGTTTCCTGCTCAACTACCGACTACATTACAGTCCAGGTGTGGGAGGAATCGGACGTCCCTGAGAATAGCCCTCCGCTCGTACTCTGTGACTTCAGTCAACAGACTTGTTATCTCTCCTGTCCTCCTTCGCTCTCTCCCTGTGTTCACCAGAAACTGCTCGACCTTGAACCTCTCTGTAACCCCGCGTCACATCTCTGATCACTTTTTCATATCCTGCTCTCTCCGACTCTCCCAATCTGACAAACCTAACTCCCGAACACTGTACCTCGCAACAGTAACCTTCGCTCCCTCTCTCCCTCCTCAGCTGTCCTCTCTGTCTTCATCTGACTCCTTCTCAATCATGCCACAGACCCTCTCCGCTCTACTCTGTCCTCTCTCTGTCCTCTCTGTCCTCTCACTTTCCAGCAGGTTCGCCACCTATTTGAAGCTAATGTACTTGCAAGATTCTTGTTCGGAGTTGTGTCCTCATGATTGTTTGCACTTATTTGTAAGTCGCTTTGGACAAAGCATTCCATTCTTTCATCCTAAATTATTCCTGCAATATCAGTAAAAAAGCTAAGCAAAAAGAAACATTTTAAACTCTAACCACAGTTACAAAGTTCATCCATTTTTTCTAATTTACTGTTATTATGTATTTAAAGGTAGACAAATCTATGGCAAAGTATTATTTAATCTTATATGTGAATTGTAGTTTTTCTGTTAAACAACAAATATTATCATTGTCTTCACCAATGAGGTCATATCTTCGTCCGTTTGTCTGTCTGTCCGTCAGTAAATTACTGGCCCGACTTTCATGAAACTTGGAGGAAGGGTGTAGCATGGGCCAAGGAAGAACCCGTAAAATTTTGGAGTGGATCTGAGTTACGGTGCGGATACACAAACTACGTTTCACTCTCGCTAACACTGAGATAGGACATTTGTGCTGCATTCATGTGGTGTCGGAATAATCGGAAACATTAGCTCCCAAGTGGGAAAATTGACGTGAACACCCCCTCAAGTCAGAACAAGAACTCTGAAAGATATCAAAATGCTCCGAGCAACAAACTACAACACATCTTTGTAGCGTCCATGTTGTTTCCACATCTGCCGGATGTCTAAACTGCCATTCTAGTTTTTTAGATGATTTTTGTGTTAAATATTGTAGAAGGCATTTTCTCGCTGCAGGGATCCTCCCAGTATCCATCACCTTCAGACCGCTGGTTGAACTGGGAAGCTCCGAGCTGTGACTATAAACACACGTGTGAAGCTGAAGCAGAGGGAGGCCGAATTAAAGAACACAAAAAAAGTAAGGAAAATTAAAAAGAATTATTTAAAAAATCGCCTGTGCTCAGCAAACCTTCCTGTATGAATGAACTTGTTTTTGCTCGTCATTTTTGTCACGGTCCGTGTAGTTCCTCCGCCATCGTAGTCATTCCCCCCTTGTGTCTTTTCACCTTGTGTTATGAAAGCTGGATGACGTGTGTGAATAAAAGATGCGGGCTGTGCCGCTGAAGAGTCGGCCACATCATGCAGATATAACACAACGCCTGTAACGCCTTCAATTATTCACCAGCTGGAACTTCTGACAAAGACCCTTCTACTCCGCAGGAAACCAAATCCCTCGCTGGGTTACACCGTCCGTCTGTCCGTCAGATAAACAGGAAACACTCAGATACCTGTAATCCAAAACAGTACAGATGTTCATATGGCAAATATTCCTGATTCTGAACTTTATTCAAGCTTGAAATGTCGTCTTGAAAGCTGCATAATGAACAGATATGACTGAATGTTTCTCATGTCCATGTACATCATCAAACCTCGGGATAAACGTGATTTCTTTTCACTCGAGATGAAACATTTATCATCCATCGTGAATCCGTTCATTTAAAAAGGGTCAAAGACTTCTGACGAATGCAAATCCTCTCCAGGCGTCTTCGGATGGACACAAAGCTTTTTTTGGAGGCTGTGCGATTTGACGCAAATTTGCAAAAGGCGGTGCAAACTTGAGCGACACCGTTCGTGCTCACCCTGAGGCTACATGAACACCTCGTTGTGTACCGTCGGAGCTCAGCTGCTTCCTGATAAAGAATAAAGAGGGAAAACGTCCAAGTCCCCCAGTGTAGCTCTGTGTAACGGCGGCGCCGCCCTCATGACATCCGACAGGATTTACAGTCTGTGTGGAAGGCTGTTGGAGTAAATGGCCCCAGAAACCGAAGGCGCCTCGACTGTAAGTCACAAATCAGCCTCTTGCGAGCACAGGGTCGTTTATTTTCAGAATCAGAATTGACAAAATGTGCACGCGGAACAACTGGAGAAGAGGGATTATTTTTCCTGCAACGTTGATGAATTTGTGTTCCGGATTATGTCATTAAAAATAATCTGCAAAGGACTCAGATTCTGGGTTGATTTTTGGTTACTGTATTTGACGCTGAGCAGGTGGAGAGTTTGATGCTCTGCCTCGGGACACTTCCAGCAGGACGTTCCCACAGTGGGAGTTGAACTTGTGGCGTTGCAGCACACGGCACGTGTCCTGACCGGCTGCCTGCAGGACGGATGGCCTCCTGCTTGGGGACGACATGTTCCTCTCAGCCCGGGAAAATTACAGGGATGATGAATTCGGTTCATGGACACGAGTATCGATCGCAGCCTCGTCCATCACTAATCACTTTACACCCACATATCGACACACGGAGCGCTTGGAGGTGTCCTGCCGAGCTCTATCAATCTACTCCTGCCTAAATACCTCACGCTGTCTGTACTGCGGAAGAAGTATTCACATACTTTACTGAAGCAAAAGTACTAATAGAGAAAATACTCCACTACAAGTAAAAGCCCTGCATTCAAAACCTTATTTAAGTAAAAGTATGTATCAGCAAAGTGTAGTTAAAGTACTTAAAGTAAAAGTATTGATTGTGCAGTAAAATGCAGTTAAAGTACTTAAAGTAAAAGTACTGATTGTGCAGTAAAATGCAGTTAAAGTACTTAAAGTAAAAGTACTGATTGTGCAGTAAAATGCAGTTAAAGTACTTAAAGTAAAAGTACTGATTGTGCAGTAAAATGCAGTTAAAGTACTTAAAGTAAAAGTACTGATTGTGCAGTAAAATGCAGTTAAAGTACTTAAAGTAAAAGTACTGATTGTGCAGTAAAATGCAGTTAAAGTACTTAAAGTAAAAGTACTGATTGTGCAGTAAAATGCAGTTAAAGTACTTAAAGTAAAAGTACTGATTGTGCAGTAAAATGCAGTTAAAGTACTTAAAGTAAAAGTACTGATTGTGCAGTAAAATGCAGTTAAAGTACTTAAAGTAAAAGTACTGATTGTGCAGTAAAATGCAGTTAAAGTACTTAAAGTAAAAGTACTGATTGTGCAGTAAAATGCAGTTAAAGTACTTAAAGTAAAAGTACTGATTGTGCAGTAAAATGCAGTTAATGTACTTAAAGTAAAAGTACTGATTGTGCAGTAAAATGTTTTATTATATCTGATGTTTCTGCTGAATTAATGTGTGTGTTACATGTTGCTGCATTAATGTGTGTGTTACATATTCCTGCTGCATTAATGTGTGTGTTACATGTTCCTGCTGCATTAATGTGTGTGTTACATGTTCCTGCTGCATTAATGTGTGTGTGTTACGTGTTCCTGCTGCATTAATGTGTGTGTTACATGTTCCTGCTGCATTAATGTGTGTGTGTTACATGTTCCTGCTGCATTAATGTGTGTGTTACATGTTCCTGCTGCATTAATGTGTGTGTGTTACATGTTCCTGCTGCATTAATGTGTGTGTTACATGTT
>CALSCE010009356.1:2170182-2183380 GCA_943593645.1 Bovichtus variegatus
TCCTGCTGCATTAATGTGTGTGTTACATGTTCCTGCTGCATTAATGTTTGTGTTACATGTTCCTGCTGCATTAATGTGTTTGTTACATGTTGCTGCTGCATTAAAGTGTGTGTTACATGTTCCTGCTGCAGATGTTTTCACCTACTTTATATCCTGTTGGTAGTTTAATCTACACAATGCATCATATTCTATAAGATCATCACATTTTTGTATCTTTGTCTCTGTCCTGTCAGAACCACGTGTCTCTAAAAAGTCAACTTTTCATGAGTTGTCAGCTTTGTGATGATGCATTTTGCAGCTGATCCAAGAGGCTTTTTAAAGACTTTATTTATCTGAAGAAGGAGGAGAATCTTCTCATAAAGGCACTCTTCATCCTTCACTTCATCACAAACACTCAACATCATCTGGAGATACAGAGTTTAACTGGACAGGAAGGGGAGGAAGAACTGTGACGAGTAACTAAAGCTGTCCGTAAAGTACAATATGTACGTAAGTATGTAAGTAGCATAACATGGAAATACTCAAATAAAGTATGAATCATTTTTGTGAGCTGATCTGATGTTTTTTTTCCTTGACAAAAAAACACGAACACACTTTGAATCCTCCAGTCGATCAACAAGTGTTGTGTGTTAGTGTTGTGTGTTTTCTGTTTGCAGCCTATTTTAAGTTTACTTCATGAAAAGATTTAATGTAGTTGGAGGCTAAATCAAAAAATCTATTTTATCAGAAAGTCTTAACAAGCGGCTGAGATCAGCGTGTGAGAGCTGCTGTGAAGCAGAGCAGCCGCCCGCTGGAGTTAAATTATTGCTTTTTCAATTACGGACCCTTTCTGCCCGTTTTTCATCCACATAATTAGTAAAAATCCTCAGACTCAGACGACTAAGTAGAAATACTAAAGGCCACCGAGACACGCAATCAATCTATTTTAAGATTGTTCTGCTCTTCAAATCCTGTTAGGCTATGTGTGTGTGTGTGTGTGTGTGTGTTTGTGTGCATGTATCTGTTCTGTGGTCAGAAAGAGGATTTTAGTTCCTGGAAAACCCTAATTGAATCTGAGTTTATTGTATTTTAATTAGTGATTGTGCTCATATGCACCCCATGTATGAGGCCTGTTGGGTTTTTATGTCTGTAACTGTTTGTTTGTTTGTTTATGCTGCTGCCTGTCTTGACAAGGTTTAAAAAGAGATTCTTGGGCTTAATCGGACTCTCCTTAAATAAATGAAAAATGTAATCAGATTTTAGGGAAATTATCACAAAAGTGAAATGCATCAAATTTGCAAAAAAAAAAAAAGGCTTTTTTTTAATTTGTGTTTTTTCCTCGTATTTTCACCTGAGAGCAAACACACAGGTGACTTTATATTTCCCTGTAAACAGTTCTCATGAACATTCATTGCTGACATTCAGAGATGCTGTTTCTCTGCAAAGAATGAACAAAAATAATGTTAATAAACCTTTTTAAATCTCCAAAGGTCCAGTCAGCAACTTCACTGTGTCGATGATGGAGAGAATATCTCAGATTACACTCTGCTCCTGTAGCCCCGGGCTGAGCTGCAGTACAACATAAAGCTTACAGTGACAATATTGTACTTTATAATATTTCATATCTGTATTCCCTTACTGCCCTTTTTGTCAACATTTAAAGGGAACTCGTAGCACTCATACATCTTACTTTAGTAGAAGTTTCTCTGTAAAAAGACTTACGAGCAAAAGTCCTACACAGGTAAGTGAAGTGAAACTAGTGTAGTAGTGAAGTATTTGTAGTGAAGTATTTTTCCTCTGATGTGAGTCAGTGTGTGTACTTGTTTGCATCTTTTTTTATTAAGTAAATTATGTGTGTTTATGTAGCCTGTGTGTGTGTGTGTGTTAAAACTGGTCCATTAATGGAAGAGTTGATTGACAAAGAAAATTAATCTGCAACCATAATGAAGTTGTTTTAAATCAAGAAAAATGCCAAATATATATATGTATGTGTGTGTGTGTGTGTCTTTATCTCTTCACATGCATATGACAACACAAGCGCGTCCACGTGTGCATGACTGTGCATACATTCTGGTGCGCGCCTCTGCCTACATCTGTCTGTGTTGACATGCACGTGTTCCTCCTGAGTAGTAAATACATCAAGGTGTACGGTGTCTCATCTGCGCGCGCGTGTGAAGGTGCGCGCGCACGTCTCGTCTGCGTTGCTGCCTGATCCTCTCTCTCTCTCTCTCTCTCTCTCTCTCTCTCTCTCTCTTTCTCTCTTCTTTCTCTCCTGCTTCTTCTCCGTTTCAGTTTCAGTATCGACCTCCTTCACGCAGCATCTCCTCCTCCTCTTCCTCCTCCTCCTCCTCCTCCTCTGCCGCCGCCGCCGCCGCCTCAGCCTCAGCCTCAGCCTCAGCGCCGCTTCCTCTGCAGGTGGATGGAGGCTGGAAGCCCCGGAGACACGAGCCATGCACGGGAAACGCTGCTGGTAGGGCTCGGTGCGGCTGCTGGAGCTGTTTTTGTCTCCAGCAGGTTTCCTCCCATATGTGTCGTCTGTTTGGTGTGTGTGTGTGTGTGTGTGTGTGTGTGTGTGGGGATGCAGCGGGATGCCAGGTCTTTGTCTCTCCACTGTGTGTGTGTGTGTGTGTGTGTGTGTGTGCGTGTGTGTGATTTTTAGGAGAAAAGGGGTGTTTGGCAAGAAGGCATTTGTTGCTTAGTGCCCTTCTGCATTTGAAATTGATTGATTGACAGGAATCACGTGTTTTATGTTACATCTCTAATATTCCTATAATACAGGAGTAAAAAACGCTCTTTAGTGAGTTTATTCGACTTTGTTGTGATTTCCTCTCCTGTGTTGTAGCCTATCTGTGATATTAATTATATATATTTATATATATATAGTGGTTTTATAATAAGGGCGTGGATTTTTTTTTTTTGTTTGAGGTTTTTACGCACAATCCCAGTAAAATTTCTTATCGATTTTCTGCTCCATCGACACAAACATGCACCAGATGCCGATGGTTTCCCAAAATAAAATCTCTCTCTCTCTCTCTCTCTCTCTCTCTCTCTCTCTCTCTCTCTCTCTCTCTCTCTCTCTCTCTCTCTCTCTCTCTCTCTCTCTCTCTCTCTTCCAGTCAGACTGCTGAGCACCTCCCTTCGCGCCGGGGACCACATCCTTAAATGACCCGCGGCTGAGGAGGGGGTGTCTCCGGATCCAGGGCCCGGATCATGGCATGCTGCCCACACCGGGCATCCAGCACTGACCATGGGGCTCCGGTCCAGGACTGTCGCTAGCGGCTCAGAGGAGCAGAAGAAGAGCTCCGGTGCTCCTCCCGGGGACTTATTGGACCAATGCACCGGGGGAGCGGACAAGGATGGCGTCCGGCTGCTGGTGGCTTCGGGCCGGGAAGACTTCAAGCGGGGCTCTCAGGGCATCGGCATCGGGCTGCTGGCCAAGACCCCCCTGAACTACACCCGGCCGGCCAAGAGGAATAACATCCGCAAGAGGAGGATCCAGAACCTGCTGTACGACGCGCTGGAAAGGCCGAGAGGATGGGCGCTGCTGTACCACGCGTTCGTGTGAGTACATGAAACAGCGTTTTGTTTTTTTTCAACTTGCACGCGCTGTTATTAATAATGGCTTATTGAGATGAAATGAGAGGAACAGCTGATCGTGGACTCACTTGTTCAGTCCATTAATGAATGAAGGCTGGAGCTCCACTGATGTGGAGTCCAGTTAGGTTGTAACCTAGTATTGATGTGGGGAATGAATAGTTTCCGCCGTGTGTGTGTGTGTGTGTGTGTGTGTCTTACATTCACATGCATGTCTAAGAGATAAGTGTCGGGACTCTTCACAAACTCCAAAGTGAGCTCTGATTTACAAGTTTAATAAATGCATCACGTTTACATGTGCTTATTATTTCCTTTTATTAATCATTTGGTGTATAAAACATCACAACATTTCCCAGATCACAAAGTGAGACATAAATGAAAACAGTTGTGTCAATTAATTTGGTTGACATTTAACTAAATCACTGTATTAAATGACTATATTTCTGTCTTTCATGACACTAAAACCAGGTTTACGACAGAAAGATGGTTTCTGTTTTTTTTTTTTGGTTAAAAAAGAAAGGCGACAGTCAGGTTTCTAGCTGAAGACGCGTGGTCGTTTTCTGTAGCTCTTCAAGAGAGGACGTCTGTCATCACGGTTGTTTCTGCTCGGACTCTGAGACTACAAACAGGAAGTCGGGAGTTTGAAAGACGTGGCTGTTTCCCACGCTCTAATGAAAGATTCTTTCCAGTTGCATCATGGGAAATTGATTTCATTTTGACATTTCTTTTTTAAAAGGTATAATATGTAACGTTTTCGGATTAAAATGTCTAAAAACGACTAGAGTTGTGTTCTATATGTAGTGAGTTGTGTTCCGGAGAAATGTGTAGTGTCCCTGAAATCAACGTTTCCTCTCTCCTGTCATGGCGTCGTCCGCCCTTTGAGCAGCATCAGCGTTGTGTTTGTCTGCCAGAAGCTTCATAAACTGACATTTTATCCAGTTTTAAGACACATTTTTACCAGACACTTTTTACATCTTGGTGCTTTTTAACTCTATACTTGAAGCGGAAGAAGGATTTTAGTCCTCGGACGTCTGGATCTTAAGTTCTCAGAGAAACAAGCTGAGCAAACATTAGCCGTTTGCTCGTAGCCCCTTCATCCAGTGTCCACCAGAGAAACACTGATTGACAAACTGAGAAACAAGCTGAGCAAACGTTAGCGGCAGCTGTACAGCGTGCAGGAGAAACTCTGCTTTTTGAACAATGAAGTAATCCTAACGGGAGAAGCTGCCTCCTGGAAGTGCAATACTAAATGAGGAGAATACCCCTTTAAGGCCGATCCTGGGGGAATTTACATGCAGCCTGATGGGAATTACTGCTGCTTTACTTCAGAGTAAATCAGGTCTAAAGTTTAAATATAGTCACCTAAATGGTGCTGAAACAATAGTATTAAACTGTATTAAAAAAACTAAACCTCCTTTTTAATTGAATTTATTAAAATTCAATCCACATTCAACACACACGTCCTTCAAATCACCAAAACCCACCTTAGTTATTCAGTCACACTTCATCTATAATAAGTGTTTCTGCTGTAATTAAGGCTGTGATTTATTAAAGCAGCAGGTAATAAATGCTCCACCCTGAACTAATACTCTCATAGCTGTGGACATTTCGGCTCTTCTGTCTGAGCGCAGTGCGTGCATCCGCCCCGTGATTTGGATCTGCTACATTTTCGTGCTGCAGCCTTCTTGCAAGTTAGTTGTTCCGTTATCCTGCTGACAGACAAACTGACCAACAAACGGAAACACGTCAGTTGGTGAAACGTTCATCGGCTGATATCTGTCCGAGCTTCAGTGAAAAACCTTGTTTCTCCCAAAGATGGACTCACGAGGAACTGAGATTAAACAACCAGTTTGCAAAGTGTTTCATCAGCTCGAGTATCGGCGGAAACTCTTGTGTAGAAGTTCTGAAAAGGTTCTGTTTATGTTACAACACAAACATGAATATTTATCTTGTGTTGTGGACTTGTCATCGGCTTCAGGGAACTCTTGCTGTTCCAAGAATGAACGTGTCCCATTCCTTAAATCTCCACAATTTGTACGCAATAAATGTTCAAAATGGAACTTTTGCCGATTTTATTGATCGCTGCAGCTTTGCGTGCAAAGATAATCAACTTCACAACATCTTCTGGTGAACTGAAGACACACAAGTTGGTTTTCTCACAGCAGAGCAACAGAAACATATGAAAATGAGAACATTGACACATAAATAAAACTTAACACACGTTGGCTGTTATCACAACTTTGTTATTTGCCGACAGACAGGAGGACGATGGAGAACAGATTTAGTTTTCTTCAGGAGTTTCATTGTTGACGTTTTAGTTGATTTGAGATGGACGACACAGTAACGTTGTAACAAACATTTATGCACAGCGACCAGATACTTGCAGCCAAAATGCTAATTTGCAAAACCTTCCGAGCTAACTTCCCCGTCGTGGCTTCATTTATGAATATTTCTAATCTAATACCTGAAAGTAGCCATTGCTCTAAGACACAACATGACAGGAAGCACCTTCGTTATGTTATTACTTCCAGTGTCTTTCTCTCAGTGTTTCTCAGCTGACTATATGTTAGCATCATGTATTGGTGCTCACATTGGGCTGCAGTAATCCCACAAAATGACTTGTGTGATGTCGGTCCAGTTCTCCCAGTTTCCTGGTTATTTTTGGCCTAACAGATGGTTTAATGGTGTAATGTGAAGGAGGTGCAGTTTGTACCCAGTTCAAAACATAAATCCTCGGGAACGTCCCCCTCTCCTCACCCGCTGCCGGACACAACAGTTGTCACCACGTAGATATGGCGGCATAAATCCTGTACGAGCGTTACACAGGCTCTGACAGCGGGCTGCCTTCATTTTCTTTCATGCACCCCCCGTTGAATGTAGGTTAGATATACCTGGGATGTTTATGGAGGGGCTGAGGTCGACACTTTAAAAACCAAAATGACAGGATCGAAAAAAACAACAAAAATCATAAAAACAGTCATTTTTATGTCATATTTGGCTAAATGTTGGCTTGTCCACATGAAACAAACATAAAACAAAACCTTGAAACTAAAGACGGATGGGAAGAAGGGCTGAACGATTTGGAAAAATTATCTATTTTGACTGATGTTTCAATTGATTTGTAAATTTTAGAGGGATTGATCTTTTTCTTTTTGGAAAATTAGTCTAATTTTCATTGAAAAACATTTTTGCGAGGATCAGTACGATACGGTGGGTAGTCCGGGTCGTCTCCGCAGCACCGCAATGTCTCAGTTTAAATGGTATTTCGACACATATTTCGCCTTTTTAACAAACCTGTGATTTGAAGCCACAATGCAAATTCGATAAAATTGTATTGTATGTCGCTTGCTTTGTAGTTAGGGTGAGATGTTTTGTTAAAAGTTATCATAATTGGAAATATTTATGCAGGACACAGTCAGTGCTGCAGCTTTAAAGCAGCGCGCCGCTCCACCGGCGCTCTTTGGGTGTGAAATGTGGCTCGAGGGCACTTCAGTGGTTATTGTTCCTCACGTTCTTCACCCACAGGCAACACTCGAGCATGACACATGTACAGGAAGGAGCGGCAAGTGGAACGGGGATTAAAGAGCAGAAACAAGATTGGCGGGCCGAGAGACAGGAACCAGAACAGCACAGATCTTCTGAAGAGGTGGAGAGGGATGAAAACACACAGCTGGCTTTATTTAGACCAACATCAGCGTGCAGAGTTGGGCTATTTGAGTGTTTTTAGACATTTTCTCTGGGACTGTCCTGGAGTTACAGGACAATATTTATCCTACAAAAATAGTAAGAGCCTGTAAAGTGATACAGGCTTGTTGCTGGGTCTGCACGAGAACAGGATTCCCCCACATGTGGAAATGAATTCAGAGTTTTCTGAAGCAAACCTGACTCGGCAGGTCAAAATGTCCGCTTTACATTTCTTCTGACAGACTGGCAGTTTGACTGATAACCCAAATAATTGAATTTAAGCCCGCGGCAGTGCTTTTTTTTTTCCTTCTTCTTCTCCTCCACAGGGGTTTATAATTTCCTCCTGAAAACTTCGGATCACTTTAATTCCCTCGTGGGGGGTTCAGGAAACAGCGACGGCCCCACAGAAGGATTCAGAATCACATTGCTGTAGTTTGAATAACGTGAAGAGAGGATCGAGAGAGAGCTCGCTGTTTCAGCAGAAAGAGTTAGAGAATTAGAGGTTGACAGAAAATGAATAAGCAGCAGTTTTGATCATTTATTGATCCTTTGAGTCAAGTCTAATTGATTAGTCGGTCAATTTCTGATTTCTATTCTGATAATCGATACATTTCTTTTTGCAAAAATGTGTTTAAAAGCTGTTTCTAGCCTCTCAAATATGTTTTATATCATGTCAAAGTAAATATCTTTGGGTTTCTGACAACACATTTAAAGACACCTTGGAAAGAATTTTCTAACATTTTATCGACCAAACGATTAATCTAGAAAACAATCGTCAGATCAATCGGATCATTTTAAAGTTTTAAGATTCTAATATAAATACTTTCTGGTTTTCTGACGGTACTTTATGATCGTGAGCCGAATGTCTTTTATTTTTAATGCCTCATACTGGATTCACTTTCCTTTACAATATAAAACTACGCATTCTGTCCTGTTTCCGTATTCAAGCTGTGTTTTCTCTCCTCTCGACCACATGTGGCTGCTGCTCCTGTTGAAGGCCAGGCTCCACGCCAATAACCGATCAATATCCAACAACCAGCATGGAAACAGAAATCTGTTGTTGTGACACTTTTCACATCTATTCAGAAACCTTCTCAGTCTCAGCCCGATCAGGTTTGTGTCTTTGTGTGCTCACTGTTGACAGATGAAGGCAGATAAACCGAGACAAGTATCAAGTATAACATCTTTAAATTAGAATAAAAGAACCTACAGCTCGGATGAAGCCTCCCCAGCGCAGCAGTGATCCGGCACAGAAGCTCTTGTTTCTATGTTCCTCCCTGAAGCTACAAACCATCCTGTATACTGCAAACTTTTAGACTTTATTAGACATGCTGTCTGTTAAAGGTTGCCGAAAACAGAACTCTTTTCCGTGCGTGTTCGTGCAGGAGTTATAGTTCGCAATGAGCCTGGTCGCTCAGGCTTTCACCACGGCCCTTCTTGATGTAGAGAAACGTACTCATTTCAACTTGAAAACACGCATAAAACCGTCTGTAAATGTTTTGTATTTTCACGGTGTTGGCTCCCAGTGGAAACCGAAGTTTCCCACAGTGCACGGCGCTCTGGAGGCGTCGCTGTGAGGGAATTTCAGGTTGCACGAGTCTCAAATTCAAGCTCCCCGTTACAGGGCCGTGGTAACCAAAAAAAAATGTGGTTACCATAACAACCCTGTCCGAGAGAGTGAAATGAGATCTGCAGTGGAGGCGAGAGAGAGAGATGAGCAGAGAGGTGGAGGGTGAGCGAGGGAAACACGAGATGTTGGACATCAGCAGATTCGTTGGCAGATCAGTGGTGAACCTTGGCCTTGGCCTGGCATCCAGACAAGACCCCCCCCACACACACACACACACACACACACACACACTCACTTTTACAGAATGTTAAATGTTGTTGTTTTTACCAGGGGAAAAAACAACAACAAAAACAGCAGCTGTGGGTGCAAATCCCAGCTGTCAGGTAAAAGAAAAAGCTTGTATTGTCAGCGCTGGCGATATTCACACACTGTGAAGGATTACACGCTGCTCTGCAGGTGGAGGCCATTCTGCATACCCCCCCTTCTCCGCCATCCTCATTGGATTAATGTAACACATGCATTGCCACCCTGCTGAAACAAACACGTTTCCCCAGACTACTGCAGTGACACGGGGTAAACATGGACAGGCTTAAAGGAATATAATGTTTCTCTTGCGTGCCTCAATGGGAAAAAAGGTTGGCTAAAAGCGTCTTATTCCCAACACTTTCCGATTCGCAAGACTGTTTTTGCACAAGTGTTTTAAAGTAGTAAAGTTTTAGTGTTTGTGAAGGAGTGAGTTGTGACTGTGGTTATTCTTTTTGTTATTATTATAAACGGAGGTTTTCAGAAAGACTTTTCTACGATTCTTTTGTTCAGCTTTGTTCTTCAAGTCTTCTCATATTGACTGAACTGTATTTTAAATTGTACTCAACATCCTAACGTTTTCAAACGCACAACTCTAAATGACGAAGAAGTTTCCGTCTCATGTGACACGTGTGAGATTTTCACTCAGTTAAACGCTGATGTAGCTTCAATGAGCAGGAAGTGATTTATGAAAGTGTTCAGTCAGTGTGGAAACACATGTTTCATCCCCCTTAAAAAGCTATTTGAGGAGGAATTGAAAAAGTATTGAGACCTTCAGGGATCTTCCCTGGACTGTGTAGATTTCAGCACCACGGACAGAGACCGAGCACCAAACCTCATTGAGAATATTAGATATTATTTCACATAATGACTGGTGCTGACATGATTAGTTATTGACACACAGGACCTCATTACGTGATTCTTAAATGTGAGGATTTGCTGCTTTTTTCTGTGTTCTATCTTTGTAAATATCTTTGGTTTTTGGACGTCTTTTGGAGCATCTTTAACAATAACATAAACCAAGCAATGCATCCATTAAAGAGGAAGTAAAGGAAAGTTTTCTTGATGAAGAATATGTTGAGAGTAAAATTCATTTCTGAACATAAAAATACTTAATAACAAGAAGCAGCTTTTCTCCTGGAGCTTCCAACTGGGAAGTTAGTAACTGGACCTCGAGTTTTGTCAAATGAATGAAAAAGACTATAAGTTGCAGCATGAAGTATTATAATGTCGATAATCATATGCTGCTTAAATCGTAAATATTATGGATACACTGCACATTTACCAGCTCAGTTCTTCTCCTCCCTCCCAGCTTCACTGAATCTAAAATCTTTGTGTTTGGTGTCAAACGGAAAGAAAAGAAGCCGGCGAGTCTCCAATTCACTCTGCTCTGGTTTAGCTGAGCCTACAAAAAGCTATTTTTACCTCCCCATAGAAAAACCGCCGTGCACATAATTACCTCAAACTTCAGCAAATTACTGTCTGAATCCAAGCTGAACGAGATTAATGTCGCACTTTAATGTCACATCTGTCTCTCCGGACGCAGCCGCCGTCTTCTTTTCTCTCTCGGAGTCACACATTCTGCGTTCAGTGGAGATCCAGAGTCACGTTGTTCCCTTCCTGTTAGTGGAAATGGCTCGAGAGGCTAAAGATTGTGTTTCCCCCGCTGCCGTGTCCTTGGTTTGTCCTTTTGTTTTAATTGTGTTGGTAAAGTCTGAAACCTCCTGGCGAAGTGAGGGAAGGTGCCGAGGCTTGTTGTCTGTGGAGCTCTTAAGATTCGGGACAGTTTCAAGGTTCATTTTAAATGCAAGCCTGTCCTCGGGCTCCTTTCCTGAGTAAAGCTTTGTTTCCCCATCTCCCTCGTTGACTCAGCAGGTGAGACCGTATCAAAGGACTTTGGGAAAACCAAAGCGCAGCGATAGCGTAGATAGAGGCGTGCTCGTGCATTGATTCTCTGTGAGAGGGTGGCTGATGTGGTGCAATTAAAGACTAGAGCTCTCAAAATCTATTTACCAGACAACTAAAGGTTTTGTCTGATAAATAGATTGTGGGATTGTGAATTGGTGGTTGGCTGCATGTGATCTCAACACACACGCCAAAAAATGGCTGAAATCTGAGTGAAAGACGTTCTATCAGACGGACTTCTGGTGTAGACTCGTCGTGGAAAATGTTTTCCTTTTTGTGTCGCGCAACAAGGAAGTTGTAGCAGGACGCATTTGACTTCCTTTGCGCGCCATGCGATGTGGCTACGCGTGCATCACAATGTCCGATGCTGAAGCGATATGCAGCCCTGCGAAATGGTGTCAAAAATGGGGTTTGATTTGGTGAAAGTTAACTGTTGGGCCATATGTTTTCCGTTTCGGATAGGAGATTTGGGTATGGATCTGAAACCCTTCGACGGCCATATCCGGGGAGGTCACAGAGACGGAGAGACACCGTCTGTAAATACCGCAAAATGTTTTAATAAGTAAATACGAGTCAAATGGAAAAACTGACCACCTTAAAACTGCTGGCGACTGTAACGGCACAACCCGAGCTGGAGCAGCTACTTCGCCTCCGTCGTCTCTTTTATTCTTGCGTGATGTTATTTATGTGTCACTTTAGTGAATATTGGCTTCTCATCGCTCAAATAGTTTTGGCGAGATTACATTTGCAGACTTTAGCTTCCTGACACTGAACTTTGGAAGAGTTTAGTTTCGGATGCACACGTGGCAGCAGGGACAGCCGGCGGAGTTGGAGACTGGAGGCGCTGTGCAGCTATGAGAGTCATTAGCCATTAGCAGCTCTAAATAGCACTCGGCAGATTCCAGGGCGCAGCGCAGCGCATGACAGTGGGGAAAACACTGAACATCAGCCGAGTGCCAGGAGTTAATTGCGCCTACACGACTCAAAAGGAAGCAGCTTTGCACTTTAAAGCTCACGTCTCAAACAACACGATTGCAGTTTTGGTGATTTATCCTTTTTTTTTTTTTTTTTATATTTGAATAGAGAGGGAAGGTGATGAGATTAGAGAGTTTTAGGATCTTTTGAGCCTTGAGATTGTGTGGAGCACAGCTGACAGTTTCACGTCTCGGCTCGTTGTTCAGACGCTGACGTTTGATCTTAGTCACCAAAAACTGCAGAAAAAAGCTGCGTTAGTTGTTCTCTCCTTCCCCACAACACAGATTTTTTTGTAGACTCACCATTTTCCTGCAGCAGCGGTTGCACGAGAGAGTTTTGATAAAAGGATTCTCAGTTCCCGCTCCGCTGAAGGCTCTCAGTGAATTCAAATGTGGTGCTTTTAAACTCCGGTAACCTCAATTCATACATTCAGTCTGAACCTGTCCCTGAAACACATGCGATGACCCTTCACATGTAAACAGATCCATCCACCTGGATCCATATATCATCTTTACATCAGGCCTTTATTTTGAAATTCTCAACTGATGAAAAAGACGAGAAGTGTGTCACTTTAAACGTGTCCGTTCGTATTCTTTCTATTAAGAAATAATGTTTTTAAATGTGTGGAAGAGGCGAATATTAAAACGGTCGCATCATATTTGAGTTGCTCTTTGTGATATTGATGTATTGATCGTGGCAGACTTTGTTATGTGAGCACATGTCTGTGAGTCATTGATAAGAAGTTATATCGATGACGAAGGATTTACAGCCGAGTGAACACTGATGGCTTTGTTCCTGCCGTCGTACGTCGAACTGCTGAAGGGTTTGTATCAATAAAGCAGCCGCAGAGTTTCTATGAATATTTTAGCTTCAGACAGGCTTGTGCAGGATATTTGAGGCGGAAGTGAATAAAGGCTCGATACTCTACCGGCGAGCATCGGCAGGACGGGCGGACGTGTGTGTGAAGCGCGAGGACGGAACAACTGATTTTAGGGGTTTAAGAGCCGCGAGGAGGAAAGAAGGGCGGAGCTCATTATCATATTACTGCTGAGACACACGTCAGATACACACATCTAATACACACACATACACACATCTAATACACACATACACACGTCTGATACGTACATCTAATACACACATACACACATCTAATACACACACATACACACGTCTGATACACACATC
>CALSCE010009356.1:2228667-2240829 GCA_943593645.1 Bovichtus variegatus
ACACACACACACACACACACACACACACACACACACACACACACACATCTAAATATCAACTCTACATCTTCTAGCTGTCTGACTTAACCTGAATTGTTGACAGTTTTAAAGACAAAAATGTGCCTGTTGTGGCTTTAAATACTTGCACGTTTTATAACGTTTTTATGCTCTTTTGCTCTCGCCAGCGTACACACACACACACACATTAATCTGGTTATTGCTCACGTCCGCTTCGCTCTGGGAGGAGGGGGCGACGTGACGCACTGCTGCCGTCACCATGTGAAAGAAAATTCTCTTTGAAGAATTTGTTTTTTTCGAGCACTTCAAACACTGCTATCACACACAGTGCAATTAGGACGTAGTCTCATTCATAAAGTACAACCTGTAGCTGTCCTCCTCATCCTCAGACTCGGCTGCCTCACATTGATGTTCCTAACGTATTCTGACGGGATGTTTGCCGCGGGGCCGGCATCCCACGCTGCTTCTGGTTAGCCTGGTTTGTAGCACGTGACAGAAGGATTTGCAGTCCGAACGTTAAGTGATATTTATATCTCTGGTTTGCTCGGCTCGGTCAAACAAGGATGACATTTGAGCGCGTAGGAACAATTCATTTCTTTAGCTTTGACATTAAAAGAAACCAGAATGTCAGTGTTTACACATGAGCTCAGTTCACCTGAAGGAGCAAACAGCAGGGAGGGGTCGGGATGAGCTGTGGAAGGTTCTTTGTGCCGTTGTGTTACCTGTGAGCGCTGACACACTCTTTGTGTGTGTGTGTGTGTGTGATTAAACTGATCTTCAGTTTCACATCGCTCTTTGTTCAGGTAACATTATACATGGGAAGTAACTTCAGTACTTTTCCTTTAATACTGCATTTATTTGCAGTTTCTTTAAAATAGACCCCTTTTTTTTTAATTATTATTACTCGACACAGTAACATCTTTACTTGATTTAAAAGTATAAAAAAATAAATCCAAAAGGTTTTCAGGAGGCAGCAGAAGAACATGTTTCTTCATCTCTTGTAATTTGGATAATTTAGTGTAACTTAGTTTATCTTGTTTCACTTTACGCCCCATTTGGCGTCTAGTTTTTATAATAATGAGGGTGATGAAGTTTGTTTTTTTATTATTCTTTCATACGTACAGCTCGAGCTTACATGACGCTTCAAATCCATTTAAACAGATTCAGAATGTATCCAGAGATTCAGACCTTCCCCTCTACAACTAAATGAATAATTCACTATTAAAGCGTTTGTAATTGTATCTACAGTTTATCTGTCTGGCTGTCTTTTCCAAACTAAAACACGACAAAATCAAACAAACATTGTGATATGTGATCGTCTGTTCTGGAGCCACTTCATTTACAAATGAAGGTTCATGTACGTACAAACAGGACTCCCTATCAGGAGGAGGAGGAGGAAGAAGAAGAAGAAGGAGAAGAAGAAGAAGAATCATTTGTCCGGTTTTCTTCTTGCATGCTCCTCCTCAGCCTTATGGGAGAATCCTGCATTGATTTATATAAATGAAAGCTCGATCGATTTTTTTATTTAGAATCCAAACATCGACGCCCTTAATGTTTAACCGGCGACCTCATGTACTGAACATAATTCATGCCTTATCTTTACTATTAAAATATATATATAACCTTTTCAATAAACTATAACTGTACAACTTGCATTAATATCACATAGAATACGCCACTGTTTACTTAATCTCTGTGGCCTTAATATAATCTGGAAAACATTTCTTACATCCTATATCTACAATGTTTAACATATTCAACCCTCACACACACATTACCAGGTAATAAATCACACACTGTGACTGCCTTTAGACTTCGACTTTGACCAAATGTAACGCCGTCAGCAGCGATTCTTCTCCAGAATCAATGAAGAGAGGATTCATGTTCACGTCACACGGGAGCCGGCGACTTCTTTGCTGACGGGCACGAACGTCTTTGAAAACTCCTCGCAGGAATGTTTAGCTGCTCTCCTTTAAGCGCTCACATTTACGTGGGTTTTGTTGGTATTTTACAAACCAACAGTTTGAATCAGCTGTTTGCAAAGTACAAAACAGACCAGTTTGCTCAACTTTCAGCAGTAAAAGTGTTCAAACACAGCGACGTGTCGAGAGACAGCCGGGTGGACTTTTATTGAAGTAGCATTGTGAAGAAATATGAGTTTCACGTTTCATTTTTACGTAAAAGAGGCTCAGATTAGAGACTCTGACTGAGAACATCACGTATGCACATCACATACAAACACAAAGTCATTTGTGTCAGACGGTAAAAGATCAAATGTTTCTCTGTTCTTCACAGTCGAGCCTCACTGAGAGACAGTCAGGCTGGTTCTGGCCAGATGGATTCTGGGTGTAATCACACATAAATAAACCCAACTGTTCCCGCCGTGCTGAGACCTCAACTGACGACCCAGAGACGCCGCCGCCGCCACCGCCGCCACCGTCGTCTCGCTCAGATTTATGACTCCACATCCAGTCTGTGGAAAAAGCTATTTCTGCCGCTTTTAACAGTTTATTTCCCATGATAACCACACGCATATATTACACCGCGACGCTGCGTGTGTTGGAGTGTTTGTGTGTTTGGATGGCAGAGCGTGAAGGGGGGGATTCTGGAAGGAAATATACTTTCTGCACAGGCAGATGGAGATACAAAAAAAGAAAAAAGATTAATTTAATCTGTTGAACAAAGAGACGGCAGGGCGTTGAATTCATTCATCTTAAATAAAGGCCTTCATTGCTCATTTAATGTCTTAAATCAATCTTTCAAGAGTCTTAAAAATGCAAAGACATTGGGAGTAATATTTCAACCACATCCACAATCCTCCTCGTTGCACAGATCCGGAGAGTGGAACCAACGACAGGAGGATTTTGTTTCCGGACGATTTCATTCTGTGTGGTATTAAAGAAATTCTCAAAATAGTCTTAAATCTCACTTGCCTTAAGCTGAAGGAACCCTGTATAGTCTGACCTGTTTGTACATTTACTGCAGTGCTTTTTCCTGCCCTGTATTGATACGATGGCCGGTTGTTATGCAGTGATTTCGGCTCCCCAGCAGCAGCTTTGCCCAGTTGGTGATACGTTTAAATCAGCTGCTGGACCCCAGGAAGCCCCTGCACCTCAACCTGGGAAACCCTGGTTCAAAGTAAAACAATTAAAAAAAAAAAGCATTGACCTGACGAGTTCCTCTTTCACAGCCCGATCGATGGTCATCCCATTGCTACGATGAAAGCATCAATAACACAATCACAACAGCTAATAGTTCTTTTTCAAAAACGATTTCCAGGGTTCTGCTGTGTTCTTGATGATGGAGCTGCCAGGCTGATCATAATCCATCATTCCCCAATAAATTGGTGTGTGTGTGTGTGTGTGTGTGTGTGTGTGTGTGTGTGTGTGTACAGGACTGACAGAGAATAGGGATCACTTTATTCAGAGTACAAGAATATAGAAGTTAGTGCAGAAAGAGATCAGCAGCTAACACAACAACACATCCTGCTACAAAGCCACAGACCGAGCAGGATGTAGATCATCATTTATATTTTATACTGTTCGGTATAATTACTGCTTTATCTGTGGCGTAGAGGCACATCTCTACTCTGCATCCGCGTAGATGCGAGGGTCTATAAAAACCTTTCGACCTTTTCGACCTTTCCATCAGTCGATGTGACTTTTTCAAAGATAAAAACCTGCTAACTTCCCCATGACATGATCTTCTACACCCTTTACTCTGCTGTCATGCCATCCGTTTGGCCTCCACACCTTTATCAGCGGAGTGGAGTAAATTGGCTGGTATCGAACCCAGAATCGATTTTTGAATTTGAATTGTAAAGAGGATCCTTTTGTCCACACAGCTGTCAGCGTAGGAATAAGTGAAAAACCCTGCAGGTCACTGGGTTTCGTCTGAATCAGAATCTCTTCGTTCCCGTCAGAAAACAAATGTGCAACAGATGCACAGACGCACACAGACAGAAGACGACAGGAACTTAATGCGAAGAGGTTGAATTCGACCTGGAACGTTAGTGTTTCTGTGCACGTCGCTGCTGCTCCATTAGTTCTGTCTTTAAAGTTATTGATAATAGTGCTCTGCCAGTGTCCCAGGATGACCTGAGGGGGCGTTTACCAGAAAACAGGCTTCACATGCTTATAAAAAGGGGGAATTTGTGTTGTGATAAATTGCCATTTAGATATATAAATATATATATACAGTATATATATTTTTAAATGAGAACAGAAACAGCGACGGTTTTGTTTTGCTCCTTCACAGCCGAGGGCACCTGACAGCATGAGCGATCGCTCCATCGATGCAGGAAAACAGATCCGTGCTGGCCGCGTCGTCTCGCCTTCAGGATGCGAACGGCGGAGGAGAGATAAAGAACGCTGCATGCTCTCATACAGAGGAGAGAGCAGGGGGAAAGACAATTTGACGAATTGAGATTTCTCTGAATATTTTTGAAACCAAAGCGTCCTGCTGTTCAGTGTTCCTCCTAACATCAGCAGATCTAAACCTCACCATGCAATGACAGCTGAAGGCGCGGGGTGGGGTGGGGGGGATTCAGCACCTCTCACCTCATTTTCCCAGAGTTCAATAATCCGACAGACTGAGACGGAGGAAAAGCCAGACTGCTCCTGACACAGCTGCAGCTCTGGCCCCCTTATGTCTCCGTCAGCTGGGGGTCGTCTCGTGCACCAACATCTGTGAACATTCGGGAGTTTGTACCGTTTGCAGTAAAGATATTGCAAAGGTCACGATACGTATCGCACTGTACAGCATGCGTTGAGGATAACAAAAAAGAACAAAACATTTTTTTTATAAATGACAGTAAACTACACATTAAGTGTCGCTCTCATATAGCAAACTAGAGATGGCTAAATATTCTGAAGAAAAACATATTTGTCCTCGCTTCCAGGGAAACATTTAAACTTTTGAAACTCTTTAAATGTCTTTGTATTTGTATGATTTTGAAATGTATTTATATAAATGAAGTGAAAAAATACAAAAAATTTTAATGAAAAAAGTTTGGATGTGAAAAAATACAAAATTTTTTCATGAAACAAGCTTGGATGTGAGAAAAACCCTTAATTTTCATAAGTAAGTTGCGGCTCTGTTTGCTCGGACATAAACTCAGTAATAAATGTCGTCTACGTTTCATATGATGTGTAAAATCTACCAGCATTTACCGTTTAATAATAATATATGAATGAAGTGCATGTACAATAGTTGTATTTGTATTTGTATTGTTGATTTAATGTGTGAACGAGCGATGTAGAGAAGGTCACATAAAGCTCAATATTAGCCTGTAATGTGTAATATACTGTTGAGTGGTAAGCAGGCCTGTTGTTTTTGGATATTTGGGGAGTTAGGTGGTACGGGAGGGTTTTTTTATTGGTTAAGTGGTGCTTAGTCTGAAAAGGTTTGCGAACCCCTGCTATATATCATAGGTATGTACAGTTATATTTATGTCATGTTAGACAAAATCTGTTATTTATGTCCTATATTTTTATACTTTTGAGATGATATATTTTATACAGATATACAGTTTTATATTTCTTTCTCCCAGTCTGTGTCCTGGGGATCAATATTTGCATCTTTTAAAACATTTCTCCTCAGAGAGTTGAACACAGACAGTGCTGTAGACGGCAGACGGTAAATGTCTCTGTTCAAACGCTCCCTTAGCCGACCAATCACATCGCACCGCAGGCAGCACCTTGAACTCGCTCACCCCGCGGCACGGCTGCCGTCGAGCATCGCCATGGTAACACACTAGGATAGACGAGGTATGGCTGGTGATCCCTGGCGGGGGCTGACGGAGAGAGGGGGGGGCGAGCAGGTGTCGCCATGGTGATTCGGGAGACTGAGGGGATACTCCAGCAAGAGTGGAATGAGCAGCTGTTGCCATGGAGACGCACGATGCGTGTCATCCGAGGCTTCGTGCGATGATACGGCACCTTGATGTGCTGCACGTGATTACTCTGCAAGATAAGGATGTCAGACATGAAAACACAATCTTGCAACGTGGAAGATAATAAATGCGTCTTTTCCAATGAGTCCATCACTTTGTCATATTCATACGGCATTAAAATAATCCATCCAATAATGGAGTTGGAAGGGTTTAACAAAACAGGAATGCCTTTGATTCGGACTGAAGTCAAGTGATTTCACTCGGGGCGTGTCCGCTCGTTACCTCCGCGAGGCAGGTATGTGTTCAGTTGGCTTTGTTGTTGGTTTGTCAGCAGGATTATGGAATCACTTTCTGCCCGATTTTCATGATACGGAAGAACCCGTTACATGAAAAACGGGGAGGATACACGCTTTATTGTTTACTTACGAACATGGCCTTGGTGGAGGTCTGCACTCTCCGAGTGCCCTTCTAGTTTCAATATGTCCCTCAAATATGTGTTGCATCAATCTCGGACCCATCTGCTGTTTGACGACGATGAGCCTCGGTGGGCGAGGGCCAACAATCCAGGGTCCCGGTCTGTGCGTCACTGTGGCTTGTTGCAACAATCGTGCAGTAGTTCACAAACTTGGATTGCACAGAAGATGTCGTAGTTAGATTTGCTGCGCGCGCCTGTTTTCAAGGTTTTTTCTCTGCGTTGAAATGAATGCTTCCACGTTGGATGAGCTGTACCGACGAATCAATTTGACTTATGTAACATCTTCATCTCTGTTAAAGTTTCCCTGCTGCTTCCTGTCCAGCTGCGTCATCTGTACTGTACTCTACTGGAACAGTACTTTATGTCCCAGGATGGATGAGTGCCTCCCAGCGTCACCACCACGACCGGCCAAGGTCAGAGTGCAGTGATTTGTCAGGTGGACTTGAGGCTTCTTTCCTCTGTAATGAGCTTCTGCTTTGACGGTCTGAGGGACAGTGGCCCCCGCTGGCAGAGGGTCTGCCTGGAGTGAACTGCCCATTAATGAACCAATCTGGGACTGTAGACTCGGCTTGCACCCCTCAGAGGAACTCGCTGTGTTATTTACTGCAATGAGGACATCTTACCACTTTAATATTCATACTTTTGCTGCAAGGTCTGAGAATACTTGATAGTCACACTTGAGGGATGAACTTTGAGGCTTTTTAGTTACTGTGAGAATGAGTTACTGCAAATGTCAAGTATGACATACTGAAGTCCATGACTTATTTCCACTGTGGTTCTTGAAGCAAAAAGCCTAAAGAGGCACAATTTGAGTCTAGATAATCAGTAAACTGCAACCAAACCAAAGATCCAGCTTGTTCTGTATGTCGCTCACTCCTATTTGCACTTTGTGCTCCATTTCGTATTGTTATTATTTCCATTATTCATTATTTCCTGCAACACAACTGGGAGTGTATTTTTACAGGAATAACTGTCTCGTGAACCGTAAAATGAATCCGGTCTTTAGTAAGGGTTTACACATGCACATCTACACATCCAGAGACGCTAAAATCTTCTGTCACTGATGCATCCGGACAGGAGCGTGCAGCGACACCACTACTGGCTGGATCCAGCAACACACGCTTTGTTTACATGAATGTAAATTTAGAAGCAAACTAAGCAAAGCGACCGAGACGAGCCACTGATTGATCTTTGTAGGTCAAAGAAATATCAATATTCAGTAGAAAACATCATTCTTCTGCAGCCCATCTGCTGTTCCTGGAAACAAAAGCAGCCTGACTCTCCACATCTGTCTGTCAGAGGGGAAACATTCTCCTCACATGATACACTTAACCACACCATGACATTTATCCTCAGCCCAGGGAAATCAGATAAAAACCCACTTGGATTTGTCTCCGATACACACAAGGTAAATGGCTGTATCAAATACTGCAGTATTGCAAAGCCTGTCGGCGTTAAGAATCTCCTCCTGAGGGCACTGACCCCCTACTGTTGTTGAATCAGAAATGGAAGATAAAATAGAGACCGGACCAAAATCTATTGGTGTACAGACCATAGACTGTCTGTGGTATAAACAATAACAACGCTGCTGTCTTATATATGTTAGCTTAGCCTCGTCCTGGTTGATGCAAACTCCATTCAGAAAAACAAGCATTAAAGAAGTTCTTTGCTTGTAGTCCTGCATGAATTCAGACTTTGTCTTCTTCTTATCATTATATAGTTATTTCGCCATTTCTTTTGATCCGTTTATTGCAATTAAATCACAGCCAAATCATATCATTTTGGGTTCATACCGCAGTCGTGAACCGGATTAATTCAGCGTGTAACTAGCAAGGTGCAGTGAATGCAGCTCGGTGAAGTGCGCCTCACGACGATATATTCCGACATATCTGGGACTTCCACAACACGTGCAAATCGTACAACTCGTACGCATCTCCGGCGCGTCCACTGAGGTAAAAATTCTGATTATGAAACTAGTTTTGTGTTGTGGGCATTTGTACTCCAGTAGGGTGCAGTAACCTCCTCTCTTACATGTAAAATAATATATAAAATTAAATTCAAATAAAATATAACTTCAACTTCACATCACTTCTGTTCTCCAGCATTTTTTGGACTCTTGTTGCCAGTTGAGCACTATGGATGAAAACAGCCCGACATCTTTGCTCGGTGTCGGCCAACCGGCTCGCTGCTCCCTCACTGTCTGTTTGCTATCCTGGCTCCTAAATGGTGGAACGACCTCTCCATTGATGTCAGGTCAGCAGGAAGTCTTCCCACCTGTCGCAGACTGAAAACCCATCTGTTTCCACTGCACCTCGACTAATGAAGGAAAAATATATATATTCTGTTCTTTGTATGTTGCACTTACATTGGTTTGGCTGATTTGAAGCTATTGTTCTGCACTTGTATGATTTCACCTCTTTGAAGCTGATGTACTTGCAAGATTCCTGCTGTTTGGAGTTTGTGAGTCGCTTTAGACAAAAGCGTCTGCTAAATGAACTGTAAAGTAATCTTCCAATTTAAAAAAAAAAAAAACAAGAAAATGACTGTGGAGATACAAGGTTTTTACCAAAATGGTGACTTTTTTAAATGTTTTAATATGTTTTATTTCTGAAACTCCGTGGCCCTGACATACAGCATGCTGGAGGTGCTTCCTCCTGCGATTGGACACAGTCTCCCTTCACTTTAGACAGACGGACAGAGAGCAGTCAGACACCGGCGTTAGCTAAATGAGGTGTATTTGTGATGCTGACACTGATCGCTTTCACCTCTTCTTGCCAAGCCAGTAATGGCATCCCCGGCCTCAAGGGCACTCAGGTGACAAATTACAGCCTTTTGCTGGCGAAAACCTTCGGAGGCGCAGTCCTGCTCTCTGTTGTGCGCATGCGTTCAGCGCAAAGGCTCTGGCTCAATGAATCACACAGCTGTGGATTGTTGAAGTCAAGTATGTAGTGTCTAATGGCAACATCTGATATCCAACATCCGACAGAACATACACTGAAGGCCGGATGTACAGAAATACGAGGGCTGACGTTTCAGAGCAGAATGGGATTGGGACCCTGCCCCAGCGGGT
Organism: Bovichtus variegatus; assembly: GCA_943593645.1. Classification (NCBI taxonomy): domain Eukaryota; kingdom Metazoa; phylum Chordata; class Actinopteri; order Perciformes; family Bovichtidae; genus Bovichtus; species Bovichtus variegatus. The sequence continues at coordinate 2,238,124 of CALSCE010009356.1, forward strand.
GTTCTGGGACAGAGAGATAAATAAGGAGGGAACACTTTATCGAGAGCCAAACTCCCGACCTTCTGCTCCCTGCTCTGTCTGTAAAGTGGTTTAAATATTAGGATTTTAACATAAGTGCAGAATATACTCCTGTTTACTGGACAGCAAAATTGTCAAAATACAAAATCACAATCGTGATAAAAACAAATATGTGGATCATCGTGAGTCTTATTTTCTCTGATTGTTCCTGTGATAGATGCATGTTGGGATTGAACTTCGCTGAAATGTTTCCATAGAACAAAGTATCAAAACCTGGAAAAAGGACTGAACACACGTATTGGATTCATAACCATTCATAACCATTTACTGACTCATTTGTTTGAAAACAACAAATTGTAAACAATTTCAAACTGAATTTTATTAAGACAAAGTTCTTTTAGCATTTCTTTGGCTTCTTCAGGTAAATATGAACAAAATGCATTATAGTAAGTAAGGTGGGGAAAAAAAGCAAAGCGTTGTTTTGGTATGGAAGTCATTATTATAGTGAATCTGCCATGATTACAGTTGGCCTCATTAAAGGGGACTTCTGGGATTTTTTGAAACTCAGAAAGTGAAATAAATGGATATACAGTCTCGTGGGACGCTGCTCCCACCAAACCCCCCCTGTGAGCGCCCATCATAAAACGCCTCCCCTCATTTACTGTACATATCGGGACGAAACCCAATTGACGAGACATTAATTTTCATTTCCCTCGCATCCACTCAGAGACAGCTGGTCGTAGTGACGCTCGCTTCCCTGCAGACAATGATGATAATTCATGACTTTGGAATTGGGTCAATAAATCTGGTTCCATAACTCCGGTAAACAAACACAAATGGCTGCTCATTAAAATCACTGCATGAACGAGCGGGAGCCTCTCTCAGCTTTCCTCCGGGATGCGTAATAGTGTGATTTTTCATCATCGCTGCGTTTTGCCGTTAATAACTTCAGAAGAGGCCACGACAGCCGGATGATTGATGAATGATGTCAGAAGAATGGTATTGATTGATGAGTGAGCGATGCCCTTTATGAACAAATGGATCAGAAACATGAAGCCCAAGATGTCACAGGTGGAAGGAACTGAGTACATTTACTCCAGTACTGCAGGCCGCTGTTCTGCTACTGTGCTATACATTTTTTCGTTCCTTTCTATGCGAGCCACGTTTTGTACAGTTACCGCACAGTTCTCTCTTGTTGTGGGCCGTGTTTTGGACTTTAGGAATATCGAGATAAAAGGAGGCAATTCCTATCGGATTGATCTGTTGCTTTTATCAAGCTTATTTGGCGCAGAGGCAGTGGGACAGGAGTCGATGGGAGGTGTGTGTATGTGTGTGTGTGTGTGTGTGTGTGGTTCAGGTTTACACTCGGCCGACTTCGGGATCCTTCATCTCCTTCCTGTTTTTTATTCAACACTTCTGTCTTTTCTTTGCTTCCTTCCTCCTCTTTCCTCTGATGCATTTCTCTTCCTTCTTCCTTTCCTTCTTCCTTACCTTCTTTCCTTGCCTACTTACTCCTCACCTTCTCTTCTTCTGTTGCTCTTCTCCATCTTTCCGTTGGTGTTTCTGTCCTTTTAGCTGCGACCGGAGCTGTTGGTCGGTCGCACCCTTTGGCGGCCACAGTTTAGCATTTAGGTTGTGTGTGTGTGTGTGTGTGTGTGTGTGTCTGTGTGTGTGTGTGTGTGTGAGAGAGCACATTGCAAATTTTCATTCATTCTTCTCCCTTTCCTTGTTTCCTTTGATTCTTTTTTCCTTATTTCCTTCTTTCCTTCTGCAATTCTGTCCTTGTTCCTTTATTTTACCCTTTCCTTCCTTCCTTCCTTCCTTCCTTTCGTCATTCTTCCTTTCCTTTTTCTTTTTTTACTTTACTTTTTACCTCTTCTGCGCCTTTCGTTTGTCACCTGATCTGAAAACATGGCCGTGCTGGGTTTCTCTTCAATATTACTTCTGTTGATACCTGTTTAAATAAGTAAAACTTCTACCAGAGTATTTTCACTGTTTCACTACTTTTATTAAGGTAAAGGTTGTGTAATCCGCTCCGACCATTCTGCAGCTTCTTGTCCTCGTTCAGCTTCAGTTCAGAAACATTTTGATTCCACCGAAGTGTGACCGTGGCAGCCATGTTCGTCCTCCACTCATTTTTCCTCCCATTACGAGGGGGCAGAGGGGCGTTACTGAACCTCATTTCCTTTGGAATGACCCTAATTATACGGTCAGGAAATCTAAGATAATTAGCTCTCAGGATTTGAGATTTAGTCCTTATCTTCTCAAAGATGAGGTCAGCCAAGTGCGTCAATTCCCCCTGCAGATGAAACTGGGGGAAAAGTCACAATTATTTAAAATAGAGGACAGAGACAGACCTGCATCCCTGTGTCTGCCGAGAGAATCTGAGTTTCCATCTTAGCTCGTCTGAAAGCTCGGCCTAATGAAGGTAAATTGTTCCCTCCACGTCTCAACTCAGCAGTGTGGGATCTATTCAAACTTCCAGGAGGCTTTTTTCAAGTGTTTTAATACTTTTATTGTACCTGCTTTCCTTCAGCGAGTTGTGATTATCTACATTTCCCAGAATACTTCTCCGAAAGGTCATATTTAAATATGCAGATGAAGCAATATCTTATTAAATATGTGCACATTTGCATAATGTATCTGAACATTGGATAAAGCAGGTTCAGAGTTCTTGTTTCATGTTGT
>CALSCE010009356.1:2255829-2270765 GCA_943593645.1 Bovichtus variegatus
TAACACAATTACTTTTTATATTACACGTTTTCTGAAATGTGATGTTTCAATATGCAAATGAGGCATTATGTAATGTAACTTTTGGTGAATTTAGGAGAAATCTACAGACACAAAATTAACCAGTGCATGAAAATTAAAAAAGTACAAAAGTAGTTTCTCGCCTTGGGGTACAAAGTTACTTTGTTTCCATGGTGCAATCTTTAATATGATTCCTGCAATATATATTAATATATATATATATATATATATATATCAATATATATATATATATATATTGACATTATTATTTGGGGTCATTTTTTATCTTGAGCCATATTTTGTGTCCAATATCTTAAACTTGAAAATCTTGGAAAGACATTTTATTGAAAAAGATTTTTTTAAATTTCAATGAGGATAGCATCCAAATCAAATCTCCCTGTCGATGATGTAATGACCTCATCAAAACAAAAACAAAAACATCATGAAAACTTTAATCTGCTCCTAAAAACAAACTGCTGAATGACATCCTCGTGAACAGAACCCCCATAAATCTTTACAGAGCAGACACAGAAGGAGAGATTCAGAGAGGCCATTGATCTCCTACAACTGCTGAGTGTGGTCCCATGGGGCCGCGGGGCCACTGATCCCTTCTGATCGGAGAGTCATTTCGACTGGCTCGTTCCGAAGACGGGAAGCTTTCGTTTGTAAGTGAGAAATCAACCTCATCAGGATTTTTCACTGAAGCTCCTCGAGGAAACTCTCCGAGGTGGATTTGCAGCTGTGGCTTTTTTTTGTCCTAAATGAACAAATCTTCCATAATTGGCTGTCATGAATCAGATTAGTTTGACTAATTACCTGGTTTGTACTGTTCAAACATCAGTCAGGGAGTGAGTAAAATCAGCCTGCGCTTACTGTCTCCTGACCTTAACGAGAGACAGGCACACATTCAGATATAAGACATATTAACCCTTATAGTTTCATGTGCAGGGTTCTCACATTATGTCTTCACACAGGCAGTTTGGTGTGTGAAAGTCCCCTTCTGCCGAATGACAAAAAAACAACAATGTACGAAATAATTGTCCAAATACACTGACGAGAGCGACGCACTTAGATGTAAATATCTATACGTTTATATTTTGCTAATTAACCCTGGTAGGAGTTCTGGTCCGGCAGACTTCCTGTTCTGTACTCGCCATCCAAACGTAAAACGTTTTTTTTTTTACAGACTGTAAACCACACTGAGACAAATGTATAATTTGGGATATTGGGCTATATAAATAAACTTAATTTGATGATTTAACCTGGGAGCGGAGACCAAAGAATGGTGAACGAGGGCGGACATCTTTCCTGCTGGAGTTAAGGCTACATGCAGCGTCAGTCCGATGCTAGCATGTTGTTAAAATAGTACAACAATTAGGTGAACCACAGAGAAAGTGAGAGAATGAATATAGTGCAAACTTCATCTTCATGAAATGGATCCTTCCTCGGCATCCCGTAACATTTCATGAAAATCAAGCCAGTTCTTCTGTAATCCTGCTGACAAACAAACTGAACCCAAAGTATAACTGTGGCAGTGGGGTGTGGAGGCGGGGTTGGCGGCTGGGGAGGAGACGGGAGTGGCTCAGCTGGAGGCCAGGCAGCTGGATGGAATCAGGTAATTAGTCGCACAATAAAAACACGCCGATGACCTGGTTCTGTCTTGCAGTAGGCTGGGTTGATGGTGGAGAGACAGAGTCGAGGAGGATCCAGAGACAGAGTCGAGGAGGATCCAGAGACGAGGTTCCCGAGACAGGGTCGAGGATCCGGAGACGGAGACAGAGACAGAGACAGAGACGGAGACAGAGACGGCGAGAAAGACCGCGCCGCCTCTAATAAAACTGGTTCCCGACCTCCACAAACGCTCCCGGGTCTAATTTCTCCCTCCGCAGTTTCCCTGTGTGAGCGCACCCGCTCACAATAACCTCCACAACAAAAGTCCTGTATATTGATTATAAATATATATATATATATATATATATATATATATATGTGGCTCTATATGATTAAATAAAAATAAAAAGATACCATGAAATAATTGAACCCTTCTTCATAAACTGTAGGTGTGAAGTTGTCAGGATGATCTGCAGCTCAGCAGCACAACCCCACATCAACATGTCAACACACACACACACACACACACACACACACACACACACACGGGCCAGGATATTCCCTGTCAAACAGCAGGTTCTGCATGATCAGCAAATCCTAAATAACAGCCTGAACATCCTTTTCTCCTGTCCCACTGCGGGGCAGCTGGGGGGGAGATGCCGGAGGATAAATCCATCACTCCCAACATGCTCAACACCACAAACGCTGGCAAATCTGACCTCCTGGCGAGGTTGAGAGGGTGTGCCGGGGTCGCCCTGAGGGAAAATTACAACACACTCCTGATGGGCTTTCCAAAATTAATATAAGTGACAAGTCGTCAATAAAGGTAAAGACCAGTCTGAGGGCGTCAACAGTGTACAGGAGGGGGGGTCAGAAGAGGACATCTGATCATACACTGAATATAAGAAGTGGACATAGTCACAGCAGTGTTTCCCCTTCGGTTTGTGGGTTACAGTTTAGAAGCGTTGAGTTTGGCATTTTGGCCGTCGCCATTTTGTTTTTTTGGGACCTAAAGTGACACGATAGGGTGGAGCTCAGTACAACCTGAAGCTGAATAAGACATACTGTATTTAGGCAACCTAAAATGTTACGGTTAACGTGAAAACACACTGAGAAAGGGTTAAAGTCGTAAGATAAAAAACAGGAAAGGCATCCAAACATGGACAAACACCGCGTGGTAGCGACCTGTCAATCACAAGGTAGCCATGCCCTAAAGAACATGCTGCTTTGTCTATTTTACTCTAAATGAGAACATATGTTACTAAATGAACATCATGCTGTGTTGAAGAAGACTTGAAACTAGAGATTGAGACCATAAACTCATCAGGAAAATGTTTACTGAGGCAATAAATCAGGTGAGAATTCTCTCATAGACTTGTATACAATCAGACTTTTTTCAAACCAGTGCAGTCGCCCCCTGCTGGATATTAGAGAGAACGCAGGTTTAAGGCACTTCCACTTTGTCTTCACCTGCTTGGTTTTGATATAAATTATAATTCCTTTTAGACGATAAAAGAAGAATTTTGTTCTCAGAGGTGAAATATAATATTTGTTGCAGCCACATTAGTTTGTCTGAAGGTAAAGTTCAGATCCATGTTTTTGTTTCAGCTCTGTGGATTAAGGATCCTTATATGGATTTCTGAGAAATGTTGTATAACGGTGATTAATAAAACTGTGATTCAGCTGCAGAGGTCATCGGATCGATCCAATCCCTTCAGGCTGACCTGAAGCTGGATTGTATGACTTTTTTCACTCATGTGGATGACGTTTTGATTTCACTTTCACATGAATAGAATTTTTCCAAGAGATATTTAAAAGCTGAAAAGTTATTCCACCTCTGCACTCATAAAACTGTCCGTCACACTTGGGTGCATCATAAGAGTGCAGCTGTATCTGACTCCCAGGCCTGACGAGCTTCATTTGCACATGTCAGCTGTTTGACTCTGCAGCAGGGTGCTGCGAGTGCAGACCGGCTGCCGTCGTGTTGCGAAGCCGCTTCCGAACTTCTTCTCAGAGATCCTCGTCTGATCGCAGATCGCTCTCTCATCTCGTCCTTGTGACTGCAGTCATTAGCGGCGTGCTGCTGCTGTCCTTTCCCACCGCTGTTTGCATATCGCAGAGCAAATTAACTGTCAGAATTGCACCGTCTGCACTCTCTTTATTGAATCTCGTCTGCAAATTGGTTGTTAGGAATCCTCAGGGGGGGTATCAGCTCCGGGGAGCCTGGCGGGGGCCGAGCCTCCGCTGGGCCGGTGGATATAACGTGGATTAATGGAGAGAGAAGCTACACAGGTGGGCTGCTCTCATCATTACCAACACATGATCTTTTATAACTAACAACAACAAAAAACCATCCATGCATAGCCTTATTCACGTTCCCTGGTTGAAGTGTCAGACCTGAGTTCAGCTCGTCAGATTCAGTTCAGAAAGCAGGACTGAAGGGATTTTTGAAACCTTTCTGTAATTATATTAAACTATTGCACAGTCTCGCGCCCTTCTATGGGGGTTGGCGGGATGTTTGCCTGATGATCAGGTCATTGGTTTCATCATTAGAAGAACGCAGGCACACGGTGCGGCTCCTCCGGCTTCTCCCTCGTCCCTGGACTGTCCCTGTTCATGTCCATTAAAACCTTCCTGTGTGTGGAAATAACCCACTACCAAACCTGATCTATAACCCACTCCGAGCAAAGAACCATTTCCCCGCGGAGTGTCTCTCTCCACTGTAAATCTCCATTACTTTAACCAATCCCACCTGAGACGCCAGGTTCAGTTCAACACACCCAAGCAGCTGGTCACTCAAGCGGATGGAAATGAAAAGTCTCCGCCGGTGTGGCCAGCTCTCTCTCGCAAACCCTTGATTGCCAATCACAGCGCAGATTGGATTCCATTCTTCGCTTGTTTGGCCAGCAGCAGATAATGAAGCGTTTCAGTGGCAGCATCCAACAGCATTACACCGTCTGACTCTCTGCAGCCGCTTTTTTTCATATGAACTCCGGACAATGTGCAGACCTTATTATCCACACACACACACACACACACACACACACACACCCGTGAAGCACACAGCGGGAGGTTGTGTGTGTCAGGCGCATTCTCACTTACTGTGTTTGGGTCAGGCGAGGGGTGACGCCTGGGTGGAGCTTGCAGGAGGCACATGATAGATTAAGCTGCTGCTGAAAATAGTTCCAAACAAATGCTCTATTTTCTCTGAATAGTTTGATTTAAAAAAAAAAAAACACTAGAGTGACCAGCTGTGTTAGGAAATGGCTACGCTTAGTTTTGTTGGTTTTGGCCTTTTTGTTTTATCTAATCAACACAAGACTTATTTTTACATACATTTCATACCAAGTCTTTCTTTCTACATTTTTTAAATCCGAAGCAGTAAAAGAGGCGTCTCGCAGCTACGGCTAATGTGAGCTAGCTTTAGTTAGCAGACTTTAAGTGGATATTGCTGTGTAGCTAAAAATTACAGTTCAGAGGCTTCATCACTTTTCTCTACTTTCGCTTCTGTTACACTGCTTTTGAATGTGTCACAGATAGTAATGTATAAACTCTAACACGACATTTGTTGTTTTCCTGGTTTCAGTTCTTTCCACTCGAAGCAAAATCCAAAGTGCCGTTTATCCTCTAATTACTGCCTAGTTTTCATGGAGAAGTAAAGATGTTGACCAGACCGGCTCTGGTTTTTGTCCCACTGGAGTGCTATTGATTTCTAGAACCTAGAAATTAAACTTAAAAATAAAAAAGAAGTTGTGTAATGCCTCACGTTCTATTTTTTTTTGACCGATACTGTTCCACCCTTTGATTTCCGCCCCGCTCCTCTTGCTGTGTGGGCGTCGACATCACTCTGCGTGCCTTGTTGAACAAACTATTTGAAGCTGAATAGGAAGGTCGGTATCTGTTGGATTGTCGCTCAGACTATCTTTTACTTCTGCTGAATTATGTAAAACTTTGCAGGCTGTTTGGCTGTAAAATATTCATGCTGCTCTGGTTGTGCAGCACTTCCTAAACTTCTCGGAGATGGCAGCACGGCCTGATGGCAACAGGCCATAAATGATTCAGAAACGGGTTCAGAGAAGGAGGCTAAAGGGCAGAGCAGCCGATGGCCCACTGCTGTGTTGCATTTTGGCAGGAAAAAAAATCACGAATTAAAGATTTATTCATCATTTATCATATTCTTAATCGTGACTGCAAAACCCCCAAATCTACACTCCAAAAGAGGTCCGCCGCGTGGAGCGAGGCTTCATGGCACCACGAAGAACTCATAAATCATCCGAGGTGCAAGTGTAAAGTGGGGTCGTGCAGGGCCCCCCCTCTCTTTCCCCCCCGTGAAAGAAATCAATAAATCAATCCTGTCTCCTAGAAAGTACTTTTATATACAACTTACAATAACAAACTTGCCACAGCAAAATAGTTTTGGACAGCAAACGTGATGCGGACCAGATTATGTTTTCTATTAATATTGTGAGGAAATGTTGGCAAATTGCAAAAATTAACGCGTATCATCTGTATATCAACATATATAATATGGCCAAAAGTCTATGGACACCACCGGTATATAATGTGAAGACTTCTGTAGAAATTAACTGGAGCAGAAGAAGGTTGTTGTGTTACTTTAGTAAGTAGAATAGAACATAACTTTATTTATACAGCATCTTTCAAACACAGTTACAAAGTTATTTACAAAAGAAAACACATAAAAACAAAGAGAGTTAAACAAAGTAAAATGTCATAAACAAGAGTTTTTAAAAGTGATGGAAAGACAAGACGGAGTTTGCAGTGTAAATGATTGCGTGACGTAATGTTCTGAATCTCTTTATAAGTGAAGTAAATATCTTGTTTGTTGTTGTGCTGCAGCTGAACTTGTATGTAGCGCCCTCTAGTGTTAGAGACACAGCTGAACATGCTGTACTGTATCAATGTGTTCATCACACTGCTGTTTACACTCAACGGTGGATCTTTTGTGTCTCTGCAGGTTTTTAATAGTTCTGGGCTGTTTGATTCTGGCCATACTGACAACATTCAGGGAGCACGAGAAGGTGTCTGCACACTGGCTGGTCATACTGGTAAGAGGACTGGGATTTCTAAAGTTTTGTGTTGAACCCTTTCTGGCTTTTTGTTTTGCCTCATGCATGACTTTAATCCAAACCCCTTTATTATAATCATATGACATATCGTGTAGTTTCCAGCTCTTCATTAGGAATGGATGACATTTACAGTCTAAATATTCAAACTACATGTTTTATTCCTGGAATTATTTAAGATGCATTATTTCGGATGCATTTCTCATATGTTGCATGTTTTTTTCTTTATATAATATCTTTACAATTTTATGGAGGAAGATTCTGATATTGAGATAAGGCAGTTGACAATTTGTCGTGTTTGAGTTTAGGAGGTAAAAATCTAACAAAGAGTTAAAAATCTGACTTTCTTTAAAACATATATTTGCAAAACATGATAAGATTTGCTCTTGCAAAATACACAAGAAATGGACTAACTGGAGGGAGTGTGAGTTTAATTTAAAGTAATAATTTAATAATAATAATTTAATTTAAACTTAATTCGTTTTGCATTTTCTAACTTAAAAGTAAAATTGTTAAAAAAAAAAGAATTAAAATGTGGATGATGCAAACATTAAAATGGGAATAAATGCTGGTAGAATAATAAGAACAAAAATAAAAAAGTTCTACCCTGTGATTTTGATGTAACCAAACAACAACCACCTACTTTAGTTTTTGATTTTTCCCAAACAGGAAACATTTGCCATCTTCATCTTCGGAGCAGAGTTTGCACTGAGGGTCTGGGCGGCGGGATGCTGCTGTCGCTACAAAGGGTGGAGGGGGAGGCTGAAGTTCGCTCGCAAACCTCTCTGCATTCTAGGTAAGGAGGAGAAATCATAAAAAGTCAAACGTATGACATTGTCAACATGCATAACACTGAGGGGAATCAAACATCAGTGTATTTTATCTTATTATCCGACACTGTGAAACATCCACAAACCAGCTGATGTGTTACAACTAAAACTACTTAACAGCATTTCAACATCTTTTATGTTCAATCAGTTCTTATTAGGAGCTAATTCCACAGCTCTTCACAGCGCATTCATCTTTCCACAAAGAAGACTTAACAACTGCGTCGGGTCAGACTCATTAAAGATTTGATAGAAGCCTCATGTAGAAAGTCTTTTATGAATCTTTCTGTGCCGCGTCTCTTCTGTCTCAGACATCTTTGTACTGATTGCCTCGGTGCCGGTGGTGGCGGTGCGTAACCAGGGTAACGTGTTGGCCACGTCCCTGCGCAGCCTGCGCTTCCTGCAGATCCTGCGGATGCTGCGCATGGACCGGAGGGGAGGAACCTGGAAACTGCTGGGGTCCGCCATTTACGCTCACAGTAAGGTAGGAAACTCACTAACTGGAGGATGAACTGTCTGAAGGAACTGCAGTGTGACTGCTGGGAGCTGAAGTGCGGCGGTGAAACAGCTGAAACCACTAAATAACAAGCTGAAAGCAATGAAAGGAGCCGAAATGTAAGCACTGGAAGGAGTTGCGAAGGCATGTAGCGTAAGCATGCAAAATGAGTTTATGTGTACGGAGAAGGGTAAGCTCTGAAAGCAGATGAAGCGAATATTAAAGCTGGAGTGCGAGTAATTACCATATGGGTGAGACCAGAGTGAGGGAGCAGCAGCTAGGAACATGGTGGAAGCGTGCAAGAAAAAGTTTCTGAAGTGGAGTGGAAGGACTAAAGTCACGAAACTTGCACGGGAAGACAGAGTTATAGGTTTAATCAGCATTGTGTGAAGTCACAGACGTCCCGCACTCCAGCTTTAAAAAAACAAAAAGAAAACACTGAAAGAAGTTGACTTTCAGTTGAAGTGAAAGCAGTTGAAGTATCAGATGAAGCGTAAGCAGTGAAATTAGCTGAAAAATTAGTGGTCATTTGGAGATAATCTGAACTGTATGAAAAGGTGGACTGTTCCTAATATTGTAAAGACAAAAAGGGAAAAAGAAAGGAGTGAAGTGAGTGTGATGAAGATGCTGCAAGAATAATGAAGTAAAGAAGGGGAGAAACACAGAGAAGCGCTTTAAGACAATCCACTTCAGATGTTATCAGCCCATTAAATGAGTTGAATCAGTTGTTATCAATATAAAGCTTCAGATGGGGCAAACTGTCAAATGGCTGCAAACAAAACTACTTTGTTAGGTTGAGTTTCGTAATTTAGGTACGTTACGTAAATTGCAGGTTGAATGTTTCACTATTAAATTACGATTAAGACTGTAATAGGATAAAGATGTATACATTTGTAGGGGCGGGGTTACATTGATTTGATGTGTGACGATGATGTAAATGATTCTGTTTTAGTCCAAGTGTAACCGCGCATGTGTCTGCAGGAGCTGATCACAGCCTGGTACATCGGCTTCCTGTCCCTGATCCTGGCCTCCTTCCTGGTCTACCTGGTGGAGAAGGACGACGTCACCATGGACGTGTCCAACCACGACAACCCCACCGCTCAGCCCAAAGTGCAGGACTTCGACACCTACGCCGACGCACTGTGGTGGGGCCTGGTACGTACATTACATTATGTCTCTTAGTAGAGCTTCCTTTTAATCCACTTTTCTGAACGACAGAGTCTAAAAAATATTTTTTATTTTAACAGTATCTTCTTTCTCTGTAAATTTAGCTTAAAGTTCTTAACTTTTCTTTTCACAACATTTCTTTAAAGTAAGCGGCTAACAATGAAATCTAATATCTTAACAAGCTGATTAGTTTTATTTTATGATAATGAAAAATAATAAATGTGACAGGTCAGAAAACCACAGGCTCATACAACAGAGCTCCCTTTAACTTAAGGAGAAAAACAAACGATAACAAAAAAAGAAAATATATATATATTATATATATATTATATATATTTTTTAAATTGAATAAATTCAAGTGTCCAAATCTGTTCTTTGGGTTGAGATTATTTCACAAATACCAGACTTTGTTTGGTTTTAGATGCAGTGATACTGACTCAATTGAACACATTCCTAAAACAGCTGAAATTGCATTGAAGTGAAATTATTCAATTTCATCTTTTGAGGTAAGATTAAATGACTTGTTAAATGGATGTTTTTTCGCTATGAGGTTGTATTTCCTTCTGTCATTTCCTCAGTGAGATATCTTAAAGTTGGCTGCACATTTGGCTGGAGCCAAGCAGACAGATTGCACTCGGAAAAATTATCAACCGATAACAGTTTGGCTGTGATCCGAATGTGGGATTCCTGCCAAAGAGAAAACCAATTCTTTCAGCCACTAACGTTATGCTGCATTCATGTGTCGTCGGGAAGCTCTAACTTCAAAGTCGGCTGCAAAGCAAATTATATTATGTCGGAAAATCCAATCAGAAGGACAAAAAGATACAAACTGTGAGTGAGCCCGTAGCTTGTTGTGGAATTGTCCAGTGTTGGCGGAGCTCTAATGAAGGCCTTCAGGTCAGGGGAGCGCACTGCGTCGGCCTCATTAAGGACGACCGTCCTCCAACCAGGAGGACAGAGTTCAAGTGACAGCAAGCATCTGCCTCGCTGAAGTGTCCTTGAGCAGGATACTCAATCCTCACCGGCGACATATTCTAGATGATGTTGTGACCCTTTGAAACTCTGAACGGCCATTCAGTGGATCGATACGAAGGTCGCAGAGCGCACAGCCGAGCCGAGGTTCTGAACTCCTGCATAATCCTGTGTGTCACTGCTGTTACAAAATGTCTCCTGTCGCACGTCAAAGCTCTGAGACATTTCACGTTCGCTTTGAGAAAGTTTAATCTGTATTTGCGCCTTTTGCAGATCACGCTGACCACCATCGGGTACGGGGACAAAACCCCGAAGACCTGGGCTGGGAGACTGTTAGCCGGCACCTTTGCTCTGATCGGAGTGTCCTTCTTCGCTTTGCCTGCAGTGGGTACACTCTCCTGTGTCGTCTCATTCAACACGCATGCGGATGGTTGACTGTGGAGCTTCATTTTCTCACCAAGCATGATGGACGTAGATATTTTATGGAAATCTTTATTTCTTTATTAAGCCAAAAAAAACAAATGTAATTTATTTATGAATGGACCTTACATTTACAGATACGTTAGCAGAGTAATTCATCCAATTAGTGCTGTCTTGTTCTTTGTATAATTGAAACATTGCGTCTTTAATAGTACTTGAGTTTACTAACAGGTAGCACTGCAAGCCAAAACATTCACGGAAAAAATTAAACTTCACTCAACGTTTCATAAGAGCATCTTCTGATGGTGATGAGTATCCAAACCTGGTGTAGAATGTGGCTGTAAATGTTTTTTATTTTTTAATTTTAAATGGGGGTGTGACCACTGCGCTTGTTGTTTCTGGTGATTCCCAGCTAGTGTCTTTACTGACACCCTGAACCTTGACAGATGATGTTCATGCACAGTACACGGTGAGCTCCTGAGGCAGCTGTGTAGTTGACTGTGCGTGTGTGTGTGTGTGCGTGTGCGTGTGCGTGTGTGTGTTTTGTGGCTGCAGGGGATCCTGGGTTCAGGCTTGGCTCTGAAGGTCCAGGAGCAGCACAGACAGAAGCACTTTGAGAAGCGCCGACATCCAGCAGCCGGGCTCATCCAGGTGAGACTGGATTCTGCGTCTGCAAAGCAATTCAAACTGCACATCTGACTGAATCACACAGTTAATATCAAGGTGCCAATTCAACTGTTAAACTGTGATACCATTTCTTGTTTTGTCTTTTTACCTCAAGTCTGCCTGGCGATATTATTCCACCAATCCAATCAGGGAAGACCTTATCGCCACATGGAGATTTTATGAAACGATTATCTCTCTTCCCTGTTTCAGGCAAGTGACACCAACTTTAAAAAATAAATCATATTACGATATCATGCCATGTGTGACTCTTTCATAGTCCTCCATGCACTACTGTACATTTTTCATAAATAAAACATAAAATAAGATTTTGTTCTTTTGTTGTTCCAGTGTTATTCTATTTTGTCACACCAGTCATTTTGCATTCTTATCATTGACCTGAACCGAAACCTGAACAAAGAAAGTATTAATCTGTTGCTTCAGCAGAAGCAAATCTGCATAAATTAAAGCATTTGTCTGTCTGCCAGCAGGATTACGGAAAAAATACTGACGCAATACTCACAAAACTTGGTGGAAAGGTGAAGCATGGGCAGCGAAGAACCCGTTACATTTTGGAGCGGAAGTATTTCTTGTTACTGATGGAAACGGCCTTGGCGGAGGTCTGCACTCTTAGACTCTAAACTAGAAGACTCTAAACGCTGATGCAGCTGTTTCATTGGCTGAAACGACCCACAGCTGGAATAACCTAATCATCACATTTCAGTGTCAGACCTACATTTAAAAGATGTCAGCCATTGGAGAGCGCAGAGGCCATTTCCAGCGAAAAATAATGCCTGTATCCGACCCATAATTAGGATTCGCTTCAAAATGTGATGTGTTCTTCTGGCCCGTGCTGCTCCCTTCCACAAAGTTTCATAAATATCGGGCCAGTAGTTCTTCCGTAATCCTGCTGACAGACCGGAAACATAACCTCCGTGGTTGAGGAGGTATTTAATGATGTACTTAAAGGTGTAACCAGTAAAATGTATTTCTTTAGGGAACGATCCCAGCAAATAGACAGAGCCCGTCTGGCTTTACCTGTGTAAAAAGCTTGGACTCTCAGCCCGAGTGACAAACTTTGTTATTGCCACTTTGAGCTTTTAAAATATTACCCAAACACCTTTAAGACCTTGCTCTACACACTGAGTGGTTAAATGTAAATAAATAAAAATATGTGTATTTTAGGACGAAACGGATCATGTAGCTTTCCGAACCGGACCTCGAGGAGATAAAAAGTTGTCATTTAAAGTGTTTGAATTTGTCTTCTGACGTTTTTTTGAGATTTTTGAAGGATATTTAAGCTCAGCTCTGTTCTCGGTTGTTAACTTTTGTACTTTTTCCTCCCCCTCCATCCGCAGGAAGGATCAGCTGGAGGCCATGGCGAGGTAGGTCACTGTTGCCTGATCTCTCGCCGAGACGCTGTAAATCACGCAGAGCTGTGCCCAGAGTCCTTATGATGCCGCTTTAATTAGCTCTACATGCTGGAAAGACTGATGAAGGTTTCCGAGAATATCCCCCCGTCCGCTTTTAAATAGCTTCCTATATTAATTCCGATGAATAAATCTCTGGGTTAATGTGGTAAATATGTGAATGGTGATATAAAACTCCCACTCATCCCGCTCTCTTATAGCGCTGCCTTCCACACCAGCTACTTTGATGACATTTTGGCTGCAAGGTTTTTTTTAGAAACCTATTAGTGAGTCCATTAGTTATGTTTCAATTATGAATGACAGTTTATATCGAGTAATTAGGGCCCAAGATGGGGTCTTTGGGTTTGATGTTTTTTTTTTTTTTCTCCATCGTGTGGAGGGATATGAACGAGTCTCGACAGCGAAACATGTCAAAATCTCACAGAGCAGGTTTGATTTGTGAAAGAAAAGTATCTGTTTGTCTGCATAAGCTTCTGAAATGATGTCGTAAGTCTACAGCAGTGATCCATACACAGTGTGACTGTTCACCTGCCCACATACTTCACACAGTTAGCACTTTAAACACATGACTGTGCATCTGCATACATTGTCTTTAACCCATTTATGCCCAAAAATTGTATTTAGTATGATAAGAAAAAAAAATCCTGATTGGTCAAAAGTCTTGAATTCTGGTTCCGACACTTTAGACAGATATCTAAAAAAATCACACTTTTGTCAACAGTCAAAGTCAGGATTCTTTTTTAAACGCTAACATTGTGTTTATTAATTATCTTCCATATGAACTTTTTTTTTTGTTTGACCTGCCTCTGTGTGCATATATTTGACATTCAACTTATTATGAGTTCATAGTTCCTCGTAGTGTCTGAGATACAAACATTTTCTTACCATACTGTATTTAGTCTTTGGGCACATGGGGCTACCGTTATTTTCTTAAAATATCTATAAAAAAGGTCCCATGTTCCGAAAGACTAAATATAGGATAACAATCTTCAACCAAACAGTTTGATGTCTTCCCATTTGAGCCAAGGCAAGCCCAATGAAATGGGGTAATGAAAAAAGAAATGAAAGGAAGCTGACACACCTTGACCTACACAACAATGTGCTGCAAAATGTTGATGTGGACATGGACATTTTTAATTAAAAAAGACCTTTTAATATGTCCATTGCACATTATAAGCACTTTATATCAACAGATTACAGTCGGTAACATCTATAGCCTGAAATGAAAAAGGAACTCCTTATTCCAGTTGAGGTGCTGGTGACAACACACACACACACACACACACACAGCGTCTGTCTGCCCACCCCCTCCATGTCTGTCGGGCTCCTCTGGTTCTAATACAGCCTCATTACATTGGAGCGTTCAGCTCCGACGCCTCTTGGCCTCCACTGAGCCGCCAAATTCAACATGCTGGATTAAGTTACTGCTACTAAAAGCTAAAGAGCAGCAACAACAGGAGCCCTGATACACAGGCTGATAGGATGGGGGGGGGGGCAGTTCACTTAGACAAAAAAAACATGTGGTGGTTTCCATCCATGCACTTAGTTTGGGATTTATTTGAGAGATCTCTCTCAGTATAATACAGTACAATGTTGGGAAGTGTCATGTAGTTTGTGAGGAGAACATTCAAATGTTATCTTGAGGCATCGTGCTTCATGCTGAGATCGAAACAGGTGAAATTAGCAGCCCACGTTTCTGAAGTTCCACAGCTGTTACACAAAACAATTAGCAACATACAGAACACATATGAAAACACAGTACATATCTAGTTACTTGTACTATTAAGCATGGAGAGAATGGAGGAAAGAAATGGAGGAAAGGATAATAAAGAATAAAGGATGTAGAGACACTTAAGGATGAAGAAAGGGCGAAATTAAGTGAGGTAGAGAGAGTTGTAACTCCCTTGAAGGATCAGCGGCTGGGAAATTAGCACTCTGACATTATCTTGTTGCTCTGAGCGAGGAGGTGGACGACGGCCAGAAACTACAAGAGAGCTGCCAGGTCCAACGAGAGGGTGATAAGCCACTTACTGTGTGTGTGTGTGTGTGTGTGTGTGTGTCTGTGTGTGTGTGTTTCACTGCACTGAACGATATTACACCCTTTATCTGAGTTATCCAGTGGTTTTGTGTGGTCCATGCAACAAAGCACTGAGAGAAAATTACATCCCATCTGAGAAGTCAGTTATCTGTGTGTGTGTTTGTGTGTGTATGTGTGTGTGTGTGTGTGTGTGTGTGTGTGTGTGTGTGT
>CALSCE010009356.1:2270775-2294287 GCA_943593645.1 Bovichtus variegatus
TGTGTGTGTGTGTGTGTGTGTGTGTGTGTGTGTGTGTGTTTGTGTGTGTGTATGTGTATGTGTGTGTGTGTGTTACATTACATTTTAGGGTGAAGACTTGGTTTAGGGTAAGGGTATTGTTAGGTTTTCGGTAAGTTAAAAGAAAAGACAGGCAGTGGTAATGGTAAGAGTAAGCATGAGACAAGTACAGGTTAGTGTTTGTGTGTGTGTGTGTGTGTGTGTGTGTGTGTGTGCGTGTGGTTCAGGTTGACATTCGGCCAACTTTGGGATCCTTCATCTCCTTCTTCCTGTTTTTCATTCCACACTTCTGTCTTTTCTTTGCTTCCTTCCTCCTCTTTCCTCTGATGCATTTCTCTTCCTTCCTTCTTCCTTTCCTTCTTTCCTTACCTACTTCCTCCTCACCTTCTCTTCTTCTGTGCTTCTGTTGCTCTTCTCCATCTTTCCGTTGGTGTTTCTATCCTTTTTTTTAGCTGCGACCGGAGCTGATGGTCGGTCTCACGGTGTGTGTGTGTGTGTGTGTGTGTGTGTTTGTGTGTGTGTAGTAGGTGGGACTTTAGGATGAGGGAGATCAAGTGGATCAGGCGATGACAGATAAGGAAGTCGGAGCAGGTATGAAAGTGGGAGGTGCTCATAGTGTGGTCGGCCTCTTTGTGTTTTAACTCTTGTTGGAGGCACACACTGAGATCTAGCTGATTCAACATAGCCCTTCTCGCTCAAATATACAGTGGTGGTAATTAAAAGCACCTTAGTGACTGGTAGACCCGAGCTGTTCCTGGATGACACACACCGTTATGGCTGGGCTGTGTTTCCTTTTTTATTTTGGTTCCTCTGTGGGGTCCGTTTAGTCGGCCCTCCTTTCCTCTTAGACTTAGTTTAGGATCTTTTTTTTGCAGGGCAGAACATTCCAGAAAAATAGGAACACCAATTTACTGAAATGCAACCAATTCTGTATGAATCTTATAATGTTCATACTAAGTAAAAGTATGTGGATTTATCCTTTAATTATGTCACTGCAAGTTTGTGCAGGTATAGTAAACCAATATGTGTGTATGGGAAGGCAGAGCTGTGGGAGATAAGGAGCATTATTTTCTTCCTGTCGTGTCGCCTCATTTACAGAGAGCCACGGGATAATCACGTGTAATTTTCTGCTCTTTATTCGGCCGAGAAGCCGTCAGAAAGAGATTTTTCTTCTTTTAAAGCTTCCCATTCTGCAGCCTCTCAGCGCCGTAATCTGCCATCCCTATTCTGCCCGAGGCCACATAGAGGCTCATATTGTGTGTCTGCTGTGGGAGCAAAGTCGCTGAGAACGCTCCACGTTTCAGAGGCCCTGTTCAGGCTGTTTGTCGGCTCCGGTTACCCTGCCTCTCTGCCTCTTCCAAGGCACACAGGAGTCTTATTTTACCCAGGGAGCTCTTGTCTTTGTGCTGCCAAATATTGTCAGCCATTGGACAATAAAGGAGACCAATCTCTCGCAGCTCTTTGAGGCTACCTTCTGCCAGGAGAGCGTCATTGTTACGTCGAGGCAGCTGACTATGAAAACTTTAAATCCTCTGTGAGAGGAAAGTCGCATTCAAGAAAAGTTATATCTGATTCCTTTAGAGGATGCTGCAGTTGTTTGGCTCGTTCTCAGAATGCGACAACTCAAAAATGGCCCTAAAAATTGCAGGAAGACACACAACCTAGTGCCAGCTTACAGGTCAAGGGGCCTAATTTGGTAGAAATGTTTTTAAGAAGTCGAGGTTTACGATCTTACGTCATAAATGATTTGCGCGGTCAATTTGAGCGTTTGAGAACCCCTGATGTAAAAAGCTTGGATGTAAAAAAAATTTTTTTTTAAAATAGCATGGATGTGGAAAAAAACTTACTTTTCATGGAAACATTTTTTATTTAAAAAAATACTTAATTTTCCTGAAAAAAGCTTGGATGTGAAAAAAAACCCAGAGGGGAAAAAGATATGTTTCGAAGC
Source organism: Bovichtus variegatus (assembly GCA_943593645.1). Lineage (NCBI taxonomy): Eukaryota > Metazoa > Chordata > Actinopteri > Perciformes > Bovichtidae > Bovichtus > Bovichtus variegatus. Next base: position 2,272,742 of record CALSCE010009356.1, read on the forward strand.
CTGGATTCTGGTTTATCGTTCGGAACAAACTGTTGGAGACTTGTAATGACTAGAAAAGACATTCCAGTCTGCAGAGCTGGGCACAGCCTGGGTGTTGGGAGTGATAGACACATACATTCAAGCAAAGAGCTCCTCAAAAGGCCTCTTTAACTCCTAATAACTTCATCATAAAACAATAATTCTCAACATTCCCAACAGGACATATGTTTGGACATTAACTATTGGGGCCATAAAAAGTGGATCAGTTCTGTATTTTCAGAGAGAAGTTGGTCATTAGAAGAACTGTCCTCTCTTCTGTATTTCTTCTCTCTTTTTTTCCATTTTAGCCAGAAACTGAGTTTACTCGAGCGCGTCCGCCTTCCCAATGCGCGGCCATCTGTTGGGTCGGGCAAGAGGCTCATGGGTCACACTGACTCCATCGAGGAAAGTCCCTCCAAGGAGCCAAAGCCTGCCGGCTTCAGTAACCGGGAACGCTTTCGCACCGCCTTCCGCATGAAGGCCTACACACTCCGTCAGAGCTCTGAAGGTATGAAAATAAAGGCTGCGATGATGCAAATGAAGGTTGGGTTTGATCTGTAAGATTTAGTTTCCAAATGTGGGCACTGTTCCCAGACCACATGGTCATAGTCATTTCAAACGTCTATGGTTTGCTAATGCACAATTCTTCCAATTCTTCCTGTTTTCTTTGTCAGATTCTGGAGCCCTGGCAGAACCAGCCTTAGAGGAGCGGGGCTTCCCCCCAGACATCCTCATGGAGGAGATGATCCCCACGCTGAAACTGGTCATCAGAGCAGTCAGGTCAGGAACTTTAAATGTACATTTCATGATGGTCTGTGCTCCTTCAAAGTGACAATGAAACAGCTTTTAGAGCGACAATGAACCTTGATTGTTTAAAAATCTAATTTGAAGAGAAAAATATACTTTTGTATTCTTGGATGGGCTGATGGGTATGTCTCTTTTAAGAACTGATTTTCTTTTGTTGTAAATAGTTATTGTATTGTAGCTGAAATAAAATGCAGCATAAAGCCAGAAACCTCTTGACAGCTGCTGAGCATCTTGTTTTTGCTGACCTCCAGGTTTCCTTTTCTCCAGGTTGTGATCAGTGATGCTGGTTGTTGTCAGAAGTGAAACAGATGAGAAACTTTCAACCTAGAGAGGGCAGAGAAACACTGCTTTTAGCCTGGTGTTAAAGGTTCCCTGTGGTACTCCCTTTTGCTATGATCGTGTACACAGTCGAGCCTGTCCATGCGTGCGTATGTGTGTACGGTTGACGAGATACACAGTCCTGCAGAGGGTTTCTAGCTATTCCACTGATCAACCGTCCATGGTGGTAATGTGCAGAGAAACGTAATAATGTTCCAACAAAGGCAGGAAAGAAGAAGACCGCTAACAAGTAACATGGATGTAAAATAATGTACGTGTTTTAAGCTCTGTAAGTGTTATGACTAAGGAAATGCATAGTGAGAATTAGTGAATGTAAACATAACCTTGTTTACTAAAAAACCTTCAGTATACTGTTAAAATGACTTTTGAATATAAGAGAAAGTTTTGGTTTGGATCCTGATCTGCATCAGAATACACTTACTGTAGTGATCATGTGACTGATTAATCTTTGAAATTAGTTAAAATAAGTTTGCGAGACAACACACAATGTCAAGAAACAAGTTATTTTTCCTCGGTCCATGGCCTAACTTTCCACCAGTTTTACTCAAATTAGTTTTTTGATACGTCCTGTTTAAAGACAGACAAACAAATACAGCACAGAGAACAGAACCTTGTTGAAGGTCTTTTTAAAACTGGTTCTTCAAATCAGGATATGCAGTATATGAGAAATAATCTTCCCAAGCATTTGATGCCAATGTTCAGTATACTTGACAATTTAAAATGCTGAAGACACAATAAGAATTCAAAGACAACTAAACTCTTCAAGTGTCTTCAATTCAGTGTATAGGGCCCACCAACTTCATTTCTCAGTTTGTATCGGCTAAATTCCATGACAGTACTAAAAAGTTTGGATGTTGGATGCAGCCTCAGTCATTACAGCAGGAGAACAAGGGTGAGCAGTGGAAACCAGAGAGTGTAGGCAGAACTCACTCATGCTTACAGTGTGCCGGTAGATCTATAGGCCACACTGCTGACATAATGCAGGAATTCAATCTAGTGTGAGGGCCTGTGAGATGAGTGATTAACCCTGTGAAAGTGCTGCTTCCTTCCACACCATTATTTCGGGGCTGAATGGGTCTGAATGGGATCCTCAGACCTGTCAGGTTTTAGTTTCAGGACCTAAGACTTTCTGCCAAACACTGAAGCTCGTGCAGCAGCCGCCTACTCTGGGAAGAGTCGGGTTCAAGCCAGCTCAAAGTGGGAGTTCTGTGGGACAAAAGAAGGAGCTCAGTGGGTGGCAGGGTGGACTCAAGGTTGGAGATGACTTTCAAAGAACTGAAAGATGTCGGGTTTGATCCCAGGTACAATCAGTAAGAGTAGGTGCTGGTCTTTGATCCCAAGTGTGTACTCCTACTTTCCCTTTAATAATCACTGACTCTGGTTGACAAATAGATAGATAACAAATGTTGGATCCCCTTTTAACAAAGATAGATTTGGCGCACATTGTAATGGTTTGCAGCTCATCATGAAGTGGTCGGGATGAGGTGTGTCTTTGGGTCATGAGTGGCCGTAAAATGGAGCACATAGTAGACGGGCAGATTGGTGCCACGTCAGCAGTAATAGTGGCCGGTTGTTGTGGAGCTGAGGCTGAAGGCCAAGCTCTCTGTTGTCCATTCGACCGGCGTTCAAACCCTCAGCTGTCCTCCTTCCTGAGATTCAGGTCGTGTGATGGACGAGATCCCAGATACTGTACCCATTGAGATCCTCCTGCGTGTTGAAAGGAAACAGTGGAGGTGGTTTCGACTCCTGATTCGGATGCCTCCTTGTTACCTTAAGAGTTTTTTTTGGGAATGTCCACACCCAGAACATGCTGGAGGGAGAACATAACCCATCTGATCTGGGAAAAGTCTTGGGACGGCGACCCAGACCATGATAAGTAGCCATGAATGGATGAAGATTTTGACTGTGGCTTAGGTCAAACAAATAGATAATATTGAGATCTATGTAAGTTAAATGCTCAGATCTTGCCAACATAACAGTCAACTGCACAGGAACAAGAATCGGTACATGTTCATAAAGGTTGTAAACAAACCCAGAGGGATGTGGGATATATGTGTGAATATTATTTAAATGTATGAACACAGAGAGATGTTGATATAATGGATTCTGCCACTAATGTCCAAACTGTTGAATTACAAAACTCTTTGTCTCACAGGATCATGCAATTCCTCTTGAACAAAAAGCGGTTTAAGGAAACTCTGAGGCCTTACGATGTCAAAGACGTGATCGAGCAGTACTCTGCTGGACACCTGGACATGCTCTGTAGAATAAAATACCTCCAGACAAGGTCAGCAACTGCACTGCAGATGAGGGAGTCTGTTTGAGTGAGGCAAACATCTGCTCTTCCTCGAAGCTCATCCTCTTTCTCTTCTTTTAAGGATCGACATGATTCTTGCCCCTGGACCCCCCCTCACCCCCAAACAAAAGAAAACTCAGAAGACACCCTTTACCTACCCGCCTAATCAGTCACCCAGGTACAGTCTCTCTGTTCATAGAGAAAACATAATAAATAGAGAAGACAGTGTTATTAGATTATATCGCAAATTTAGTTTGATAAAGAAAATGACAAAAGTGTTGTATTTACTTTAATATATGTACTTTATGTACTGTATTAAGGCTTGTATGTATTTTCATTGTGATGTCACATAACTATGAATTTTTCTTGGTTACATCTTTGTCTTGTTTCTCTTATCGTGTAGTATTCTAGTAGACTGTAAACATTTCCAATGATGAGTTATGCTATTTATTTATAAAGCAGTGGATCTGCGCAGGTGAATCGGTTGTTTATTTCCCCCTAACAAATGTCTGTGCAGTCCACGTCTACTCACTGTCCCTGTGTTCCAGGCATGAGTTCAACCTAGCCAAAGCCGCCTCCATACCAGATGCGGAAGACCAAAGCATGATGGGTAGATTTGTCAGGGTGGAGAGACAGGTGAGGATTAGAATTGCAAAGCACCTTGTGAGAAAAATAATGGAGTTGCCAACATTTCTGATTTTCTCATACATGTGAAATATTTGTATCTCAACCAACAAAAAGACGTATCTAAAAAGATTGGAGAGCAAATGTTGCTAGTTTCATATCCTGTACTGAAATAAATCAGCCAGAGACAGCCAGTCCATTGGCCGTAGAACTTGGTCACACCAGCATTTATATCAGCGAAATTTCATACAAAAACTCTATTCTTTTCAGCAGAACCACGACCAGTGGATTCGATCGCAGAGGCAGAGTAAGGCAAAGAGGTCCTTTCGTGTAGACTTCAACTTTGACGAACTTCAAAACACAAATTTGCTCTGTTGAATTAACACTTCCTAAGTCCCGCCCTGTTTTGCTTTGTGCTCCAGTTGTGCAACAGTTGAGCAAGCTTGGTACCCAGCAGAGCCTCAGTCAACTTTCCTGTTATACTTAGGCCATGCTATGTGGCTCCCACAGGGAACAATACCCTTCCAGTGAAATTAATTTGCTTTGTTGCTTTCTGCTGTGACCAAATCCTCAGCCTGAAGTTACCACTGAAAGCAGATATATTCAACCTATTGTCAGTCTGAGCTGCTGGTTTAATGTGTCTCTGTCTCAGGTGGAGGACATGGAGAAGAAATTGGACTTCCTGGTGGACATGCACATCCAGCACACTGAGCACCTGCAGGTGGACTCTGCCGGTGCAGCACACATGACCCTGGAGACCTGCGCCCCTACAGGGAACGGAGAGATCCGGCGGGTTTTCTTCAACTACGCTGAGGCGTTCCCGCACATGTCGTACCACATGCCTGACACCAAGGTGAATCCATATTATGGCAGAGGAAGAGGAGGTGGAGAGGGGACGGGGTTGGCTGGTGGAAGCCGGGTACCTCCAGACCATCAACCCCCGCCGCCACACCTCCACCAACGCCACCCTGCAGCTGCCATCCCCACCTACACCGAGCGTCCCACAGTGTTGCCCATCAGCTCCCTGCAGGACTTGTCAGCAGGGCCGGGCAGGACCACAGGGGGGCGGGGGGGTGACTCGCCGCTCTCCATGCTATCGGTGAACCACGAGGAGCTGGAGCACTCGCTGAGCGGGTTCAGCATCTCTGGGGAGCGGGAGGAAGGGGAGGACTTGTCGATGGGGGCCGGGCTGGCAACAGGGGACGCCAGCTGGACAAGACCCAGACCGAGCTACCTGGCAGAGGGGGAGACGGACACTGACACGGACCCCTTTACACCCAGCGGGGGGCCCCTTCCACTCTCCTCCACAGGAGAGGGATTTGGCGACGCTGTGTGGAACACGCCGCCCTGAGAGGTGTGCGTGTGACCACACAGAAATCCACAACTCTGAGTTAAGACCTTAAATCCAGCCCATGCCTCTAAACCCAAATCAGTTTGGGTCAAAGCCACATCTGGACCAAACCATTTGGAGGAAAGGCCGCCTTGATGCTGCAAGGTTGTGAGCGAGGTCATCGACCTTCAGAGGCCAACGGCGATCTCATCAACCGACCGCCGTCCAGACAGACAGCCATGGCATGGAGACTGCCCAGAAATAAAAGGGAAAACAGACAGTTTGTAAAGTAAAACTCTGTACAGCGCACTCTTCGCAAAAAATTAGCTAAAATAATAAAGAACATTAATTAACATACTATATACACCCAAAAGCTTTATCGCTGCAAAGCCAACCGCACTGCATGTAACGCATGCGATTTTTAGTGTAGACACTGCAAAGTTTAGGATATCAGGAAACGGAAAAAGCGATTGAATGGATACATATACTTGCTATGCCATTTTGTAACACTTATTTTTTATATGAATACATTTTCATGGTTTTTTGCATGGTTTGCATGACAATGCACCATTCTAGGGGTGGAGGTTGAAGGGTGATAATGGAACCAAAAGTCTCCTGTCTCTATGTTTTGTATGTTTGATGAGTGTGTTTTTCTGAGAGTGTATGCGAGAGATTGTGAATGAGCGAGAAGAAGGGAATTGGGTAACAAAACACTGGTTAGTTGCGGGCAGTCGTGTTTCACCGTATTTGCTTTTCTCTCATTGTGCTGTAAATCCTTCGAGGATCAGTTATGTCAAGAAGCCAGAATTTCTGATCACTTTGTTTTCACACCACTGTGCTCTTGAGTTGTATGTCACCACTTTATGCATACAAACTTCCCAGTTTAAAAAAGGTAAAAATTCGACAGAATTTGAAACACTAAATCTCTGCTGCTTTGTTGGCACATGAATTCAGGGATATAAACCACCTGTACGTCTTTAATTTACAAAAGGTAGCTGAGTGTCTTGACTGCTGAGTTTAGTTTATCACTGGTTGAAAACCTGTTGATCAAATCATTTATATTATCAAAGCAAAATAGTGGCTAAAAAAACACTCGCTAGATACCTACATAAAAGGAGACTTTTAATGAATATAACTGATTATTTTACTTTCACATACAGTATATTAGTGTTCTATGAGACAAACTCCACACAAGCTGGCCCCTAAATAGAATCATACAACCACAAAAAAAGTCTGCATTTTAATATATAGTATAGTTTACAGATCTGATGTTTTCTAACAATAAATTATGTGCAGAGCTGCTTTTTTCCCTCTTTAAATCTTGAGCTCATGGACATGTGCTTCGTACAACGTCACAGTATAAGACATGCCACCTCTTGTCGAACACTCAAATTAGAATTTTAAGCTTTTTAAAATTAAAGCCCTATTTGCATTGGATGATCTTTACCTCCAGAGATGGTTAATGACAGTAGAGGCCATCTGTGTTCAATTTTAATCCCCCAATCCATGTCTGAAATCTGTAAAAATACATATTCTGTCGAAACATTCTGACAATAATTTCCCCAAATGCAGAATTCTACACGGAATTCTGCAGTAACTACGTTTTGAGTACATATTCAGGAGAAGCAATTATAGTCCTGATGAAGTGGGGTACACAATAATGAAATTATAAGAACATTTACCCACAAATCACTCATCTGCGACAGTTGCACTAAGTGTGTCCATGAGCCAGTGTAGAACTTGCCTTAGCATTGCTAATCCTTCAATATCATCACCAGATGCGCAAAAATCTGTGACAAACATACAATTATAAACAAAATCTGTTTGTAAATTGGCAGAAAAGCTGTTAAAAACCTGAATTTGTTTTCCTTCCTGTTGAACAACACGTCTTTACAGTAATGCAACGTGAAAAGATGGAATTTCATAGCGTGCTTTTTTTCTTTAAATTTCGCAACAAACACAAATTGCTGTATCGTCCGCTGCCACGCTGCGGGCATCTCGAATGTCCATTTATGAACACAAACTCACGCTGTAAGCAACAACGCCACATACTGGAACGACTGAAGGGGCATGTAGCAATGCTAGCAAGTGATCGGCTACAAAAGCCCATATTTCTGATGGTACGGACATTTAAACGCTACATAAAGAGCTTTACAGAAGATCACATATAGGCCTGAACAGCATTTACTACTCTAGATTTAGGGCCACAATGATACTGAATGTAATATTTGACAACCAACTATATCCACACACGGATTATTACTCAGTTATAGCATGTTAAAGCACCTTCAGAGTCGGGTGAATTTTATAGAGGGGCTTCCACACCGGGCTTGAACAGAAAGTACTGTAACCTGCTTCGAGTGCGATCACACCTGCTGTTTGTTTAGTTTACTCAGCAGGAAAGTGGAGTTTGTACTCGTTTTTGTAATCGGTTTGTTTAAGCACAGCAGTAGGTCAAATAGTTACAGAGCCGGCAACAACCAGACAACTATTCAGTGGCTATTTAGCAAAGCACAGCTTGAAACAAAGGCCACCTGAGTCACATGTAGGTTGTTCACCAGATTAAGTTTTGGTACCATGCCGCGCTGCAAGTTTCATTTTGTGGTGGGAGATTTCTGTCTCTGGCCTTAGCTTGTCTGAGGGAGCGTTCACACCAAACCAGTTCTGATGAGTTCTCCGAACTGGTTTGGTGTGAACGCTCCCTCAGACTTGGTTAGTCCGAAGAAATCTCGAATGAACCAGCATCACTTTAAGTGGGTAACGCACAACGAGATGTCCGGATGTACGAGTATAACGGAAGGGGGGCGTTTCATTTGCTAAAACCGTTTAACTGCAGTTCCTCGAATGGCCACTTGAGGCTTCACAGCAGATATAGACATGTTTACACCTTGGTACCTTGTAGGGGGGTGAACTTTAAGCCCACTTTGAACTTCACAGCTCTTAAGAAACCTGTGGCTGACGTTACGGAGATGATGGACATGCCTTATGAAACCGTTCCTTTTGTATTTCAGGACACCTCATGGTGTATTATCCTGCTTCTTTCTTCTTCTTTTTTTTTTTACCATGCCCACTTATCGCTGTTAAAACCGTCCAAAATTTAGTTTGTAGTAATTTTTAAACCATAATTTGGTCGTGGTTACTTTCAGTTTAACATACCTTGAGGACTAATCTAAAACAAAGACAGAAACTACACGTTACAGGATTTTATCAGGACTCTTCAGCCAGTGCCTGTTGGGTGGGTTCTACCACAAAGGACAATGCAGAGAGGTTTGATAAAACATCCTAATTTAATAATATAAACTCCACCCGGCTGGTGCTCCAAGCAGGTTAAAACAAACTCTACAACTTTGTTTGTAGCTCGGATTAAAGCCCGGTGTGGATGCAGCTACAGTGAATGAACAAGGTGAACCAAACACTTATTATTATTATTATCTATTTATCTTATTCTATTACAATTACTATTACTTATCTTCTGCTACTGAAGCCCATTCAATTCTATTATATTATAAGAATAAATGATCTTGCAATGCGGACACAAATTGTCACCACATATAGATCTAACGTGATGATACATCCCTGTAGACATTCATTCATTGTGCCTCTGAAGCAAGAAACATCCTTTAGAACGACTCCACTTCCTCATTTTGTGTTTAGTGTTTCAGTGCCACTTCATCTCACCACACACCAAACACACTACACTGGATTTATGAATGTGTGCTCTGTTTTCTTCCGTAGTGATTTGTTTTCAAACTAGCACACAGTTCAGTCTTGCTTTTGTAAAATGCTGTTTTGTAGCTCTGTGATGCTTTCAGGCTCATTCGCTGAATTCAGACAATATTTCAGCTGCACAGAAATGTAAAGGTTATAATGTTTCACTTCTCGTGTCTTTCTTTCTTTTTTTTTTTTTTATAGCAACTAGAAAGTTTAACTGTCGTATCCTTTAACAGTGGAGTTGCTCGGTGTTCTGTTTTTTTTCGAAGTTTAACATCGCTCTCCAAATTCATCGAACACCAGCGTTTTTTTGTTGCTTTTGCACATCAAGTTTCATTTACAGAAAAATTTTGTATTACTTCCGTTCAGATATTAAATACGTATTGCTTCCTTTCTAAATTTGCAGGCGTGTATCAGTTTAAGAACATCACTGGAAATAACAGCATTGGTATATTTGTATTTATATGGCATATTACTGTTAAACTTAACAATCTAATATTTTGTGAATTGTTAAAACTGAATAAATTGTCTTCCAAGACACAAAGAGCCACTGGGAAAAAGTGATGCTAGCAAAGACAGTTGATGAAATCTAAATGTTTATTATAATTTAGTATTTACATAAACCGGAAGTTATTCTTCTCAGGAATTTAAAAGCTATCAATTAATTCATGTACAGAGAACAGCACATACTGGGCCTCCATTTTAACAAGTCATTTTTTTCTGTTTTATCACTAAGTCCTAAAATTTTTGTTTAATTTCTCTGAAACTCACATCTGGAAATTTCTTCCAATAATTGAAATTGAGTCGGGGAAACATGTGATTATCTGACATTTTGGAGAAAAAAGAGAATAAATGACTTGTTAATAAGGTTTTTGCAGTGTGCACAAGCCGTCATCTCAATATTTCAAACGCAGTGCTAGCATTACTTTTTACAGTGTAAAAATCATTTCAATTTCATTTCATTTCCTGACCACATGGGTTTTGTGAATGAAATTACATTTTGCGTGTTTAAGAGCAATTACGCCCGACATCATGCTGTGTTGTTTTATAAGGCTTTGTACTATTTGTGAACGCATTCTCCAATGACGTCTTTATGTCAAACCTCTCCACAACAGGCAAAAGGTAAACTGGTAAACAGAAAAAAGCTCAAACCAATTGACAGAAACTCACTTATTTTAAGCACAATTGTACAACTTTTCCTCGTGTCCAATGCCAGAGTTTATCTTAGCGAAAGTCAATCTGACACTGAGAAGAAAATATTCAACGAAAAAAAACAGGACCTGAAAGAGGCTAAAAGCTGCAGATTTGCTGTTGATTCTCAGTGGGTTCGGCACCATGAATTCATATTTTAGTAATTTTATTCAATGTTAGTATAAAAAATATCACTTCATGTTTGTCTAACAGTATTTTTGAATAAACCACTTTTAATTAAATTTTCCCAAGTTTTAAACCTACCTGCCATTGAATACAAACTAAAATACTAACTTCAAATTGCTGCTTATCTACTTAACAAACTGCTGCCTACGGGTTAATTTGTACATCTGACATCAGACTGCTTTTAGTGCCAATTCAGTTAGTGACCAAATGGATAGAATCTTTACAATGAAGCCATTTCCACGACTTATCCGATGATGCACTCTGATTCGTGAGCGCGTACGCTCATTTATTCCTCACACTTTGCCTTGTGAGTCAATACTTTGTTTCCCAGATCTGTTGGAGAGGTTTCCATCTGCCAATGATGTCACTGGATGATATAAACATTAACCATCCTGCTCCAGTAATTACTGTGCTGATTTCTTTTTATTTCTTATTTTATTAGCTGTGTGTCTGAAAGATGTCAGAATAAGTTATCGCCCAACAGGATGAAGAGTAATTCAAACGTCTCCAATGGAAAATGTCCATGTGATAACGGTCCCAACCATCATTGATGACTTTAGTTGTACCAAGCAAAGTGATTTATCAATGTGTGCACAATATATAGAAAACGGATACCACACACAACACCGTATGAACACGATGGACACTTCAGTATCAGTAAGTAGTGCAGAACAAGAAATCTTGTTTATTGGAAAGAACCATTTAACAGTTAATTTGACAATCAGCATTTTGCCTTTTTTTCTTTTTAATGTCTTCGGTCTGCCAGTTTGAAATTATTAATATTTTCCATAAACTCAGAATCTAACCGTCCCATGCACAAACTGGTGAGTTCAGGAATTTGGTTTCCCATTTGTAATTTCCTATTATGCCATTTTAGGATGTTGATAGTATTTTAGTTTGAAACATAAAAGGTGCTACACTAAATAGAGAAGGATTATTTACTTTCGGATTATTTTTGGATTTGAAACATATAATTGTCACCAGTGATGCTCATCTCCTTGTTTTTGCAGCAGTAGTTGTTAGGTGGTAGTTTTTATATTTTTCCAATGATTTGGTCAATTTCTTGTTCTTGTCACGGTTACGACACTAAACCTTTCCTCAAGCGCTTATTGTAAGGCACTGTTTTAAATTTACACTCCCTTATTTGGTTATAGCGCCCAAAGGATCCCCTAATCGCCAACGTTTCTTCTTGTTTACTGGTGTTGTTTGAAACACAAATATAAGCTGCATTGAGTTTCAATGAAATGTTGGTGTTCCGGGTTGATTTTTGGACACTACATTAAAGTCAGGGAGTGTAGCTCTGTAACCTTTGGTACCAGTGCCCGAAAAGCAGCAATTGTTTAGTAAGTCTGCAGGAAAAACAGCCTACAAAAGTCTAAATACACTTTATTTAACTTCTACATGCAGTATCACACGTCATATTCAGATTTCTCTCGATGGATTAAATAAAAAATCCTTCTCCTATCTTTCAAAGCCGTAACCTGGTACCGTAATGAAGCATGTATGTACTTAAAACAAGCATTTTCAACACATTTCTGCCCCTTTTACACATGTAATTCCATGTGTGCGTACACTTATATGTGTGCTATTTACGTTCTTCAACTCTCTGTGAGTGAACTCGTCTGTATGTGCATTCTGAATGAAAAGAAGCACTTTATGGCAGCCATGTAGTCAAGAGGGCAACAGTGCTTTCTGTGATTATTCTGTTAAATATGGTTGTATTCACTGTAACTGCATACCAAGCAATGCACTGATCCACACGTTCTACATAACCTGTCATTTTACAGACATCTTAATTGCTACAAATTATTTGTGCCTTGGCCTTTTACAGTGCAGTTCTTTTTTTTTTTTTGGGTCATGCTTTTCTTGCTGTGGCTGTCAAAATGTGTAATATCTATGTGGAAGGCTGCATTTACACAGGAAAAGAAAAAACATCTGGAAATGTTTACATTTGAACAGACAGTTAGACTCATCTCCAGACAGACAAGGCTGATCCTGTCCTAAAGGTTAATTCCCAACACAGAATGCTAGCTAGCTGCAGTAACTCAATCAGGAGGAGCAACATTGTTAGTCGATTGTTAGCATAAAGAAGCTAGCATCTATAGGCTACACTAGACATTTTAACACATCATTTAAATCCGATGATGTGTTTCCACGTAGGTGCACGCTCTTCTTCTACGACATGACTTCACAGAGAGCTAAGTCCTGATGTCACTGTAGGCTAGCTGCGCCGTAGCTCTGTAAGCTAACGGAACAACTAGCTTTCGCAACTCTGTGAATTTGAGTTTCTGTCATCGGCCTTTCCTTAAAAATAAAAATGTAAAGCGTTTCCCTCAGGTTTGCTATCCATGTTAAGATAAATAATTGTCTAGATTAGCACTTGCTATGAATTGCAACCTAACCCGTTGTGATTCAAAGTCAAACCAGGATTAATTTGTTATTATTCAAGAAAACTAAAGCCATCATGACCGTTTCTCCACCCGGTTTGAATATAATCAGCTGATTAAAAATGCGTTTTCAGTGGTTATCTGTTTCATATACAGTACGTGGGTCACAAGAGGAATGCTACACCAAGTATTAGGTTTTATCCTCGATTCACACGCTACAGGAGGAAGACACCGACCTCTGGTGGCTGGAGTAATTATGTCAGGAGCAAAAAGCCTGGATTCCCACCCGGGAGACAGGTGTTCGTTTCCCATGTGAAATCAACAACATGTTTGTGTTTACAACATTTACTTTCACTTTCCAAATGTAGTTATTTAAGCCAAACCACGATCTTTCCCTAGACCTAACCAAGTAGTTTTGTTGCCTAAACCTACAACCTAAAGAAATTATTTAGTTTTTGTTTAAAATGTTCACTTTTACAACAAAGTGGGTTGAATTTGGCCCCTCTGACATATTAAAAATGGTACCGATAACCACTGATAATGCACATTTAATCGGCTAATAACTTAAAAAGTGGGTGCTTTCTGCCATTTCTATGATCCACTTTTTATCCCAAGTTTTTAATCTGCGAAAAAAACAGAATTTGGCCCTCTCAGTTAAACTCATTAAAACTCCTTAAACATCAATAAACAATTATATTATATTATTAAAAATGTATATGTTTTATCCATGTACAGAGAAATGGAGTTAACTACATGACATGCTGTTGAGTAAAGTTATGTTGTAGGCTGACATTTTGCGTTATCACAATTGGGATTGTGAATGAGGTTTTCTTACTGGAACAAAGCTCTATACTGTAGGACCCTACTTGAAAAATGTGCCAATAAACTTTAAACTGAAAACAGCTTAAACTACTGTGATAGCTAGCTGGTTGTTTTCACAGAAAGATGTGAGGGGGAAATAGAAAGAGAACGGTATTCAAAATCACATCTGCTGATCCTGTGTAAATGCAGCCACCACGCTTTGAGAAAGAAAAGAAAATGACTTTTTAAACATAGATATTACACGAAACTTCATGTGAGTTAACTGACAGCAGCTTTTTTGGCTTATGAAAAAAGTTTTGATGTTCTTAGGTTTTATTTAAGGGAAGTTTGGACAACTTTACACTAGTGGCCTTCAGAGCTGTGCATCATTTCTCTCATTCCAGTTTTAAAAAAAAAAAAAAAATTGCCATTTCTATTCTGTATTAGACCACTTTGAATATTTTTGTTTTGATGATATAATATGCAAATGTATTCTTACTTGATTTTTTTATTTTTTGTCTTTTCAATTGCACCAGTTATTAATAAAGTATTGAATTGAAAAGTGTATGAGTGAGCTGTGAGATATGAATATGAGATGAACTGTAATGTAGACGCCGTGACCTTTACTTACACAATCAGGCCAAACTTTACACTTAAAAGTTAAAAACTCTGTATCTGAAGGAAGGTTTACCTTGACCGCCACAAGGACACACTTCACATTTGTATTTTATGGCTCTAACAAAAGCTGAATAGCATTTAGTATTTGGTTTGTTCCATCAAACACTTTAGTATTTTTTATAGATACTGCAGTATAAAAAGGTTAGTTTTTAGTTGTGCACACAGTAACGAGTTTCCTAGAAAAGCATTTAAGAGATGAAGGTTGAACCGCAACCCAAACAAAAATAAATAAATATTCATATATATAGTACAGGATTTTCTTTTTTTTTACATTTCAAGAATAAAGTCGAAAGGTCGAAAATAAAGTTGAACTTTAAGTATATGCGCTAACGCTAGTAGTTTGATTTATTCTCTACATTTTATTTTTATTCCTAATATTTCATCTTTATTTTCTACATTTTATTTTTATTCTCAATATTTTATCTTTATTTTCAACATTTTATCTTTATTCTCAATTTTTTTTTAAATTCTCAATATTTTATTTTTATTTTCAATATGTTGTCTTTATTCTCAATTTTTTTTAATTTATTCTCAACATTTTATCTTTTTTTTAAAAAATATTTTGTCTTTATTTTCTACATTTTATTTTTATTCTCAATATTTTTTATTCTCAACATTTTATCTTTTATTCTCAATATGCTATTTTTATTCTTAACATTTTATCTTTTATTCTCAATAGTCTATCTTTATTCTCAACATTTTATCTTTTATTCTCAATATTCTATCTTTATTCTCAACATTTTATCTTTTATTCTCAACATTTCGTCTTTATTCTCAGACTTTATTCCTAACATTTTTACTTAATGCTCAACAATATTCTCAAAATGCAAATAAAAATAAGCTTCCTCTCATCTCTTCCTCATGCCTGGTCCTAATACTCCTCCGTACAAGTACCTGCAGCAGCTCTGATAATTACAAATGTTTCAGGATTAATGTTGTTTTGATTCCTACTGCAGCAACAAACAAATCTAATGGAAGGCGAAGTATTTTTTTTAAATCACAGTCACTATGAATTTAATAACGTTTGAAGTTTCCCAACATGCCTTTTTTCTTTGAGTCTCTCATTGACATGCATTTGATTAAACTGTGTTTAGATGGCTTTGTGTTTTTAAACATAATTGTTTTTTTTCTTCTTTTCAATTCTTTTTGATTTAGGAGCAGAAAGCGTGCAAGGCAGTTTTTCCATGTTCAGCTTAATAAGCATGAGAATAATCCCACAGCGGGAGCGCAGCCACAATGTGTTTGTGTGCCAATTATGTCTTTACTGCTTAATACATTACATTTTTATTCTTGTTATAATTATTAGCTAAAAAGTATGTGTGACTTTTCCCGGGGGGCAGCTGTTCCCAGGCCCTCAGCAGCCCTGTTTCCTCCTCTGCCAATTACTGCTGTGTGCCTCAATGTTTCCGAATGTGAATGCCAAGGCGCCCAAAGTGCCCACCAATCCCCCGTCGTTAAAGACTCGCATTCACTCCTCTTATTCACTGATCTTCCCCCACGGCTCGTATGTCACTCCAGCGCCTTATTACGGACATTTACCTACACTGCAAAAAATGTCCCCCTGTTACCTGCTAACACTGTATTCTGACTAGAACAACTTCCTAAAATACATTACATTACATTACAGTTCATTTAGCTGACGCTTTTGTTCAAAGCGACTTACAATAAGTGCAAACAATCATGAGGACACGACTCTAAACAGCGAGAATCTTGCAAGTACATAAGCTTGAAATAGGTGAAATCATACAAGTGTAGAACAATAGCTTGTAAGTGCAGTCGAAACAGGTGGGTTGAAAGCTTGTCATCAAAACTAATTACCACTTAACAGACCAGCTGATTTCAGGCTAAAGAATAATTCTTACCACAACGATCACTTCTTAGTGTAATCAAATCATTTAAGTTGTGAAATGCAAAGCAAACATTAACTGAAAGGAACATATGATGGGTTTAGGATATTTAAAATAGCATTTAAATGAAATGTAAAAATGTAGTCAAATGTAGGTGAGAAATGTGTGAGGTAAACATGCAGTATCATTGCTAACTTATACAAAAACATGGAGTGTTGGGGGCTAAGAAACCTTCTCCATTGCTTGGAAAAATATTGTTTGCTGCAAAAGTACCAACGACATACGACCCCTGAAAGATAATAAATACTTCTTTCATCTTAGATCATCGAAATATGTATCTTTCAGGACTTTTTGGGGCTCCAAAAACAGACAGAAATATAAAGTCACATTTCAACATTTTGGAGTGATTGACTTTGACAGTGAAATAAGTTATTGATATTACATTTGCCCAGTTTTATGGGCTTTTAATTTAATTTTAAACATAATTAGACAATATGACACTAAAAAGGTTCTTGCATCATGCACCTGAAAGCTTCATATGTCAGTGCAGATAACACACACATTAAATAAGTGAAATTAAAAGAAAGAAACAGAACAGAGCAGACTGGGGCCAGAAGACATCTCCGCTGCTTACTGGTTGCTCACAGATGGTGGGCGGGAATCTGTGGCTGATTGGAGCAGCTGATTGGATGGCAGTTTCCTGAAACCAGGAACTGAATAGACAGAGCACACAGAGCATGGCAGTCTCATAAGCTTCCCTAAAATGAGCATCAGCTCTGTACATTTTTTTTTTAATGAGCTGCAGGGCACAGTAAAGATAAAGTCCTGCACCAGGTAAACAAAAAACATGGAAAAACAAAAGTCTTAAATTGTAAAAAGCCACCTCCATGTTAACAAGCCACTTTGTGCAGCTGAGGGCTTCAGGTTGGCTGCAAGTGTTGGGACATTCTGACAAAAAAGAAAAACTTGATGTCAGTAGTTTGGAACTGAACCCATGTTCATTTGTGTAAGAGAGAAAAGCCATGCTAATCTTTCACGACAGGCTTTAGTCCTCATCTTTTCTCCCCCACTGTGGGACGAATAAAGGTTTTCTGATTCTGATTTATGGAAATAAATCCACATTTTGTCAGGTAGAACCCACTTGAACCACAGAGACAGAGGTTAGCAGCTTCAAAGACATCTAGACGTCTCATGTTTGACAGTTACTTCTAGACATTTGGTTACATTTAAAGGTGCAACGTGTACTGTAATGCTGCATTCAGGTGCTCCTCAAATGGTCCCATTTCCCCAGTTGTGTTCAAGTTGTGGAAACAACACGGAGGCTACAAAGAAGATGTGTTGTATTTTATTGCTCAGAGTGTTTAAACAACACGTTCATATCTGTTTATATTGTATTTCTATTGTTTATATGAATGATTTTTGTCCCGTACCATTACATTCCCCAAATGACTAAACTGTTGCTGAACCTGACTTGATGAAAGTTCGTGCTAATAAATAACTTTAATAACTAATCTAGGTCTCTCTAAATCACGGCAATGTTTACTCTTGCTTTGCTTCTTTTTATATAACCTCTTTTCTCAGCCGCTGAACGTGGTTTCTCGCCAGTAGCGGGCGGTTGTGAAGGTGAGAATGTGAGCGTTTCACACTCAGGAAGAAGACGCCACAGCACCGTCTACACAGTTTGATTGACAGGTGATTGTCTGGTAGGTGCAGAAACACCACAACACAGGCTGACCATTAAGGATGGCGCCAAAATATATGAAATACCACTTTAAATTCAAGTCATAACAATAGTTATTTTTTTGGATAAAGCTTAGATTTGTTGCCACAAAGACGAGTATTAAAGAATGAGTTCAAGTTTATACAGTAAAGTGGTAAATTTCAGTATGGTATTTTTTGCAGTGGAGCTGGTGGAGTGGGTTAGGGATCACTGCCCAGCCTGCAGCCAGACTGGGGGGGGGGCTTAATCCGTATCTGACCATAGGTGTGTGACACACGGGGCGAGGTTTGATGCTGCTGGAGGATCATCAGCGCTGCACAGTTTACCGGAGGATTCAAGGAGCAGGTGAGTTGTGTTTGCTGGATTTCTTTCAGGAGATTAGAGGGTTTTAAATATTTGTCATTTTGAAAAGTTTAGACTTTTAGACTTGGACAAAAGGAAGCCAACTTTAAAACCACTGTTTTGCTCTCTATGTCAAACTTATGAGGAAAAATGTTTAAGATTTTAAACAAACTACTAGTAATGTCTTGCAGAGCTTGAATCTCACGATGTCGTCATTCTTTGCACTTGATATTATTTTTATTCCATCTTCATTTAGTAATTTGTACCCTTCAATTAAAGCATTCTCTTATTATTATTATTATTATTATTATTATTATTAATAAGATCACCACTTAACCTGTGTTGGTCCTCTCACTGTGCATTGCTTGAATTTAATAATTGATAATAATAATGAATATACTTCATGATTTGTCATTGACGTCCCTTAAAATGTTTGTGGGATGACTAAAAGTTTTTCCTATTAAATGTTAATACTCCCGTAAATAGTTGCATTTCACTTCAACAAGACAGAAGAAAATGATATTTAATTAGTTAATTATTATGTAATTTGGCAGCCTAATTTAAGGTAGGGCTGATATTGTTATATGAGGCTAGATGTCATCTTAGATTTTAGATGTCGTAATATGATATAAATGTCTGTCTCTGGGTTTAAAAGTGAGCATCTTTGGGTTTTGGACTGACAAAACGAGACATTTAAAGACATCACCTTGGACTTTGAGAAACTGGGATGGACATTTTAAAGGCCAATCAATGAATCCGGAAAATGATTGACAGATTAATCACTAATGAAAGTGATGAATGAAAGCCCCAATAGTCAACCCTACAATATCAATATCTGGCCAAAAATGATTGTGGCATCACCCAGCCCTAATTTAAGGTCATACCATTTTTTTATTTTCAAATAATTTAGTCCCAAATGTCCTGTCACCTGGTGGACTGTCAGAATGTCAGTATACATATTTTTACATGCAAGTCAAAGTGCAGATGAAGAAATGTATTTATTTTATTCAGGGTTTTACCTCCAGGTAAATCTCTATTTCCACCACTGGTGTGAATATGAAGCTTTTTACTCTGGCCGAGCGGACACAGCCTGATGACATCATTGTGTCGAGCCCAGAAAATGCCTTTCACACACACACACACACACACACACACACACACACACACACACACACACTTTCACAAAACTCAAAACACCTTTTTTTATGAAGCCATTTGACCAAGGCACAAAGTCTTACACGAGACATCAGGATACGGGGACATGTTGTGGCGTTTGAGGACGGTTCTCCCACTTTTTATGTTTGTGTGTTTTTGTGGGCACAGCGGTGCTTCAGCAGGGTCATGGCCGGCGTACAGAGAGCCACACAGCATCCACGCCTCTGCTTTCTGCTCTGTGTCGCTACCATTTTACTCCTCATCCTCTTCAGCCAAGGTGGGTCTGCAAAATCTGTCTTTGCTTTCCTTTAGCAACTTCATGAATTGTTTTATTATAACAGTGCAAGGGGTTTTAGAAATCTGCATTTGTGTCTTGTAACTATTTTATTTGTATATTAACCTCTATGGAGGAGCAAAACTATTTGAAACTTTGTTCAGTTTAATGAAACACAATTCAGTTTAAAAAAAATATATATATATTAAAGGGATAGTTCAGATGTTTTAAAGGAGGCTTGTATGAAGTGGTTATCTATAGTCTGTGTATTACCTACAGTGGATTGCAGTTTGAAGAAGCAGTTTGTGCTGCTGTGGACATGGGCAGCTGCAAAACATATTTTAGACGCATAAAATAAGAGTCCACCAAAACAAATCAATATAAATTTTAGAGTACACTATATTTAGAATATTTTCACTGCTTTATCTTGCCGTGAGACAGCTATACAGTCTATTTTTACTGATGGGGAATTGAAGCCGTTATCTATGCTCTATGCCACCAGACTCCATTGACAAAAATTTTACCTTTCAGAACCTGGGAGTTGCTGGTCTACATCTGCCTCTATCACTTAGTTAGTTTGTGTTATTGTGGGACTTTGGTGAATCTGAACCAACAAAACTCACACGATAACACAAACAAACTAGCTGATCAATGCAGCATTTGACCAGCAACTCCTGTGTTCTGCAAGTTAAAATTACTTATTTTTTCAATGGAGTCTGGTGGCTTGGGCGACAGCATAGATGGATATTACGGCTTCATTTCCCCATCAAAAAGGGATGTCTGACAGTAAAGTAAAGGGGTGAAAATATTCTAAATACAGCGTGCACTTAAACTGATATTGATTTTTTTTCTAAACTATGTTTAGCATCAGTACATTATTCAGCTTCCCTGCACTAACTCCTGTCTGATTTTTCAAACTGGGGGTGTTTAAATATGTTGCCTTTTTAAAAAATCTAATACGTTTGATTTCCCCACAGCATTAAGAGACAGACGGCAGGAAGAGAGACACAAAAGAGACATCCTGGACTCCACAGGTCATTCTCACGTTATTGCCTATTTCAGGCTTCACCTGCTAAATCTGTGTTTGTTCGCTGGCTGTGTTTAGATTATTAATAGTGTATGTTGGTCATAAATCTCAGTTTCACTTTGAAGTTGTATACAGATGATAGAAGTGGTGCTAAATGATTTCGTTTTTGAAGTTTTTCATGCCAAACAGCAATATGTGTTTTTGACAATAGTGTTTCATAGGAGTGTAAAATCTGAAATATTTTGATTTAAGTACTTTAACTGTTAATGAAATAAAATATTATTTTGTATTCTTCATCCTGATTTGGATTTGAAACAAAATACACAGTGTGACAGATAACTGTGGAATAACTGACGGATTGTTTTATTTTTTATTTGCAGATTTTTGTTAATTTACAATAGTTGACAAATCCTTTCAAAACATTCATTACTTAACTATGTCATGCACTCATTTTCCACCAAGTTTCGTCACAAATCTTGCAGCTCACGAACACACGTGACTGAAAACTGAACATCCTTTAAGTAAGAAATAATCACACATCCTCCAGATCTGAATTATAAAACGAGTCATGGGCGGATTATGAAAGTTATGGACCCCACCGCTTCTCCTACATAAGAGCAACAAACATAAACTTTATAGTTGTTTAGCCTCTCGTTTTGTGTCTCTTTGTTGTTTTTATTTCTCCCTTTGTACTTGGTTTGGTCCTTTTCTAAGTATTTTTTGCCTCTTTTTTGTAGTCATTTGAAGTCTTTTTGTAGTTGTTTTGTGTGTGTTTGTAGTCATTTTGAGTCTTTTTGTAGTTGTTTTGTGTGT
>CALSCE010009356.1:2340691-2352625 GCA_943593645.1 Bovichtus variegatus
CACACACACACACACACACACACACACACACACACACACACACAGAGCTGTTCAGCTAAACAACTCATTTGATTTAAAGAGTTATTAACAAAAGTTGCACATAAAAAAAAACTAAAAAGACGACTTACCTAATTGTGAGTTCGAAGATTTGTGCCAGCCGGTCGTGCAACATGTTCGCCTGCACAAATACATCACGCATAATTTTGAGTTTGTTTATCAAAATATAATAGGAATTTTATCAGAGTTAAATCCTGAACTTCATCTTTTTAACAACTTCACTGAGTTTATTTAGGTATTCAGATCTTTTACTTCAGTAAAAACAAGTTACTTTCAAAATCTTACCCAAGTAAAAATATTAAAATATGAGCATCGAAATATACTTAAAAGTACCAAAAGTAAAAGTACTCATTATGCAGAACGGCTCTTTTCAGGATTTTGTATTTTATATTATCGTTTTATAATTATTGATGCATTTAATGTTGCAGCAGGTAAAGCTGGAGCTGCTTCATGTTCTGCCGAGTAACTTACTGTATAACATTATATAACCATTTATTAATTGACTATTTGGAATTAATAATCTGAATCTGCAAAGTAACTAAAGCTTTAATAAATGTAGTGAAGTTAAACATGCAATATAGAATTCTAAAATGTAGTTGAGTAGAAGTATAAAGCAGCTTAAAATGGAAATACTCAAGTAAAGTACAAGTACCTCAGAATTGCGCTTAAGTACAGTACTTGAGTAAATGTACTTAGTTACTTTCCACCGCTGTGTTTTTCCCCTTTAATTTTTTACCTTGGACTCGCAGTGGGCAGCAATCTCCTCAAATGGAGCTTTCTGGAACTTCTCCATCACCTGCCGCCTCTTCTCCCTCTCCTGCTCCTCCACACCGGTGGTGTCTGAAAACAGGTCAGTTAATGCGTCAGGTCGATAAAAGAGTCACTGAGTCTGTCCCTATGACTTTGAACTTACTTTATGATGACAACAATACTGGCACAAAGACATAAAGACCTTCCGCATGAGCAGAATATATAGAATATAGAATATATATAAGTATGTCAGAGTTAAGTTGTTTTCTCATGAGCAGAGCAGTAAAACAAAAATACATCTGGACATGATGAAGAAAAGATGTGAACTGTAGATTAACTTTGACTTTATTAGCAGATTTAGTCTGAATCTTTATAATTCACGGGACATTACTGTCAACATTTTGGCAGCTTGTCAGAGAAGCTCAGGCGAATGATGAAGGATGATGGAGCGCTTGACATTAAAAAAAAGCCAATATGTCATTTGTATTGCAGGAGACACTTCAACGTGTCCACGGTGAGGTGAGACGAAGCTTAAAGGAAATAAACTTCTCTTAGATCTCACCGATGGCCTTCTTCAGGGTCTCGAACGTGATCTCCTCAGCCAGCTGGGACTGCAGAGAAGAGAAAAATGTAAAATAAAAACACAGAGGGTTCAAACTCGTGATGTCAGCCGGGAGTCTCTGCGTGTGTGTGCGTATAAGACTGACCTTGTCTGGAAGGCTGTTGGACACAATGTCCACCTGAAGGGAGATTGTGTCCACGAAACTCTTCCTCCTCGTCATACGATCTTTATCTGCAGGACAGGAAGTCAACCGCACATTAACACCACCTTTAAATCCTGATATTTACTGCGGGAACAATAAATGAATACAGAAACACAACAGGAAACTTAAGGACGTACGTCTTGTCTACGTAGAGCTTTGTGTGTGTGTGTGTGTGTGTGTTTTATGTAATGTCAAATGTTTTCAAGGGGCACTGAACTGAAATACAAAAGTTTTCGGCACTGCCAGCTGTCTTTGACTGTCGTGGTGCTTTCAAGTGTGGTCGCATTTTCCATGTCACAACACTCTGTTCTCAAGTTGTGATGTCTAGTGATATAAAAAAAAGATTAACTAAGTTATTATTTTATCCTTTTTTTGTTGCATGATTTTGAAAATCAGCAAACTAAAAAAAAAACATATTCAAGGCATCCATTTTTGTTACAAGTCGCCAGGCAGCCGTGTGTTCATGACATGAATCACTTTATCAATGACCACATTATTACTCAAATTGTTCAAAAAAAATATTAATTACATTTTCACATTGCACAAATAAGCCAAATGTAAGTATAATATTAACAGAATATGATGATGATTTACATACACATTAAAAAACAAGTTAATAAATATAATATTTTTTTTATTTAACCAGTTTTCGATACTCAGTAATATGGACACATTTCAGTCAAAACCACTTAGGAAGAAGTCCAGGTACATGCAGTCGGCGATTTGAAGGGGAGGTGAGGGGGATGCACGCCACCCCGTTAACCTGCGTCCACCCATCCACCCCTGGCAGCAGAGATCCAACCCTATGACCCTGAAGAATCAAGACCCAAAGTCCATACAGCGTTTTATTCAAACACGAGCACCCACCAGAGGATTACTTAACAAGGAGCGACAGTGACGACATTGGCGGTGTTTCTGAAAAGTTCAGAGATTTGAAACTAGACGTGCACAGAGCGGCTGCACAAAAAAGACAGCGCTCTGTCTCTTGGCGGACGCATACGCTCTCTGCTTATTGGGAACATTTGAAAAAGGACCCCGGTGCTCAGGTAAATGGGTTCTTTATGGACAATCCAGCCAGAATGACAAAGCCTCGGCGCTGTCCGTGGTGCTGAAGTAGCAGACGGACTTGGATCTTTGTCTAAAAATTACCAAATGGCCTACTGGGTAGGATCGGAAAGTGTCCGACTTTGACACCAGAGACAGCTGTTCACTTCCCCACCCAACAGTCAATGTTGGTAGTACGTGGGTCTCTTTGTAAGGCACTGACATACAACCATTTTGTCCTTCATGTGGACTTGACATTTGTTTAAAAAAGGGGTCCACTTATCTACGAACACCAAACTGCAGTTTCTGTTTTGAGGTTGCAGTTTAATGCAACAAGGAACAAGTCCATCTGGTCCTGGAGAGCGATAAGGTGCCTCGTTCCCCCAGGAGGGGCCCGTTTTAATAGCTCCGCCTCAAGCCCTTCTGTACACATCCTCGCTGCGCTGGTGAAAATGAAAACCGACAGCAGTACTCTCTCAAGTGGAGGAACAACAAGGTTATTATGATTAGGGTCCAAATAGTACCAGATCAGAAGAGGGGTGAAAACACACGGTCCGGAGGAAGAGCAAACAGCAGCACGTTATAACTGTTAGCATGAGCCACTTTGAACAGGTAGGACTCAGCACCTGAAGGCACTCCTGAGCGAGACAGAGAGCTGTGTGTCGGCTCACACTCTTATCTATAACACAGAGCTACACCAGAACGATCTGCACTCCTCAGATCACCGACATAATAAGAAGCCAGTGGTGATTTAATCTGAAGGAAAACAAGTCTGGCATCAAAGTGAAGGTTTACGAATGACTTGAACTTGCAGAGTATTTTAGTTGAACAACAGTGAGAATTAATCCAGTTATTAACGATGTGCATGTTTCTTTTCAAGTTGAGTTTATAGAGTCACACAGATGTGCTTATTCAAACGATTTTGGAAGGGCGTACAACGTGTTCTCTAAGCGGCTTTTTGTTTCTTTCTTTGGCTGCACAAAGACTTTATTTGAGTCCTTCAGGGTCTCATTAAGCCCCCTGTAAAACTGAAGCAGCCATTTCTACAGAACAAGCTCAGACAGGCCGAGCGTTCGGTACCTGTTCAAATTCAGCTGGTTGCTACAAGATGCCTCTAAATCCTACACACTGGTCCTGTAAAAAAAAAAAAAGACTTTCTACACCAACAGCACTAAGCATGACAACAAACACTAACTACTCAACTATACGTAGTACTCATACTCACCATCACATTTCCAGATGCAATGCAAGCAAAATAGTGGGGAAAATTATCAAACCATTCGGTTTCTGTATACAGAAACTACAAGAAATACTGAAAAACTACAAGGATTTATCAGACATCTAAGGGTCGGGGATAGTTTTAATGTGGAGCTCGACGGAAAGTAGATCCACTGTCACACAACACATTTCATCACCTGGGATCTGTCATGGGAGGATTGCATTCAACACCACTCGCACGGAAAAGGCATCTTACACCTTCTCTCCCGCTACAGCTAACATCATCTCTACTGTCCAATCAGCCCCTCTCTACATCAGGATGTCTCAAACTTTATTGGTCTCACTGCCACAGAAATACGAGAGCTCCCCTCCCTCAGAAATGTGCACCGTTTATCTTCACTTTGACACGAGTGCACGTACACTGAAAACAGACTTCACAGTGAAGTACTGTAGGAGACATCTTGCAGTTCGTATTAAAAGCACGGATGGAGCTCCAGAATGATTACACAGAAGTGATGAAGATGGTTTTTCTTTTGTGGGATATCTGATCTAGCAGGGCAGTGCAGTCTTCTATGATAACTGGAATTAACGCTCAGTGCAGGAAAGACAACCAGCGCTGTTTTGATTTGCCTCCAGTGGAATATATATTTTTTAAAAAGCTCCTCGAAGCTGCATGAACCAAAAATAAAAACTATTGAAGCTGTGATTTAAAAATACATATTTGTTCTGCTAAAGCCTTATAAATATATGTATAAAAAAGTTTGTCTGCAGCCTCTCCAGCTAAACTAAACCCAGTTATAATGGCAGGAACTGAGGGACAGGTTACCTCTGGACGTCTGCTTGCACCTGTGGAGGATTTTTCCTACTGTGTAAAGCACTGATGTTAGATGAAAGCATGGCAGAAGGGAAGAAAACAGAAGCGCGCCGTTTGTTAGATCAAAGACGAGCCCAATTACAGACAGAGTTTTCAACAGGTTACCTTTTTAAATTTGGTAAAAAAAATCAAAGTGTAGTTTAACCAGAAAGCACATCTTTGAAAAGAGCATAAGAATATCTTTATTGCCTTGGGTTAAGGGAGATTTTATTGCTAGATTTTCCAACATGAAAGAAAATGAGTCTTGAGGATTAATCGTTTTCTGGACAATCAACTTTTTTCTTCCTAAAATCGTTCTGAGGTTCATGTCCCATATCCCTTTAAATGGCCAGCGAGGACGACATCCACTGTGACAAGCTTCCACGCGATGAGGCTGACCACACAATGGGTTCTTTAAAGTTTATTTTCTGCTCACTGAACAACTCCTTAAGCTGATAATCCTTCGATGCCCTTTCAGCTAAATCTTCCACCAAGAGTGCCAACAGTTCTGGGGGGCGCAGTCAGTTTAAAACGGAGGGAAGTAAAAATATAACAGTGTACATAAAGACAACAATTCAAAGTTTAATCCTCTGATCTGACTCTTTTTAATGACCTCTTTAACTCTGGATTTTATCTTTTAGATGTCCACGACAGTATCATACATGTTGTGTATTTGAAACTCCTTATTTAAGCTATGTAATGCTAACGCTGAGTGAAATATTCAAGATGTCTTGTGCATCATTTTAGACACATTTCTGCAAAATTCAGCAGCGCATGTTGACACATTTGGTTTTTGTGGAGAGTTTGGGATCTGCATTTAAACGTAAGGAAAAAATAAGCAGGAGCTTCTAAAGACGAGCCAGGCCACTTTTAAAGCGTTAAACAAGAAAGAAATCTGTCAGTGAGGCAAAACGAGTTTCTTGTAACTCGTGGAAATATATCCATCATCTGCCTCCTCTTCATATTCCTGTCGATGACATTTCTTTTTTGATATTCTTAAATTTTGTTTTAAAACTCAAAGCTCCAGGCTTCCCAGTAGACTTGTGGTTCAAATGTGTAGTATATAAAATATTCTCTCAGTTCCTAGTATACATAAATAAAGGCTGAAGATATTTTCAAAGCTCTATAAAAGAGCCCGTAAGGCCCCACGGCGGTTGTGTGTGTGAGCCGGCCGGTCGTACCTGTGACCTGGGGAACATATGGAATGGAGAGTCTCTCCACGTTGTATCCCGGTCCTGCCAGACACTCTGCCATGTCGGCCGTCTGGAAGTACAGCAGCCTGTCCTCCTTGTCCAGAGTTTCAGGGAGTCTGGGGAGAAGAAGAAGAAGAAGAAAGAGGAGGAGGAGGAGATGGATGAAAACTGAGACCATCTCTTACAAAAAAAATTGTGCATATTTG
The DNA here is from genome assembly GCA_943593645.1 of Bovichtus variegatus. NCBI lineage: Eukaryota > Metazoa > Chordata > Actinopteri > Perciformes > Bovichtidae > Bovichtus > Bovichtus variegatus. Next base: position 2,346,777 of record CALSCE010009356.1, read on the forward strand.
CAACAATGTATTTGGACGTGTGGTGATGAATTTGAATAAATATGCGGGGTGTCATTTTGTCACATCCACATTCAGTATGTAAAATGAATCACTGCATCTCTCGCTGCGGATGCTTCAGAAGACGGGTTTAAAACCAGAAATATATTCTGGTTTTATAATCGGAGAATGTATGCAGGGTGTGTTCACACACTGAACTCCGGAGGTTTGTTTCTCCTTGTTACACTTTCTGTTTCCAGGACATATTGAATACTGGAGATATCGAATAACAACACCAGCATTTGAACAAGGTGGGAATGTTTGTGAGTGAGACACTGTTAAACCGGATGCTGTAGAAAAAGATCTCTAGAGTTTAAAGTTGTTGTTTTTTTCTTTCATTTAAAGAACTAAATATCCAAACATTGCACGTTTATAAGTTGATCTCTCCTTTAAATCAGAGATGTTTTTTTGTTTTCTTTTCACAGGCAGACATGTGAGAAGTGAGAAACTAGTGAACATTTGGAATAAAGAGCTCTCACAAGACAAGAATCTTTCAGAAACAAATGTCTGTGTATGAGTTTCTCACAGTTTTTACCAGACTGACAAATAAAACGTTTTTTGTTTAGAATGTTGACGTTTAAGAAGAAGAAAACTTTTAAAATAGACGTGATCTACTGCACATACATTGATGTCTAATAAAGTCTAAATTACTCCAAAAAAAAGTGGAGCAGGTGAATTGAGGTAATGTATTTTTAAATACCAACGCTGATACTATACCCAAGTCTCTGGTATGATACCTTTTTTGGTATGTTTTTCTCCAAAACACTGTTTATTAAACAAAGAAACCAACGTTACATTTTGTCTAAACCAAATAAAATACAGTTTATAATTCGCAACACTTTTATTCAAATTAGGGATTATCTAATCAAAGAATTGGTAAACAAACCGAGAATAAGACCAGACATGGACATAGACTTTCTGTACTTGACACTTTGTTACTCGTTATACTGAAACATTTATCTTTGTACTAAAAAAAAGTATTCAGGTTGATAGCCAGACCCAATACCCTGATGATATTTAAAGCGGTATTTTGTGGGGCAGAGACCCTTATTTTCTACAACTGACGTAAGATTGGTTCTTTAATTGCATTGAGCCTCAACTCAACCCATCAGATTGTTTCGGGTTCTAGAAAAGTTTATAAAAATAAGTGTCTCGTCTGCAGAGGAGTGGACACTTACGGACACTTGTCTCTGAAGATGTGCTCTGGGAGGAGATACGGAGCATCCATGGTCCTCAGCTCAATAACCTGAAAAGCAACAGCAGAAACAGCAAACTGTGTGAAGAAGAATGACAACAACAACATGGACGAACTAAGTTTGAAAGCCAAAAACAGCAGTGCATCGTCAGTATATTATTAAACTTGGCAAGAGGAACATTTTACAACGTGCTCTCTAACATCCATCGAGAGCTCAAGGACCATGAAGCTTCTCAACACTTGAAGTCACCTTGCTGACGTGCTGACAGAAGGGAGGGTTTGCGATCATCTGGCTCAGGAAGTTGAGGTACGCTGCCACTAACGCCATGATGCCACAGCGAATCAACATCGGCATGTTCTCCTCATTATTCAGAGCCATGTCCTGCACAAAACACATCAGGTTGACAAGAAGAAATCATTATATACTCCAACAAAGACTGACGTGTGTGAGGCTGGAATTTTACTCATTCACGACTTGACATCTTTTCACCATTTTTCTTTTTGACGTTTCATAGATTAAACAATGAATCTAAAAAGTTCCGGCCCACGTGTAAACGAAGCAGGCCGGAAGACTTCACGGACTAGACATTTAAATGTAGGACAACATGACTACTAGCCAGTCATTGTTTCCCATCATGATTTTAATTTACAGATGACTGCAGAAAATAATTACATTACGGAAGTATGACGATGACCTTTTAACTGACAGTGTGAAGACAATCAGAGAAGCAGATGCTCCGTCCTGTGACCTCTGCTGTACTCTGTAAACCCTGTAAACTGGCATAAGGGCTAAAAAAGGGGAACGCTTTCTGGGGGACGGCAATGGAGGACAGCAATAATCATCTTTATGCTAAATATAGATAACCTAACTTTATTTTAAACCAAAATATTCACCATTAACAACAACAAAAAAGGTAAATCTTTATACTAACCATCATTAATAAATGGTAAATTGATATATATTTAAACTTTAGTTTAAAAGAGACTTTACTAAAAGGTGTTCCCAGTGAAGGTACACACAGTACTACGATAGTGTGTGTGTGTGTGTGTGTGTGTGTGTGTGTTTGCCTCTTGTCTACGCTGCTGTGACATTTCAGTATGATAAGATCTCAGTGTGATGCCCAAATGAGCAGCTGGTGTGTGTGTGTGTATAGAGTATTTTTCACACCTCTCTTCCGTCTCACACGCAGGAGGTTTTATTGGACCTGCGTGTGGTCTGCAGTCTAATGACATTAAAGGCTCCGCTGCTGACGATGACAGGGCAGCTACTCATCAACCACGGGAGTAAGACCCCCGACGCCATAAATACGCCTACATGGCATCAAGCGGTACGGGAGGTCAGTGCACCATGAAGAGTTAGAGATGTTGTTTTAAAGTATTACAATATACTCACAACCAGATTCTGCTTCTTTACTTGGAGTTTTTTTTCTCCAATTTTGGAAGACTGTTAGACTGCGTTTTTTTATTGTACTTTTCACTTCTCAACTTCTATCTAAGAGCTGGAGTTCACAGGCTTTACATTCTACATCTCAAGTGAAAATCTTTAAACTCCAAAAGCTTTTAACTTCATCAGGAAACACAGTTTCAGCTCCGTGACACAATAACTTCCAGAGATTATCTGAGAATTGACTCAACCTGAACAGGAAATTACTGTCTTTCTTCTTTCAAAAGGAGTTTGAGTTTGAACTCCCTCGAGTTCCAGAGGATTTTTTGCAAATACGATAATTTTTCTAAGTTTTAGCACAAACAATTCTGACGACAGATATGTCAGAACAATGTACACATTAGCAAACATTGCTGCTCTTCTTCTCTTTGAGTGTGTGCATGTTACAACAGCACAGCAAAAATGATTAATGAAATATGACGAGGATCTGTCAAAGGAACAATCAAGGTTACCTGTAGAGCGATGGAGAGCCGAATGAGGTCGATGACCACTTCCTCGTTGGCCAGCTCAATGGTCAGAATGGCCAGGGTGGTGAAGAGCAGCTCGAAGTTCTTATGGACGTTGTCCTCCTCTTTGCAGCCCAGATAGATGTGACGGTAGAGCTGCTGGCCATGCTGGAGATGAAAGAAAAGAAAAGAAACTATAAAAAAGGTAGAAAAAAAAAGGTAGACGACAGAGAACTAAAGAGGGGTGCAAGAAAAAAGAAGAGAGCAAACATATATAACGTGTTAATAAATACACTCTTTTAAAAAGGGGTTATTGGACATCTGACAGGGCAACATTTTTGGCTGATTATATCTGCAATCTCGCTTATTTGGTCAACCACCAGAGCTCATCCCCACTCCTCAGTGTCCGCATGCTGTGCTCCCAGTGCGGGTGAGAAGAGACGGCCTCCCGTTGGCCATGGAGGGTCACTTTTGGTTGACTTCAGACTTGTTGTTTCTGCAAGAGAACTGGAGTCCTTGCAGCCGCCAACACTCGTCTTCTTCCAGCTTCTTTTATTGCTTCCAGCGAGTGCTTGGGTTGCCCCCACGGCAAGATACTATGACCTACCGACCATCGTGTCGCGCAATGGAGGTTTTGAACATGACCCAGAACAAGCCCTCCAAGGGGTGGGGGTTGAAGACCTTGCTTACGGGGCACACTGACATACGTTCGCCGCATGTTTAAGCCTCCCAGGTCTGTTTGGCAGCCTTCTTCCACATCTGTTCCCCAGCTCGGTGACGCTTTCGCTCCTCTACTCTCCAAGACTGTGAAGGCTCCCAAACATCTGGTGTTCAGGCACGAGGTAGACCTGTAAGCTACTTTCCGCTTACTCTTCAATGTAAAAATATCTCACGTAAAGATCTGAATCAACAATGAGTTAGTTCATCTCTCTGACTTCCTGTCTGTGGCTCTCAGCTCCACGGGTTCCTACTGAAGACAAAAAATATATAATTTCCTTAATTTTTTTTCAGAAAAAGCTCAGTAATTTCCTAAAACTAGGATAGGCTTTTATAAAACACAGAGTACCTGTTAGTAGAAACATTTATTGTTGGTTTAGTCTTATTTTTCTGATAATAAGAGGGCTTTAGGAAAATGATGACGGCAATTTTTTTTACAAACATTTTATAGATCAAACGAGGGTTAGTTGTAACCCTATAGTCAATTTATCATACTTACCACACAGCACCGTGATACAGAAAGATGTCCAGGAACACGCAAACGCCACGGTGCAGACTAAACCCCATTAACTCTGAATCTGCCTAAAAATAACCCAGTGGGTAGAAGAAAAAATAAAATGCCTTGCTCGTGCATTCATATGCTTGACTTGGAACTTAATGGAAAGTGAAGGCTAATGACTTCAATTCACCAGTAATGAATTCAATTAGACACCATTAATGACCTCTGACAGTGAGAGAGAGTTAGTGAGGTGGATTCATCTGCTCTGAACGCTGCTGCTGCTGATGCGAGAGGACAGTTTTCAGGTGGCGGACGTGTGGGGCAAGGTTACAGCTCAGGTGTGACGGTGGGCTCTTTTAGGAAAGGTCATGTGCTGATAAGGGACCAGGGTCAATAAGCTCGGCCGCCTCCCGGAATGAAAACGCTGAAGCTTGAAATGTGACTAATGCAAATCACTTCTGCAAAAATGTTCTCATTCCTAATCGTTCCATTAATTAAACCTAGTGTCTCATCTTTTGTGTTCGTTTTGTTGAACCTTTTAAGTAGGAGTTTTTTTATTTTTTATTTATTCATTTTTTATTTATTTATTCTTGTTTTATTCTTTGGGTGTTGCATGTGCTGTTCACCTCTCCGGACCAACAACAGTCAGAAGCTACTGTAGGCGCTTCATGTGAAAACCAACACAGCACAACCACAAATCTTTTGAACGGACTGAGCATTTGAATAGACGATGGAAAGGTTTTATGTTGAGTGGTTGGAGATTTTACCTGCTTTGACTCCCCCATGCACCACAAAGGAAGATAAGATACCTACAGGTGTCTGATATTCAAGAGGACTTTCTTTTCCTTTAATACCCCAGTTGATAATAAAGAACAGTAAAAGAAAAGAGCACAGCAGGATCATAGCTACTTGTATTTGTATACCTTCTTCATAAATGCAACGTCTTGCTTGGAAATCTTCTCTCTTTTAATCTTCAATGCTGCGACATTAGGAATGATTCTGCAACAGAGTCCCACACGAAACCAGAATTCAGTGGTGGAATGCACAATTTGTGTAACATTTACTTAAGTACAAATGTGAGGTATTCTACATGCATATTTCAATTCGATCCATCCTTCTATTTCTACTCGGAGGAATATATTGTAGCTTTACTCCACTACATTTATCTGACAGTTTTAATCCCCTTCCTGTCCAGTTAAACTCTGTATCTCCAGATGATGTTGAGTGTTTGTGATAAAGTGAAGGATGAAGAGTGCCTTTATGAGAAGATTCTCCTCCTTCTTCAGATAAATAAAGTCTTTAAAAAGCCTCTTGGATCAGCTGCAAAATGCATCGTCACAAAGCTGACAACTCATGAAAAGTTGACTTTTTAGAGACACGTGGTTCTGACAGGACAGAGACAAAGATACAAACATGTGATGATCTTATAGAATATGATGCATTGTGTAGATTAAACTACCAACAGGATATAAAGTAGGTGAAAACATCTGCAGCAGGAACATGTAACACACA
>CALSCE010009356.1:2352635-2375849 GCA_943593645.1 Bovichtus variegatus
AACATGTAACACACACATTAATGCAGAAAGAACATGTAACACACATTAATGCAGCAGGAACATCAGATATAATAAAACATTTTACTGCACAATCAGTACTTTTAGTTTAAGTACTCTAAGTACATTTAGCTGATCATACTTACATACTTTTACTAAGGTTTCGAATGCAGGATTTCTGTGCATCATGTACACTGCATGTAGAACCACATGAGCAGGGTACAGTGATGCAGTTCATGTGTGCGTTGTACCTGATGCCGCGTAGCTTGGCGCGGTTGTCATGCCGATCGATGATGTTGTGCAGAATCTCGAGCACCAGCTGCCGCAGCTCGCTGTCCTCCATCAGAGAGATGGAGAAGAGCGGATCCAGGAAGGGCGGAGGCAACGCAGCTGCCATGGACTTGGACTTGAAGCCAGAAGTTACCTGAGGAAGAGAGAGGGGGGGGGGAGCTATGAGCCGACTTATCACAGCCTGATGCGTTTAATCCACACGGAGGGTCGTTCAACAGAGCTAAAGGTTACGTTCACAAGCATCTCAAACTGTCCAAACGTTGACCTTTCCGCTCCTCCCTGACTGCACTGATGATTTATGATCAGCGTGAACAACATGGGAAGCTTTCAAATTAATTGCTCTAAAAATAGTTCCTGTGATTTACATGAAGCACATTTAAGCTTTTACATAAAGCTATAATGTCAACGTGACTACTCTGCAGAAGAACGGGCTCGCTGGACTGCACACGGCATTTCATTTTTATTATTTTACTTTTAAGACGAAAAAAGAAAAGAAAAAAAAGAAAGAAAAAGAAAACCTCCCTATCTTTACTGCAGCACTGATAAACACTTATTGTGTTCTCCAGGATTCAAATCTTGAATATATATAATGTGTGCAGACAGACTGAGACTCTTCTGGATATCATTTGAAATGTTGGTAATATATTACCTGGGTTTTCTACTGATAACGAAACAGTACAATAGAAGAAATCCTGCACTCAGGATTCAGAGTTTATTAGAGCCGTTTATTTGAGCTCTGGCTCCAGCGCACTGATCTTCTTGTATTCTAATTATTTCTTTTGGTTTCCTGAGGTTTTGTGGATGTGCTTTATAACTGATACACATCAGCTGAAGAAGGCCAGAAGATGTGGCTGAAAGCTCTGGAAAACTCCCAAAGAGTGATTTCCTTCTGTCAAATTTGATATTCTATTTTTATAAACATCAAAGATTGTTTTCAGTTAATAAAGTCATCAAATTTAACACAATGTATTGAGCCAGGCCTTTGATTAAGAATGGTTCATAGATATACATTTTAAATGATATTATTGACCCATTTTATTATATTTAAGTTGTAAAAATGTTTTATTTTATTAATCACTTGGTTTTTTTTCTATTTAAAATGTATGATTTTGAAATCTATTTTATTAAACTCATACTGTTTTACTAGTATCACTGTTTATTATAGCTTTTGATTCTATTTTAATACATTTTTATCATTTATTGTCTCACGTGCATTGGTCTCAAATTATTTAATTGTTGAATAGTTTTGGTCTTTTCTGTTGTTTTCTCTGTTGCTCGGTGACACATGCTTGATTATACCATGTACTCGCCCAGGTGCAGGCTGGACTTAGTAAGATTTTAGGGGCCTTTTGAAATTGTGATGATGGAGATCAAACTATATATATATTTTTTTTTTTCTTTTAAAATAAGGACATGTGCAACAGGAGAAAAAACTAGAGGAGACTCGTGCATGTTAACTGCTACTTCTCCAGTTCCTGCAGTGTCTCATCGTCTGTACTCCCCCCCCCCCCCCCCCCCCCCCCCCCCTCTCTCTTTCTCCCTCTCTCCCTCCCTCTACCTCTCTCTCTACCTCTCTCTCCCCCCCCTCTCTCTACCTCACAGAAGATGAGAGACCGAGCTCCACCCTGACGAGCACTCCTCAAACCGTCTTGGTTTTGACAGTCTGCAGCGCAAGCAACACAGAGAACACACGTGAACACACTCTGTGCTCGGACCCATCTGCAGCCGCATTGCTTTATAAATATTTTTGACTTTCCACCCCTCCTCCAGCTGTATTAGGAGGCCAGGTGGTGGCGAAGGTGGGTGGGTGGACAGACGCAAGCCCTAATAAATCGCTCTGAAGACGTGAGCGACTGCAGTGCATGAGGTTGCTGCAGGAATACAAGTGTGTGATGTGTCTATGAGAGGCGTGTGTGTGTGTGTGCGCGCGTGTGCGTGTGCGCCACCTGTGCCTCCTCGTCTCAAGAGAGATGAGGGTCTCGCAGGAGAAGATAATGAAAAAGAAGGAAGCGTTGAAGTGTTAATCCAAAAGAGCCAGAACTGTAAAATGGCCAATATCAAATACATAATTAAGAATTTATGAAAGTGGGGAAAATGTTCTTAGGACAAAAAAAAACTGACTATGAAAAAGTCTAGGATGAAATAAAAATGAGCTCCAATAAAGCCTTTTAATAATTTATTTAGGTGTTTCATCATTTACTGGTTATATGATACGATTATATACTTGACTGCTAATTTTAGTTTTTTCATACTATCTCCTTATTGGCCATTTTGGAGTTCAATTAGACCGTGTGTGCAGGACTGTCATGTCTTTCGTTCATGAAGCTCGTGGAGTTCTTCTTCAGAACTGTTCACAGCACCACCTACTTGCGTCAATCAACATGTCATGTGATCAGACGGCTGGTGGCTCAGGGCGAAGAGGACGACTCACCATGATGAGAGAGCTGAGCAGCATGGTCTGGATCCGTTTGGTGCCCTGATGCCTGAGTGACAGCAGAGGAAGAGAAATTATGTCAGAACCAACACTTCTATAACTTCCATCTCTTTTTTATTTGTTTCAAAAATTCAAACCATCCATCGCTGTAAGTGTACTTTTATAAACCGCTGTATTTTGGCATCTGAATTCTTCGGTTCATCCCTTTTTTTTTTTGTGTTCTCATCTGTAGCTTTAGCAGATTCTGTCTGACCGCCATGGGTCAAAATGTACCTCTGACACAGCGTTTATACTCTTATGCTTCTTTATCAAAAAGATACATGCTACGAACATACATTAGATAAATGAAAGTTGTCAATATTGATTTTTTTCTACACGTTTGCTTCATGAAAGGGAGGAAAGTAATGGGACTGTGAGGTGGGTCTGAATTAAATAAAAAAAACACTTTTATGGTCTTGAGGAAAAATCACAATCCCCTAATCTAATCACAACTATTGATAGTTACTACAACGACAAGTTTTTATATTTATACCTTTCCTTGTATAAGGCCGATTGTACAGTTTGCCTACAATTTTTAAGAAACACTCCCACAGGAGAAACATTGTCCCACACGTGTGCACACAGAGAGCATCATACATTTGAGATCAATGTAAAAACTGTGGAAAATACTCTTGACGATGAACAATGAACTGTAAAGCTGAGCAGTGACATAGATGTGCGAATATCTCCTTTGAGAAAGCGTTCAAATTGAAAAGTGTTTTAATAAATGAAGCATTTCTTCCCAATCTTCATTCTGATTCAGATTGAATTTAGGAATATATTGCACAATCATCATCATTTGAAAGAAAATCCTCTACCAATCAAGTGGATGCCTCCATCACATCAGCTGCAGTCCAACAACTGACTGGCAAACATTTAATACTTAGTAAAACAGTGATGTCGGATCTGTATGTGAGCGTAACCTCAGAGTGGAGGAAGAGTAAAGACCCTGCAGCAGCAGCTCCTGCATGTAGAGAGTGTAAATGTTGAGAGAGCGCAGCACTATCAGACCTCCACTCCGCAACACCGAGCAGCTGCAGAGCCAAATCTCTCTCCTCCGGCAATTACCCGAAAAGGAGAAGAGAGAGAGTGAGTCTGTGAGGAGGAGGAGGAGGAGGAGGAGGAGGAGGAGGAGGAGGACAGTGTTCATTTGATTTGGGATTATCCGTTCTTGCACTCCTGAGGCCGGAGGGATTAGCTTGTTTTTCTTTCTTTTTCGGGGAGCAGCCGTCATCTCTGTGACCTGAGAGCTGGATTCACTGCAGGTTGTCCAGGAGGTGAAGTGAGGACAGAACGAGACGCAATTCACTTTGAGAAGGAGTGCGAGTGTGTGTGAGAGTGTGTTTTCATTTCAATGCTTCTTGCATGTACTGCAAGTCTAGTGTTACAGGTAAAAAACGGTTTCATGTGACTTGTTTGTTTCTCCCATCCTGCAGTAAGTAAGTAAAAAAAACTAAAATGCGTCTCGACATTACCTGCTTCAGATCTTGATTTGCAAATGTTGGGGTGGGTAGGTTTAAACTGTTTATTCTGGATTAATAATCCAACTAAAATGTGGTTGAGCAAGGGGCTTCTGTCTTGGAAGCATAAACGTAAGAAAATAACCTAATAACCTAAACTCTAAAGTCTAATTGGTAGCTTTTGGAAGTTGTCATCATGCTATCATCCAGTGTGGAACTCCAGTTTGGTGATATCAGTATTTTTAATGTGAAAGAAATTTGATTTTCATCTTTAATTTTCAATATTTGGTTTGACAGCTGAGGATGCAGAAGAACAAGAAAATGTCTGCGGGCAACATTTGATGTTGACATTCGTCAACTTTTTAACCCTCTGAACCCCACAACCCGCAAGCGGGTTTAAAAGGCATGTTTTCTTTTTTTTTTTTTTTTTAAATCGCCAAAATGACACAATTTATCACAGCCAGAAACCGTGAAAACAGAAATTATCTGCAGATTTTCACATTTCTGGAGGTCCTTGAACACATCATGTGTGACGAACACTTCCGGCAGGAGAAATAACCAAATCTAAGCCTAAAATGGTAATATTTCATTAAAATCATCTACAAGTCTCATTTAAAAAATTGCCAAATATTTTACCGTTTGAATTTACCAGATCCTGTAAAAAAATTTTTAATTCTGCGCTCCCCAGCACAACTGGGAGGCCACGAATGAGTCGTCCGAGACACGCAGTCACATGACCAATAATTCAGTGAAACTTGGACTTAACTGCAGACTGTTCACACAGAGCAGAGGGGAGAGAACCAGAGAGGCTGTAAACATATACAAAGTTCAATGTAGAGCATGTGGAGCCCACATTTCCCCCAATAACACTTGTGGGCACAAAGGTTGTATGTATATATATATATATATAGATAATTTGTTTTAGGATTTATGACATTAGAACTGTTAACTTGCACAAAATACATTTCTGAGTTTTCTCTAATTCTAGCCAAGATTGTGCTGTTTATATTATATTAAAATGCAGGCGAGTCTTTGGCTGCTGTCTCATGCCGCATGACGACTAATTTATGCACAAACAGGACACTTTTAAGTATAAAATATACTGTTTCCCCTCTGGGTGCGGATTAGTGATTTAAAACAGATGTGAGTGCTTTCATTTCATGTGCAGTAAAACCTGGGCCATTTTTTTCTCACAAACCCTAAAAACAGCTACGTATTCTGTGTGTTGATTGTGGGAAAGAAAGGACGGTGTTCTGGTCAATCTGTCTCTAGATTCTGGCGAATGGGCTTTTGGGAGCTGTGAAGCTGGCTGCTGCTGCAGCAGTGTGTGGGAACCCCGGGGGTTCTTGGAGAATAGATGTGTGACTCACCCAATCTTGACGGTGTCCAAGGTGTGGCAGGGGGTCCCGTACACTGGCACTTTGCCCATGATGAACATCATGACTTCAGCTCGCTGGTAGTCTGGCAGGTTTCCACCGAAAAAGCCTGGCAGGAGGACACGAGAGACGATGAGTCAGCACTCGCACACAAAGACTTAACAAGCGTTCGCTCTTCTATTCTAATGTCTTCTGTACTACTTCACAAAACGTCTGCGCTTCACCTGAGAAGCATTTGAGCACAGATCAAAAAAGGTGTGGGTTTTGTTTGTGATTACGTCAAGCGATGACTCTTAGTTTAGACCAGGGGTTCTCAAACCTTTTCAGACTAAGCACCACTTAACCAATAAAAAAACCCTCATGGACCACCTAACTCCCCAAATATCCAAAAACAACAGGCCTGCTTACCACTCAACAGTATATTACACATTACAGGCTAATATTGAGCTTTATGTGACCTTCTCTACATCGCTCGTTCACACATTAAATCAACAATACAAATACAAATACAACTATTGTACATGCACTTCATTCATATATTATTATTAAACGGTAAATGCTGATAGATTTTAGACATCATATGAAACGTAGACTACATTTATTACTGAGTTTATGTCCGAGCAAACAGAGCCGCAACTTACTTATGAAAATAAAGGGTTTTTTTCACATCCAAGCTTTTTACATGAAAATATTTCATGAAATATTTTTTCACATCCAAGCTTTAATAAAAAAAAAAAAAAAAAATAAAATTAAAAAAAAAAGCCTGCAGTACCAATCGTCTGGATGATGGCGTTCTGGACGATCCTCTCCTCGCTCTCTTTGCTGCGGCTGGATGAGACGCTGGTGCTCGAGTTCCTCCTCAAGCTCTCGCCAAGCTCAAAGTCCACGCTCATCCTCAGGTGTTTGAGCAGAGTGTTGAACACCTCCAGCACTGTGGGGCCTGACACACACACACACACACACACACACACACACACACACACACAAAAGATACATTAAAGTTAAAGACTTGTGTTGTTGTGCGCTGCGGGGGATCTTAACTGCTACCAGTACAGGGAAACTAACAACTCACGTTCTGCATCACACTGACTGACACGGCAACGAGAATTAAACTGGCAAAAAGAAAAATAATTTTATATGAAAGCACAATTTTTAAATGTTTTTGTCTAATTTAACCCCTTAACATCGGATCCTCCTCTTTCATTTCGACCGAAGTCGCTTTACAGTTTAAATCCTCTCATTCCACACAGTCTGTAATAGTGTTTGGCTGCACATATCAGAAACATTATGCCTTATTAAAAGTCAGACCGAGCGTCACTGAGTAAGAACTATGTGCGTTGAATATGAACATAAACGGCAGAAGTATGCAGTCCTCAGTGACAGATTAGCGTCGGTGCTGTTGTTCACGTCTGCTCGGGTCCAGTTGTCCTGATTCACTGTGTCACAAAAAGCAACACCTCAGATTATGACAAAGTCGGTGCTGACTCACTCACCCTTCCCGCCTTTGGCACGTTAAACTAAACAGACTCTTTAGAAAAATGTTTGTCATGTTTTTCAACGATTGGACATTTTTTTGCCTAACTAATTATCCAAAAATGAACTAAGAAGAAGCTCTATTATAAAATAAACACAAGACGTTAGTCAACTTACAATGCAACACGAGTTACACATACGTCACCTGTGCTGTCTAACATAAATATTACAATACAACAGCAAATTTTTATGTTTTGGTAAAAAAACTAATAAATAAACTTTTTCTATGCCTGTTCAATAAATACTAGTCTTTGTGCTAAACTAGGCTACACACATCCAGGACACATCTCTACTGGACACACAGATGAAAACTGATTTCCATATTCTCATAACATCGTACAACAAAGGATTTCCCAAAGTTCCTCTAACACAGGATCTAGTGAGGAAACATCACATGGGTCAGGATACAGCAGCACCAACACCCAGCCACAAAAGCACAACTCGAGCTGAATCACAAACGTCCCCACGTGGATTTGTCAGTGTTGTAATAACACAAATTACCAGATGAGGAAAAAGTTGAAAAAAAACACCTGTACTTGGTGTGTAGTACTCTTGTACAGTTTTTTTAAGCTGTTTCTAATACTTTTGCTTCTTTGTGTGTGTAGAAACACCTTTCAATATATTGTAGTTAAACACAAGAGCCTCAACACAAAAAAAACAAAAAAAATTAAAGGGTCAGTTCAACCAAATTTAAATTGATTTGTGTTTTTTTTTGGGGTAAACTGGCCCTTTTAGTTGTTTCAAGGCTGTTGTATTGGATAGTGATACGTCACACAAGCGTTTCTGTGTTTCTGCTCACTCAGTGTTTGTTTATATTGATAAATTAAGAACTGTTGCTATAAACGGATGTTTTGTTCGTCTGGCATTAACATGCATCTCGTATCAACACTGTGTCCCAATCTGATGGAGCTGGAAAACAAATCAGGTTCGCCTGGACATCACTTCCTGTCACATGATTATTCATTTAGTTCTAAATCTAAAAAAATTATCTATCTATTAATTATAATCTAAAACACTCCGATTCTGCAATATTGGCCAGGACTCTTGAAAAAGGGAGCAAGATCTTGAGATCCTGGTTAGAATAAAGATCAAGCTAACCATGAACTCAAAAATACTATATGAAAATAGTATATATACAAGATATTATTTGGATTATTTGTATATTTTGTAGCAAAGGAAGTGTATTGTAGCATTGTATTGTTACACTTTTGAGTTTGTGCTGTATGTTAATAAATGCGGACACACGATAATTACCCAGGATGCTCATTAATGCCAGGTGTGCAGGTGAAAGTCTGTGGGAACTGCTCTATACATTCACTTTAGATCGAACCACACAGTCATACTGTACCGAGCCACAGATTGGGAGGCATCGTGATTTCACTTTCAAAGCTGAACACATCACTTCTTTTGGACTCTTGAATCATTCCTATCCAGAAGGAAGGTGGTTTATTTGTTCCAATGAGAGGCAGTAAAACACAGGTTGGAGAAATTAAAGAAAGAAAGAAAGAGCATAATCTAAATTCATGAAGATGTTAAATTTTTTCCTCAAATATCTTTTAATAAATAAAAACAATAACCCAAGTGGAAGGTATCACCTTTATTTAACACTGGATTTAAATTACGCAACCCATTTAAAAAAAATATATATATATCATTTTCAGTGATAGCTTTTTGTTCATTTATTTCTAATCTACTCTGAGCATCAGCACTTTATCATGGTGGAGGGGTTTGTGGAGCCCTGGGAGCTTTGTTTTGGCGCAATAGTTCATGGTTGGGTCTTTCAGGGGATCTTTGTCCCAGTTGAGGGGTCAGACTCCGGATCACAGACTCCACATGAGTCACCCCACAACTCGCTGCAACAGAGAAACCAGGCTTTCCCCCCCCTGGAGCTACAACTGGGAGGGAAGCTCACCGGTGAGACTCTGGTGGCCGGCCCTTTACCCATGTGGCTCGTTTGGGCACAGCCTGAAAGAACTACAAGGACCGCCTGAAAGAACTACATGGAGAACTACTGTGGGCCCACCAATCACAGGGACAGGCATTGGGTCGGTCGGGTGCAATGTCAGCTTGGTGGCAGGCAAAGGCGGGGACCTAGGCGTTCTGACCACCGGCATCACAGACTGGTTCTAGGGATGTGGAATGCCACCTCTCTAGCAGGGAAGGAACCAGCAAAGAGAAGTGGAGCAGTACCAACGTGATATAGTTTGGCTCACTTCTACACGTAGCACTTGGTCTGGTACCAGACTCCTGGAGAAGGGCTCTTATTTACAAGACTTGCACAGGGTGAGCGGTACAAGGTGGGTGAAGAATGGGGGAGGTTGGGGACCTAGGATCCAAGTGGGCCATTTAGGTAACAAACCTGGGACCTGTGACATCTACATTGCTCAAAGTTGGGACCAAAGTCAAAAGACTTTTTAAATATTTTTATATCTTAAAAAGTAGATATTCTGTTGTGCTTAATAAAAGTAGACAAATTTCACCTTAAACACCAAAATTGTTGGACATTCATTTTCAGTCGACGGATCAACTAGAGTGACCATTTTGGACAAAACATTTGACAGATGGGCGAACCGTTAGCAGAGTGGTAAGGGCCAGAACCATATGGGCACAAATGCTGTGAGCAGAAATTGCCGGTTCGATTCCAGGCTGGCTGAACGTTTGCTGCATGTCATTCAACTACTCTTTTCCCTGCATTTCCTGTCTCTCTCCATCATCACTTTCAAATACAGGCATAAAATGGCCAAAAAATGATCTAAGGAAAAAAACATGAAAAAAGTGAGAGAAGATATTTTGTTATTCCCTCCACCACTACCTGAGTAACTGGTCCAGCAGTTGGAACCAGTATGGTTCTTTAACTCACCCACTGAACCTTTGGCTGCGATGGCCACCGTCTCCAGGAGGACCTGGACGATGCCGGCTCTGACCCGCGGCGTGTTCTTGTTGTTCGTGTCCAGGTGATTCAGAACCTGCTGAATGACGTGGTGGGAGTGCTGAGCCTGAACGATGACAAAGACAGAGAGACAAAGGGGACTTAAGACGCGTCCACATTAATCATGTTTGATTAGAGGTCAAATATGATTGCCCACATTGTCAGCTCCTCCAAATCAGAAAGTAAATGTTATGTTAATTATATGCAAATATTTAAACTGGTTCATTTTAATGAACCAGAACTCCCATCAGCTCCACTCACTTTATTTAGTCAACCTTTGTCAATGGACTTTAAACAGGCAAAGTCTTTCAAAGTCCTCTTATGCGACTGGGTAAAAATGTGTATTTCTTTTCTTCTTTTTTTTTTTTAACGTTAATTAAAATAAGTTCCTTGACCAGAAATCTCACACAACTCAACATACACAAATAATATTGGTATAAGAAAAAACAAGTAATAATAAAAAGACTTATACTAGTTTCACATACACCCCAATTTATCCAATTACATTTTTACAGTACGGTTTAAAGACAATCTTTCTAAATAGTTTTTCATTCAGTTTTCCATAAGAGTTCATGGCCTTAAGTCTTTGGAGCCATTTGTCCAAGATAGGTGAGTGAGGCTTTAGCCAGGTCATAATGTGATGAGCTATTAACACAAGAGCTCTAAGCAAGTATAATTAGTTTTCCCCTCAACCCACCATTGCCTAGAATCACCTGATGTGATTCAAATGGTTTGTCTAAATTCAGTATTTCACATATTTCCTTTTTTCCCTTTTCCAATAAACCTGTAGTTTAGGAGAATCACAAAAAATGTGGGCAAAGGTTACTATTAGGCAAAACATTTTATTTTTATTTTTAAAGTGCAATTAAAAAGTAACATGACTGCGATGCATCCTGGTCTGTGGAAATCACTTTTTGTGTCTCCTCCTTTGTCCCTTTGCGACTGCTTGAGAAATCAACCCTTTACAGTGTTTTAGATCACTGAAAATGTCCCTGGAGCTGCAGGGCCTCAGCTAGACCTCCAAATGTAAAAACTGTCATCAGCAGCAGCCTTGGGATTGCTTTTTCTTTTAAAATGGTCCAAACGCCGTTGTTTCCTCCTGACAGCAGAATGTTTCACTGTGCCTCTTCAGGACAAATCCGAGGTGCGTTTGTTCTTCGTCACTAAAGATCAAACGAACGGCCGTTGCCGTCTCCTGGCAGACAGACCAAACCCCACTGGACACATCAGAGGGACGCATGCACACAGTGGCATCAACACATTTTGTGCTTTCTCTGTGGCAGCAGCAGCTGGATGGAGGTCCGGGCTATTTGTGAGTGTGAGTGAGACAGAGTGTAGATGGATGTTGGAAAATGTATTTGACAGCAGTAATAGGTCTGTCTATACAGGAGCTGCAGCTTTGTGTGTGTGTGTGTGTGTGTGTGTGTGTGTGTGTGTGTGTGTGTGTTGCTCAGTCAGTTCATAATTTAGGTATTTTGTGATCTTGAATAATACAGGATTATTAAAGTCCACATTGTAAGTATTTCTTTCTAACATTAAATATTCATTACTAAATATGCAACGATCTAATCTAGGCCCTGTTCAGACCTGCTGATTGCTGCTCAGAAACTTGTGACATGTATTTTATTCCATCTGAGCCCCGTCCATTTCAAACCAGTAAGAAGAGCTCAGAAATGTTCAACCTTAGGCAGACATGTTCGGCACATTGCTCATAGAGAGAAGCTGATTCGGAAGATGATTTATCAGAGCATTCAAGGAAAACATTTTGAATATCTACTGACTGACTATTCAAATATCATTTCCAGGAGATGCACACATAGTAATACATTATTTGCAGGTGCTGGGTAACAATTATCTGCACAGAAAGTTTACCTGAAGAAGACCATGTGTTTCCACATTAAATAAAAGACAAATTCATAACGAGACAGTAGAGTGTTTTTTTTTTTGTTTTTTTTCATCCTATATTTTCCTTTTAAAAGCTCATTTGTAGTTTCAATTTCCCTTAAGATCAGACATCTTTATGGTAACAATGATATCTGATGAGAGAATTTGGGATAAAACAATTTTTTGGTAGAGCTTTAAAATGTGTCAAAAGTATGAAACTTACTTTTCAGTGATGTTGGCATGTTTGGTGGCATAAAACACTTCCTGAGATAGAACTATTGTCAAGACACGTACCAACCCCCCACAACAAGCTTGGTAAACGACAAGTAAGAGCCATGTTTGGGGTTAGTTACCACAATGAAAGAGGCGGGACTGACACTACAAACCAAATCAGTAACAGTAACAATGGAGTTGAGCAGGAATACAAAAAGGAGAGAGTGGATCTGAGGAACACAGCGAGCAGCGTGTTCTCCATCTGCCTGTGGAGGCTTCAGGGACACTGCTGACTTCAAGCCTAAGGCTGGATGACAGCTCGTCAAGATGATTGACAGGTGCTGGAGTGAGATCTAAGAGAAAGATGAGGGCTGGGATAACGATACACCTAGTACTCCAATGTGAAAAGTTACCTGGAGGCAGTACTTTAAAACTTAAGACAAAGAAACATACTTGAAATGTATTTAATTCAGCTGTTGGTGTACCTGGATGGAGTACATGATGATTCTGAAGCAGGAAACAGCAAACTCGTTG
The DNA here is from genome assembly GCA_943593645.1 of Bovichtus variegatus. Taxonomy (NCBI): domain Eukaryota; kingdom Metazoa; phylum Chordata; class Actinopteri; order Perciformes; family Bovichtidae; genus Bovichtus; species Bovichtus variegatus. Next base: position 2,365,326 of record CALSCE010009356.1, read on the forward strand.
GGGTCCCACAGGTGGTGGTTGTCCAGGTGACTGAAGACAGAAGAAGAATAAAGAACATCATTAATATTCTCACCTAATAAAACCTCACAAGAAGTCAGTGGAGATGGATGGATGGATAAACAAAGTCCACGGTTTGAGTCCTGTTTCCAACCAACAGTCGATGTTGTTGTTTTTTTGTGCTTGAAGGGATAATTTGGGTTTGTTTGAAGTGGGGTTGTGTGAGGTACTTATCAATAATCAGTGTGTTACGTACAGTGGATGGCGGTCGGCACGCCTCCAGTTTGGAGGAACAGACAGGGGGACCAGCAGGAAGCTGAACAATGCACTGCTGAGGACGGGGAGGCAGCAACACAGATTTTAAACACCTAAGAGTGAGGCCAACCAAAACTAAAAAAATTTGTTTAAGTGTACTCTATATTAAGGAGATTTTCACCGCTTTACCTCGCCGGGAGACGGGCCAAAGCCACCACAATCCATAGAAAAGAAACAGTGATTTTAGACAATGAACACGAGAGTTGCTGGTTTGTGTTATCGAGTGTTTTTTGGTGAATCCGAACTAACCAAATGTAATTCAAAGAGCCGACTGAGGGCAGCGTCATGTTTAGAACTGCAAATACAGAGAATGTCATCGGACCTCAAAGATCCGATAGCAAATAAACAGTCAAAACTATACCATGAGCAATAGTGGGTTTTTGAGAACATTGCTATCTTATCTGATAATTATTTGTTTTACATAATGTCATAAATTAATTTAACTGCGACATATCTTGGTAAAGAGACATTTTACAATTTTGCAAAAAAAAAACGTCAAAACTGCCATTTCTTGTCCCTACAAATACCATCAATATATCCACAATAAGCCAACATTAGTCAATATATATCAGCCCGGACCACTGATTGGTCTGGCTCTAGTCATAGTAGTTTGTTCACCACTAGTTGTATTTGCTGAAATAGGAACCGTTTAAAAAAAGTAGTTTGAGGTTTATTTCCAAACGAATCTTTGTTCCATAACGACATTAGATTTGATATCGAGTAAAATTATCATCAATATCCTTTAAGCTGTAATCATGTGGCCAAGCTGTTAAGCTGTTTACAGAGCTGACAGCCGACTGAGATCGAGAGGGACAGATAGAATCAGATAATGCAGAGGAGGAGAAGATATATAAAAAGCAAAAAAAAAATTGAAATGCAGGAAAACAAGAAGAGAAAACCCGAGACATCCCACCACTGAAAGGGAAAGTCAGCCCATGTACCTAAACTTGAACTTCGAGCTGAAGCCACAGATTTGAGATGTACACAAGGTCAAAATGTTTCATAAAACATCCAGTGGGTGCTGAAGACATGCAGATGGGTGTGAGCGGCAGATGGAGCGCGACAGATTTACTCATCTCTGGGGGAGCCGACCTGCGGCCTCAAGGTAAACTCACCTATTACATACATCTGCTATTTATGTCTGCACGCGCATGCAGGAGGTTGACTTATTCACCCAAATGTTTGCAGCCAAGAGGAGCTTCAAAAAAACATGGGATGGGAAATGAGCTCAAACAAAACCAAGAGGCTGCAGCCATGATAGAGGCTCTGCGAGGCTGCACTCCGGCACAGCAGAGCTTTGAGCTAAACACTAATGTCAGCATGCTAACAGGTATAATGTTTACCGTGTTCACCAGCATACTTTAGGGGGTTAACGACGCAACACTTGCTAATTAAAACTAAACACGGAGTGCCGAGGCTGATAGGAAAGTGGTTCTTTTTGATAAAGTGAAATTTCACTGGATGAGAAGTCAAAGGATCACAGAGGTTAATACAGTTCGTGATCTGGGGGGCATGAATATCTCTACCAAATTTCATGACAATCCATCCAATAATTGTCCGGGCCATTGAACTTGAAAATGTGAATGTGCCACTGTGCCACGAATGATCATTGTCTGGGAACCCTTAAGGTCTGTAAAAAAAGTTGGTGTCAATCAATCTGGTGGATTTAGTGAGTGAAAACATTGAGCTGCTGGTTCAAGAAAGCTCCAAATCTTCTGAGCAACATGGATGCCCGAACCGAATTCCATGACAATCCATCCAATAGTTGTTGAACAATTTCACACAGCAACAAGCTGATTTGAATATCCCGTCTCCAAGCAACAGTCAATGTTGTTTTCTTTAAACCAAGACCTCCATCTTTACTGAACCAAATAGTTTCAGTCGCTTAAACCAAAGCAAACCTCGACCATCGAGGTGGCGGCGAACAACAATGGCTGATCCTGCTGACAGCGGAACCGGAACAGAAAAAAACAACAAAGGACTGACAAACTACCCGAGTTGTGACGTTTGTTTTTTATATGTCAGGCAATCTTTATCGTCATTAACCTTGCAGCAATGTTGTAATGACTCAAACTGCTTGAACTCTATGAAAAATAAGACCTTTGACATTGTGCTGAAAGTCGGCCAATATGGTTCATTCGACAAAATTCACCTCCCTTATCAGAACTTTGGCACGACTCTGAGGAGTTTTTTTATATATATAGTGAGCTTTGAGAAGGAGAACCAAACAGACACACTCGCAGGTCAATGGGTTAATACTTCTACATACAGCATGACCAATGTTTTCAATCCATTCTTCCAGGACGTGAACATTATTGCTTTTCTTCGTTTGTATAAAACCTCTCAGGAATTCTTCCAACATCCATCTGATCTTCCTGCTCTTTGACCTTGAGGAGCTTTTAGACGCCTTTCATCCGCACCACTAGTAACACTTCATTCACGTCTGCAACTTAACCTGGACCTCTGACAAGAGACTGACATTGACCCGACGTCAGTCTCTTTCCAAGGGTTTTCTCTTCCAACACTCTGCCCCTGGACATGTGGCCACCACTTCCTCCACATTTCTTCAGGGTTGTTTCTCACCCAGAGACGTCTCCATTTAACTGATGGGTGGATTGATCTTTGTGTTTTAATTGATGGGGCTTCACAACACTCAGCAGCTAGTTGACTGTATCTTTTATATATCACAGGTATCAAAAAAAGGTAACATTTTGATATTTACGACCCTGATTTGCCACAATACACAGAAATAAGTAAAGCGTCAAAACTTAAAATACTGGTATTTATGGCTTTACTTATCAGAACCAGAGGTTGCCGCTTAGCTCAGACATGTTAAAGGCTCTCCACCCCTCCTACATAAGAACAAGACCCACAAATTGCTTAGCATTGTTCAATAATCCATGCATGATGATACGGACTGAAATGTGCAGCCATTTCACACATTCTGTCAGGACCGTCATGAACAAAACTAGCGCTGGTGAAAGAAAAGCAGAGGAAAGAAAGATATCCTTCAAATAATGAGAAGAAAAAAGAAAGTAGAAGAAGAGAAATACGGGAACAAGGGGAAAGAAAGGAGAAAGCGGAGGACAGAGATACAGAGGATTGGAAGCTGGTTGTATGAGAACCAACATGACGTCAATCCAAACCCCCAAAACCCTCCTCCCCCTGTTAACCCCAATCCCTGCTATTTATAGTCTGAAGACGCTTCCCCTTCCTCCTACTCCTCCCTGCAGGAGCACTGCAGGAAGAGAACTTGTTTCATACACAGACAGACAGATGAGAAGCAAAGTGGCTGTTTAATGGAGGAAAATGAGTGAGACTGGACTGCAGTGATGAATGTATTCAGGCCTGTTCTGTTGCTCTCATACCATCAGCTGCACCTGCATAAAGCCTCACTAGTCACTTATGTATTCACTGTTTTCAGTGTGGTAGGCCGTACGGGGTTTGTAAAAATCCTATAGAGTACGTTTGCAGAAAAAGCGACACCTGAAAGTCTTTAAGTAGATATGTATTAGGGCTGTGGTGTTTATCGCTGTGTATATGCGACCACACGCGATCATAGACGATAGCGATTAAAGCGTATTGTCAAAGTGCTTGAGCCCTGCTACAATGTGTCTTCATGTGCACATTTTACTCGGCCTGTAGGCCTGCCCTGTACAAACGAGCTGCAGCCCAGTTCAGAAATACAACAACAGGTCAGAGTCTTATGATTGAGCAGTACTGATATTGTGCCATTTATTTATGTTTTGTTTATTGAGAATATGCCATTATTTGAGTTCCTTTTCTCCTGGTGGTTAAGAACTCCATAAAAGACAATGACTGCAGTGAGTAACAAACCGACTGCCGCAGGGAAGTGTGTATTCACTAGAAAAAGTACATATTTATTAAAATATTCAGAAGCATACCATGGGAAATTAAATGAGCTGAATAAAACATGACCTTCGAGTCATGAAAAAAAACCTGGTGTCACTTTTCAGAATCCCCCTCCATCAGGTGACAAAGCTGGAGGTGACACTGGAGATATGTTGCCTAAACACACACACCTGTCCTGTCCTGTTTGTTTGACCCATCCACGCCTCCCCCCTCCCCTCTCCCGCCTGTAGCAGACTTAGCTCTGAGCGTCTAACAATGACCTTGATAGGTTTACATTGGAGGTAGTTGAAAGCCTGATGTGTCTAATACAGACGCCAAAAGGTGCGTTGTCGGTCAGTATCACGACGCCGACGTCGGCATTGATGCAGACGCAGCAGTTAACACTCAATCAATCCAGTGATATCCCCTCACCATCCTTAGCTGTTGGTTTCACAAATCCTGAAGTATGCAACAGTACAAATGAAGATGTGTTAAGTTGCACAGCTTCTCCGAGGTGCAGCTCTCTGAAGCAGACTGAAAATAAAGATGGAAGTCGATCATGTAAAACGTTCCCCGTCCCTGGGGATTGTTACGCTGGTAAAGTGCTTTTCGTCCGAGACAGACGGGGACAGAGTGATTCACACAGAGACACTTTAATAAACCCTGGGTGCAAAGAAAGAGAGGAGAGTCTGACAGACAGCAATAGACAAAGGAGAGGAAGAGGAGATCCACCTTCAACACAATACATACGATACCATAAATGACTGGGGACACAGTGTTATACAGCCTATATGCCTTGATAAGCCCGTTTAAAATGTTCTGCTATCCAAATGTGCTTTTTAGGGTGATTGTACAACATTCTTGCAAGTGAAGAGGTGGAAAACTTAGCATTACGTAAATGTTGTCAGCCACATAAACCCAGGAGCCTACAGACAAGCAGATCTATGTCTACTGATCTATGCTAGTCCATGTAATCTATGGCTAATGTTGTCCACATCCAGTGTGGAGCACCTGAGGGCTGAGTGAATGGGCGTCTTTGAGTTGTCCGACATATAATATAGACTTCGACTTCTCTCTTTTTGTAAAAGACAAACAACTTTGTGGATTTTTGCCTCGACCAACCAGGAAAGTTTCCGTTTACATCCACGTCTGTGCAAAAAATGTCATCACTTCATCGACATTTGTGTGAATTGTTACAATCAGCATTTTAATTCTTAGGGTCCAAATTATGTCCAAAAGCGCATTTTGTCATGGTCACAGTGACCTTGACTTTTGACCACCAAATTCTAATCAGTTATTTCTGGAGTCCGAGCGGACGTTCGTTCCAAACTAGAAAACAAAATCTCTCAAGGCGTTCGTGAGAGATCGTGTTCGCGAAAATTAGAGAGGCGGACGTACAGAATAGTGGACAAAGCAACGTCCAGACTCTTGAAGGAACAGTTTAACTTTTTGACAAAAACACGCTGATTTGCTTTCCTTTCAAGAGTGAAATGAGAAGATGGACAACACTCTGTGTGTTACGTACAGAGCTGGAGTCAGGCTGTTGTTAGCCTAGCTTAGCATTAGACAGGGGGAAACAGCTAGCCTGGATGTGTGAACAATGAGAGAGTGATATTGATATCATCTCACTCTCAGAAAGAAAGAGAATAAGCGTATTTGAAAAGGTGAAGGTGAAGAAAGAAACAGCTTCTGGATGAAGAAAATGTGAAATATTTAAAAGGCGAGCTCTATACGCAAGATAGTAGTCAATCCAATTGTGTGCCTGAAAAAATATTCTGTACGACACATGTTATCCATGCATGCAAACGTATCTCCTGTTGTCGTTACATTTTGATCTAAGGCTGTGGAAAAGTCGAAGAAAGCCCCACTGAGAGTCATGGAAATGTGAGGTCAGCTCAAACTGCGTTTTCAGGAAGTGAAGAGAAGACGCTGAGCTTTAAACAAAAATAATAATATTCTGAGGCAAAAAGGGAAGCACTGAAACAAATTAGAGGGAAAGTGAAGGGATAGAAAAATTATTTAATGCAGCTCAGTTCTTGAAGAGGCCTTACAGATGTCAAAGAGTCACAGTAATAGTATGCAATTAATTGTTAATGGCGCAGTAAGAGACTCTCTCCCTGATTGAATTAGCAAGCAGCAGTTCTAGAGCTCAACTTATTTACAACTCGTCACTCTGACTCAAGAAAAAGGTGACAGTAAAAACGCTGCTGGTGAATCACGGGAAGGCTAAAACATTCAGAAAGCTCATATTACATATATACAAGTGTCCTTGTATACGGTTACTGGGAGCTTTAGATTTCAACTCTATGGCTGTTCAATTGCACACTTTTTTTTCTTTTTACATCAATCAGATTTTCAACATTTTCTCACAATCAGCGGATGAAATCCAATCAATCGATGTGCCTTTGGTTTCTGGGAAGGCTCTCTGGAGAACTAATTAGCGACAGCAATCACAGACAGCAGGACTCCAACTCTAAATTACCATCAATTAAAACAGAAACACAATAAAATAATTCAATTTGAGTGATAGACGACTGCTGCATCAGTCTGACAACAAGGCCACTTTCAACCAGAATGGAGAATCATACCGATCACACGCACACGCACTGCACTGTCAAGACTTCTTAAACTTCCCAAAAATGGGTGGAACAAAGCTGAACATAAAGAGCAGCAGACTTGAGAGACATCACTCCGTTTTCTCCCAATTGGACACAGCCAACGACTGTATTTATAGAAAAACACAAGCCTTCCACCTTTCTCTACGTGTCTTATTGCTTTAATGTCCTTCTTTCCTCTCTCTGTACTTTATATCACTCTGTTGCGACAGACATTGGGTAAATTGTCGGGCCATTATGGCTCAGACCTTCAGGCGCCTTTCTATTGATTGTTTGTAATGTTTAAGTGATACAGGAACTGAAGCTTACTCTACTGCTGCACTCAATATATATACTGAGTATCAGCCAAGAGCCTGAAATGTCCAATGGAATTTATTTACAGTACCTTTAGTTTCATGGATGCTTATTGTAAGTGTTACTTAACATTTATTTATTATTTTTGGCTTAAGGTTGAGGCGTTGAGATATTTCACTCTACACCACACATGTCAGCCTCCTGGTGGTGCTAGATGGCAATTCAGGGATCACCAAAGTCATTAGGATTCATCATCTGGGGACCTTGAATGTTTGTGCATAATTTCATTACAACCCATCCAATCCTCTTGCAAAAAGAGGTCAGATTGTATAGAAGTCTATGAAAAAAACAAGATTTTCCCAATGAGTTTCAAGTCTTTTGTAATACAGCATGGTGTTTATTTAGTAAAATAGGGTCCCATTTAGAGTACGAAAGACGATAAAGCAGGTTATGCTACCGACAAATTACTAAAACATGATGCATTTAGTCCTCAACGGTTAAAACTCATAATTTTACTTTCGTCATTACCTTTCATTTCTGTTTGCCTGAACACTGGCTGTTAATTATTTTGATTTATAGCCAATTAAAGGTGATTAAAGGAATGGATCTATTGTTCATATTGTTCTATTGTAATTATACCTTCAGCAAAAAAGGATGCTCACTATTCATTTAGCCGCAATTCAACAATAATTGCGAATAGTAATGACCAAGGACTATGATATCAGTTTAGGTGTGTGTGTGTGTGTGTGTGTGTGTGTGTGTGTGTGTGTGTGTGCGTGTGTGTGTGTGTTCAGGACTATAGTTCAACATTAAATGTATGATGTGACCCTGTGGCACTGAATATCACTGCTCTTATTTCTACAACCATTACTGCTGGTACTGATATTCAGGAGTGGAATGATAGTTTACCACTTACATAGCTTTAAAAAAAAAAAACATTAATAATTAATATTAAGGGGCACTTGTTCTTCTCTAATAATAACTGTAGCAGCAACATAAAGAGCAGAGATGCCAGAACGGCAGACATCAGGGCTCATACTATTAGAGCATCTTAGAGTATCCAACTGCACAAACATACTCAAAGTGATTGACATTGATCCTTCCATGGATAAAGATGAAGGTGACATATTAACTGTTAGCATTTTAGTGTGCAGGCTTATGTTAGCAGAAATCTCAAAGTACATCTTTGGGTAAAAGGATGTTGGACAAGTGGATTTTTGCCGCTGGTTTAAAATTCAGAGGGTCGCTAATGTCATTAGGACACATCCTGTAAAGAACGTGAACATCTTCACATAATTTACTAGCAACCCATGTGATACTTGTCCAAATTGTTGGACCAGCATATTAACTAACCGGGGGACGTCAGCGTCCCCGGAGCCACACTGCAAGAGAGGCTAAAAATACTGAATAATAGGATAAAAGGACCAAAGTGAAGCCTGCACTCAGAGCAGCTCGGCGGAGCAGAAACAGACTGTGACAGAGGAAATCTCAGCGGGGCTCGAGCGTTCACTCGGTAATTGTCCAATTCATGGGAGGCGTAGCGAGTGGCGGGCCAGAGAGGCCAATAGGAGCAGCAACGAGGATATTTAAAGAGACGGTCACTGGGTGGCAACGGTGGACCGTGTTCATCCGCCCGGGCGATGAGAGCTCATTTAATATCCACTGTGTGCACTCAGGAAGGTGTGTGTGTGCGTGCGTGTGTGTTTAATAGGTTTATTTGCGGTCCTGTCACCTCTCCTACTGTCTGTGTCATGACTCCAACATGTAATCAAGCTGCTGCTGAATCTGAACGCGGCACAAAGAAAAAGGTAAATCCTTGTATTTGACGTCAACCATGTTTGCAGTAGTTTTAATGTAACCCTGCTTTGTTTTCCTTCGTTTCGACAAAGATGCCTGAAATTGTCATCTTGCTCCTTTAAGTGTGAACACTGTCCCAGCCAACCACAGGAAAAGAACCCACAAGGTTAGAAGCAGACAGACACTTTGTGTCCCGTTACTATTTATTACTGTGCAATACAATCACGTGCAACACGTATGTGCAATATCTCTCTTTTTACTATGTATTATTGTCATTACTGGCTGCTAGAGTATTACTCTCACATGTTAAACTGCCACTTACTTACCGCGCTTGTTGTTTTTTGTACTTATATTTTGTACTTATCTTATATTACCCTTTTATCTGAACTGTCCCTTTGCTGTTGTAGCGCTGTACATTTCCCCGCTGTGGGACGAATAAAGGTTTTCTGATTCTGATTCTGCCACGGACATCGAACAAAGAATAAGAGCGCTCCAAAGAAACCCGATCGAAGCAGCAGCTGGCAAAACTGATAAAATGATTTCTTCTGCTGTAAAGAGAAGTAAAGATCAACCTCGCCAACAAAGAGAGCGGTGAGCAACCAGCCAGAACGAGGAGGAACTGTATATGTATGTTTGTATGTTTCTTTATTTAATATTTTATATGTTTAATTTTATCTGTATATTTGGTCGGTAATTAGAGCAGCATTGTTTGTTATTTCCTTGTTTTTTTTAAACAGAGTTTTGCTGAGCTCAGAGCGGGACTGTGCCAGAGATGGAGGCTTCTGCTGCCAGAGATGAATCTGAGCGGAATGCATGGGAATAAATCACAATGTATTAGATTTGTGTATATTTCTTGCTTTCCCCCTGATGGTCCGTTGCTGCTGCACGGCCGCTCGGGGCACCTGGACCGTAACGGTACGAAAAAACGGGCTAAAAACAATCCGATAACCGATTTGATATCAAATCTGCTGTCATGTTGTTACATCAAGAGTCACATTTTGTCACTTCTAGATACATTTAAGCAAAAACAATCGTTGCGGTACTCACACCAACACGGGTCGGACTGCGTTGTTCATGTTGCCGTAGGCTGCCCTGCCCAGCAGCTCTCTGAAGCAGCTCTCGGCCAGCGTGGCCGGGTTTTCCTCGCCCTCCTGACCCACCACAGAGGGTGTGCTGGGGTGCCCCGCCCTGTCAGACAGAGACAGACAGGTTAGAAAGCGTGTGAGATTCATGGTCGCATCATTTCCTGAGCAAGAAATAACTGCAGTGTTAGTGTGTCTGAATATCTACAATATCCTTCAATCAAGTTTAAATTTAACAGAAACATAAAGTCTCCGAGAAGCTCAATGAGTCTGCATGTGAGACTACAAGCCAGGGATTAATTCCTCATTTCGCACACAAAGCATCTGTAAAGAAAGAGGGGGATCAGAGTGCAATAATATTTAGAGGGAGAAACCTTCAGGATATGAGCGAGATGGATGGAGAGAGAGAGAACGAGTGAAAAATGAAGAACTAAAGGAGGAGAGACTGAAAAGAAATCAATCAGAGCAGCTGAAAAAAAAAAGGGGAAATCAAATGGAAAGAGTATCGACCAGCCTCAATCAGATAGTGTGTGTGTGTGTGTGTGTGTGTGTGTGTGTGTGTGTGTGTGTGT